>OX438812.1:9833831-10330965 GCA_949316475.1 Hypomecis punctinalis
ATTCCGCAAATTCGATTACTATTTTCAAGAAAAGGTAGTTGTGTTTCTAACAGTTTATCTATTTTGTAATTCTTAGTAATACTTTTAATCAATTTAAAAAACGTTTGTAATTTTAAGAATTAACTATAGTTGACACAACAAAAATATTTAGTTTTACCTTTTTTTAATTCTAATCAACACGCTTTATTTATTTCAACACGGGTTTGTAATTTTTAGAAAATATAAAAATATTGGTACAAGAAAAGATTTAGTTTTTACCTTTTGTAATTCCAAGCATCTCGTTTTATTAATTTCAACACGCATTAGTAATTATTAGAAAGAACTATAATTGGTACAACAAAAATATTTAGTTTTTCCCTTTTTGTAATTCCAAGTAACACGCTTTATTAATTTCAACACTCGTTTGTAATTATTAGAAATAATTTTAATTGGTACAACAATAATATTTAGTTTTCCCCTTTTTGTAATTCCAAAGAGCATGCTTTATTAATTTCAATACACGTTTGTGATTTTTAGAAAGAACTTTAATTGGTACAACAAAAATATTTTGTTTTACCCTTTTTGTAATTCCCAGCAACATGCTTTATTAATTTCAACACCCGTTTGTAAATATTAAAAATAACTTTAATTGGTACAACAAAAATATCTAATATTTCCCTTTTTGCAATAACAAGCAACACGCTTTATTAATTTCAACACTAGTTTGTAATTATTAGAAATAGCTTTAACTGGTACAAGAATAATATTTAGTGTTTCCGTCATTGTAATTCCAAGCAACATGCTTTATTTATTTCAACACACGTTTGTAAAATTTAGCAAGAACTTTATTTGGTACAACAAATATAATTAATTTATCCCTTGGCTTTTTTGTAATTCCAAGGAACACGCTTTAATTATTATGAGCTTTTAGCGGGGTTCGCCCGCGTGGCCTACAGGAATCAAAATATGACGTACTGTTTTTTCAGAAACAAACATTATAAGCGCTCTTACGATAATAATCTCAATTGAAATTACAAGATGACAAAATTCCCAAACAAAGCATTATTGCTTTTCAAAAACAAACAATTGACAAAACAATAAAATTGTCAAAATTAGCCGTAAAACGTAAACTTATCGCCTATAACAATAGCAAATATTAGATCATAAGTAGTAGTAAGTAACAATATTTTTCCCAGAACAAATTATAATAAAATGATTTTACGCTATGGTCTTGAGTCAAGAGTAAAAAAATGAAGAATAAGCATAGCTGCTGGATTCTAAACGCTTACAAATAAAAAGCAAATTTTTAGCTTTAAAATTCAATAAGGTATGGTTAAATATATGAAGCTATTAAACAAAAACGGAAAAAAGTTTACGTTTACTATCAAAAGTCATGGTAAGGGCACTGAAGTTACTGGAATAATATACGAGATAAGTTTACACTTTAATACATACTCGAAAAATCTCAAATTAATACTTATGCATTAATTCTAATTGCATTAATTGGCATTAAGATTTTTTCTGATGCCGCGTTTTCTGTTCCCGCCTACGTCGTTGAAATATTCTTATTTGACGGCTTTGACTTTGGTTTCAGTAGTTCAGTACACTAAGTATCTTACTCTTACTTACTTACTTACTCTTACTTTTTATTAATAACAACTAGTTATAGGTAATTTGTAGTGCATGCTAACATATTTCATCAAACGTTACCTATAGTATGATTCCTTATTACTAACATAAAAAGGTGCATTTAACAAAATCCAATAAAAATTGTATCATACGAGTACTTCGTAGGGTTTGACATGCTCTTAGGCGATTAGTACTATGTACTTACAAAAAAAAATCCACCGCGTTGGTACCTAGATAGGTACTGGTATAGACAAGTATTGGTATCTGATATACCACAGGTTTGAAAGATGAAAAAAATTGATTTACCTTGTTTTGTAATTACAAGCGTGGGTTTAATCATTTTCAAAACACGATTGTCATTTGTATTGAAAGGAAGAATAATTTCAAGCATGAGGCTTTATTAATTTCAAGATACTATTGTAATTTTACTACAATACTTTAGTTAATGCAACAAAAACATTTAGTTTTTGGTCTATTTTGTAAATCCAGCAATAAGCTAAGTAATTTCCACGAAATGTTTTGTTATTTCCAGTAAAGTGTCTGGTGTGTTTTGCTTTATGAATACGATCCCGCCCTTCCAGCAGCCATTTCGTCGTTGCTTGCAGTAGAGTAAACATGTAAAGGAGAGTGAAGTTCAGTACCAGCAAACTGTGTTTTACCAACAGATTTAAACACTCTGAGTGACAATTGACAATCTTACCCAGGAGTCAGTGTTATAACAGCTATACAGTCATACTGAGTAACTGGGGTCTCAGTGAATACGATCCCGTCTTTCCAGCAGCCATTTCGTCGTTGCGTGCAGTAGAGTAAACATGGAGGATGAAGTTCAGTGCGTACCAACTAACTGTGTTTAATTAAGTGTCATAAGTACATATTTAACCAGTGTAAGTGAAAATTGACAATTTTACCCAGAATATACGGAGTAACTGGGTTTCTCCGTGAATACATTATACTCGCCGGCAATGTAAATTATGTTTTATTGTAAATGTGGCTGTTTCGTGTCTTATATTATACATGTATAATATTTAATAAACATGACTTGAATCTTTATTTTTATGTCTACAATTATTATTCACCTTGTAACTTACATTTAGTATTAGTTTATAACCTTAGATTCGTTTTGTAAGATATGTAACTCAAGTAGTTTCAATAGCTTAATTTTGTATTATTTAGTTGGTTTTTGTAATGTCTAGTTTAGTTCTGTGATATCTACTTAATAAACCCTATCCATAAAAAAGTTATAAAACACTTCAAATTGAAATATTAAGAACTGTATACTTATAGGTCATTGTTATAAGCAGGTATACAGTTTTTAATATTTCGATTTGAAGTGTTTTATAACTTTTACATTGATAGGGTTTACTAAATTGATAACACAGAAATTATACTAGAAATTACAAAAATCAACTAGATAATACAAAATTAAGCTATTGAAACTACTAGACTTTTACTAGATAATACTGAACTAAACTTTTGAAAGTACTAAGGCTTACTAGATATTACAAAACTGATCTATCAAAATTACTAGGTGATTAGCAGATAATACAGAACCAAACTTTCGAAAGTACTAAGGCTTACTAGATATTACAAAACGAATTCATCAAAATTACTAGGTGTTTACTAGATGATACAGAACTAAAATTTCGAAAAAACTAGGACTTTACTAGATATTACATAACTAATCTATTGGATCTACTGGGGCCTTACTACATGTAACAAGACAGGTATTAATAATTCCTATTAAATATCAATTTGTATTTTTTACAGGGCATTTGTTGTCCTCGGGATTAGTAAAATTTTAGTAAAGAGTACTAAGGAGTTTGCTAGATATAACAAAACAGGTATTAGTAATACCTACTAAATATCGATTTGTATTTTTAACAGGGCATTTGTTGTCCTCGGGATTAGTAACATTTTAGTAAAGAGTACTATGGACTTTACTAGATATTACAAAGCTAATCTATTGAAACTACTGGGGCCTTACTACATATAACAGAACTGATATTGTAATACCTACGAATTGCATTTACAAAAATCGATTTGTATTTATTACAGGTCATTTGTTGTCCTCGGATTTAGTAAAATTTTAGTAAAGATTACTCTATTTTTGTTAGTTTTTCTCTCAGTGTAATGGACATGGTCTGTTACGTTACATGGTCAATGTAGCCCATCAGTTATTCCGCGTTTCCTTCAGGCACGCTGTACTAACATGTATTGAGTCACATGGAAACTACTGTAGTTTCTGTTTACGAGTAAACTAATACTAGCCCCTCAGAGGGACTGAAACATAATCCTAATCCGGGTGTAAACTGAAGCCCGTTTAATTATTTCGTTTAGCTTCACGTCCTCATTTTACTTATTATGAGGCGGAAAACTGAAACAGGTTAATTCTGTAATTTTGATGAATAAAATAATTATTCTGATCTCCTAATGAGCTATTGCTATCAGGCTATCACACTATTGAGTAGCCTCAGAATAACTCCGTAAATTCTAACAAGGATATTTCCTTACTCGATGCTATCCTAGTCATTCCAGAAGTACCTAACTGTACTGCACTGTACCACTACCAGCCTTTTTAATAGTCCACTGCAGGACGTAAGCCTTACCACGAAGGGTGATCGGACCATTTCCACCACGCTGACCGAGTGCGGGTTAGTGGATTCACATACGCCATCGAATTTCTTCTACGGACGCATGCAGGTTGCATCACGTTTTCCTTCACCGGAAAGCCAGTAGTGTGAAATTTTGTACATAAATTTCAAAGAATTCATTGTTGCGGGACCGGGATTTGAAACCATGATCTCATGTCTGCAAGGCGGGTGTCTTTACCTTGAGACCGGCACGCAAGTGTCCAGACGAGACGAACAAGGACCTTTTCGAAACTAGATTTACGATAACACTCATCATCATCATCATCATTATCAGCCGTAGGACGCCCACTGCTGGACATAAGCCTCCCCCATGGATTTCCAATAAGGCCGATTGGAAGCTTTCTGCATCCAGCGCGTTCCTGCGGTCTTAATAATATCGTCGGTCCACCTGGTCGGTGGACGTCCTACGCTGCGCTTGCCGGTGCGTGGTCTCCATTCAACTACGTCGTTACGATAACACTACCCCGGTAATATTGCAACGAGATAAAACATTCACGGCAACATAATTATGAGAAACCTCAAACAACAATTTTGAAATATCTGTTTTACGGTGCAATAAAACCTGACTAGACTGCCTAATTAAGTTTTATAGAAAAACCTTAAATCCAAGTAAGTACAATAATTGTTAGCAAGGTTTTAAGAGCGTTGCGGTTATTATAGGCCGAATCATACAAGTTGGCGGATGTGAAGTTAGCCACAAGCTGCGTAATATCCAACCCTGACTGAATCAATCAAAATCAAATCAAATTGTTTATTTGCTGAGAATATATGTAAAATACAAGTCAGAATTGGTTACATAGTCTTATATTTACATTGTATTCAGTCTGCAAGCAGACGTGCAAATATTTATTTATTTACTATAGGTGCATCAGTATAATCTATAAGTTATTAACATTATTATATTCCTTAATACTATAGAAACAATTCGTTACAAGCCAGTCGGTTAGTGTTTTCTTAAATTTATTCCCGTTCAATATTTTGATTTCATTAGGTACATTATTATAGGTATATCGTTATACACATGTTATAAACATTTCTTTTGTAAATGTCTTTTCTGGCAGGAGGTTGATATAATAGGTTTGTGAACTTAGCTCTTTTTTGACGTGTTATGATGTCATTACGTTTATTGAAATATTCGGGGTGTTCTTTGGTGAAAATACATATGGCTTTAATATACATGCACGGTAAAGGGAGTAAGTTGCATTTTTTGAAGAGCGGCCTAGAGTGTGAAGCTCACAGAGCTCATGTTGATTAGGTTACTCGCACCTTGTAGCTAACTTCATATCCGCCGACTTCTATGATTTGGCCTCTACTACAGATTTCATGTATCGTGTAGACCAAATCAAACTTTGCGAGTCTGTGAACACAAAGCGAGTCGATACGCAATAGCAAATTCATATGTCAGCGGCGATGAGGAGTGGGAGTTTCCGCAGCTTGGAACTTCACAGTCACCATTAAGTTTGAATAGGCCTTTAACAAATAACGTTGGAAAATAGGAAACCATCAATTTGATAGCTTTATGAAGTTATAACGCCGGAGACAATCCAAAATCCAATTATTTTTTTTCTGTACTGTACTGTACTGTACTGTATCAGCCTTTTTAACAGTCCACTGCAGGACGTAGGCCTACCCACGAAGGGTGATTAGGCCATATCCACCACGCTGGCCCAGTGCGGGTTGGTGGATTATTGTGATTTTTTTTCTACTGCAAAGAAATTGTAAAGGTGTCCAAAGCATGCTTTTATATACGTACTAACCACAACATCATCGTTATTATCACCTCTCTACCTACCTCTAATAGATCAATGAGAGAGAAGAATGGTTGGAAACGGCTTGCATCTGGCGTGTTCCTGCGGTCTTAATTAGATTAGTCCATTTCGTCGATGGACATCTTACGCTGAACTTGCCGGTACGCGGTCTCCATTCGAGAACTTCACGGTCGCATCGACCGTTCGTCCTGCCCACTGCCATTTTAACTTGTTAATCCACTGGGATATGTCGGTAACATTGGATCGTCTACTGATTCGATCTCGTAGAAAGACTAAACAACAGCGGCGAGCTAGGAGGCTGATTGACAACGACACCTTGACTAAGGCGCAGCTGCAAAGTCTTGAGCATCGACGTAAGGTGGCTTGTTTGTCGGCCTTTTATAGGATTCACTTCGGAGAGTGCGCTCAGGAGTTACACAATCTGATCCCACCTGCAACTTTTTTTTATCGTGCGGCTAGACAGACGCGACCAAAGCGTGCTACATCCTAGACCGCATATCTGCTCAACATCAGGCAGTATGTAATCAAACGCAAACCTACAAGGAATAAAAAAAGTACTAACCAGAGTTCATTTATATCTAGACCTAATCCAACTTATAAGTAAGTTCGTGTAGGCCGAGTGGCTAGCCCTAGTGTCAGAGATGGATCAACGGTTAAAACAATCGGGACCTGCAATTTAACTTTTCATCTGAGCCACGGCAGCGCCACCCGCGATCACCCATCCGAAGAATCACCGTGCTGAACGTGATAGAGGAAATGTGATAACGTTCTATTTTGGATCATCATAAACAGGAGGAAACCTGAATCAACAAAATAAAAAAATTAAAATGATGTAAACAGGGACAGATCCAACAAAAATATATTGCGTGACCATTTTCCGCGAAATTCAAGTAGGTAAACAAGCAAATTATTCAACTTTAACGCACCGTACAGGCCATACAGAATGTTTAGTTGCTTTTCAAAGTCCAGATAATTATAAATGTAATATGCTCATCATTATGAACAACATCATACTTATTAGTATTATAAATCCGAAAAGTTTGTTGGTTTGTTCCACTTTCACGGATTGACTTGATTTTTGGCATGGATATAGTTCAAGGGCCGGAAAGTGACATAGGCTACTTTATATCCCGAAAAATAAAAGGTTCCTGTGGGATAACACAAAAGACAAAATACCACGCGGGCGGAGCCGCGGGCAAAAAAAGCTAGTTTTTTATAAATCCAACCCCGAAGCCACGTGAGTTATGTTAACCCCGATTGACGTGGCTATTACCCACGTCACTTATGTCAATCCTATACATTTTATGCGATTCGATAATTCGATTCGCTGTGAAACACCTTCGCAGAAGCCACAAATCAAGAATTGAATTGATGGAATTCGATTCGCTAATGTAATGTGTCTTTGTCTAGCCCCTGTGATGTTATTGGTGGCTCTGATATTTTATTGCGATTTTGCAGTTGCTCACATGAGGTATTTGCTCACATGATGAGCAAATACCTCTGAAAGTCTTCACTTTACAAAATAACACCTTGCATAAAATGACCAATGAATGTAAAACGTACTTGGATCAGTGTTATTATCATAAAATTATAGGATGCCGTACTTTTAAATTGCCGTATTTGGGACAATTTGGCGAGATACGCTTCAGCCAATCGGCCAATTTGGCGGAAAACACTTTGGCGATATTTGCTGTACACGCTCGCCAAAATCGAAAAGCCTAGGGGTGGGGTGTCCCCCAGTAGGCGCTACGACAGTCTGAAATTGCCGTATCTTAGTTTTTACTAAGATACGGCAATTTCAGACAGTCGCTGCCGTAAATTCAAGAAACACAACTTGATTTGCCGTATCAATAATAACACTGCCTTGGATTGGCCCTGCGACACGTAACATACTGTTTTAATCGACGTGTCCAAGTGTTCACATAATAATATTATGTTCTTATGGAAATAAATGTTTATGATTATGACTATGACTACATCTTAGTATCTCAGAGTTCAGATGTACTTTCTGAAACCTATTAATTTACTTCATGTTTAAGTAAGTACATAAGTTTCGACTAAATATATTCTATGGAAAATTAACCGAATTCTATCTTAAATATTCAAAAGGTAAGTCTTTTCAAGTCTCTTTTCGTCACTTCGCTTTCATGAAAAGTTCGAACGTTCTAGAAATCAGAGCATAGAAACCACCGCCTATAAGAATGGCATTATTCAACCAGAATGTATTTTATTCAGGCCGAATTGTTCCATATATTCATAAGCGTTTAACGCGTGTTTGCTCTATGAATATTAATTAAAACATGTGACATTATTGACGTCAATCTCGGGTAATGTATGAAGATAAAGTGTAAATCTGGCTAGTTGTTTACTAAACAAAGTAGAGTACATTGTAACCTGGATAGCTTGTAAAGCGTTAACTACCCATAAATAATCAGTTCTCTCAGATTTTTCCTTATTATCATGTCATAGAAACTAATATTCCTAAGCTATTAATTATCTTATAGGTAAGTCTTTCTCAAAGTGGGTGATAACGCCCCCACTTGTGGGCGCTGATCTTGGGGGCTTCCAGTATACTTACGACTCGTAGAAAACAAGGTGATAGCAATGCTACTTAGAGATGCAACAAAAACAAACTATTTATAATATAATATTTATAATAGCGGACCCGACAGACGTTGTCCTGCATGCTATTTCAAATACCCACTGCAGCGCCACCTGCCGGGCTGCTTTTTGAATCTAAACCATCCAGGGCGCTAACCAAATGCATACAAAAACTTTATTCAAATCGGACGTTTAGGAGTTCAATGACATCCTTATGTATAGTAGAATTATATACAAAAAAAATCTGTAAAAGAAATGGAATTGCATTTTTTAACACCAGAAATCACTTTCTGTTCAAAATATAAAACAAAAGTTATTACGATTGCATCTATAACAAAATTGCATTTACAGTCAAATATTATAATATCTTACTCTATCTTCAATATCTATTTTAAAATATTATAAGAATCTAGCTAAATTATAAACAATATGGTAATAGAAGCACAACCTGTGATGTTTGTGCAAATATAAGGGGATATTTTTAAATTTCAAAGTAGGCAATGGCCGAAGTAAGTTTGAGAACCCGTGTTATAAATCTAGTTCTACTTAGTTCTAGTTCTCTATAACGGAGTATTCTCACAATCCTATGAACCGAGAAAAATTGAGCATTGTCAGATGAGAGACTACCGTTGAGAAGCCTAATGACGTGGTTAACCTTGCCCACGACTACCGCTGTATCAACCGCGACTAGCGACCGCTCGCAACAATAAAAACTCAGATATATCATGTACAGGGTTATCTGCTTGCCCTGTGTTTTTGGCTTAACACAGGGCATCGAGAGGGTGATCGAGAATATCGATCATCTTTTACTGAGGCGCCATTCCAAAATTCGAGAAAAACATCAGCTGTTCCTTATAAAATCACAACTTGGAATCGGGGTTGTAATGGGGGCCTATATAAAATTCTTCATAATGATGGTCTGAATGACCTCCTTTCAGCTTAGTACCTTTGTTCTGTATAACCCTGTAGATTCCGGGATGTTTTTGACTTCTGTTTTTACACATAAAAGAATAAATATGGTAAAACTGGACAATAGCGGGATAACATTCTACATAATATGTATGTGAGTTATACTAGATTTGTCTATTTTTAAATGTGGTTAAGAGGATAAAAAAATATACAAAGGAATTTTAATAACCTACAAAAGATTAGCCAATCATTATGTTTAGAATACTATGTTAGAACTATGTAGTGTTTACTCAGATTTGCAGGCAAGTTTAAACAGCTGTAGATTACATTACATTTTTGGTGTTGCCATGTAGTTTCGCCACGCATTTTTACTCTTGCAGTAGTATTAAATAAGTTATGCTATGCGGATCGAGCCCGCGCGCTAATGCTACATTTTGATATAAGCCGCCAAATAAATAAATAAAATATTAAATCTTAACGAAACTACAGCAAGTCTTAAAAATATTGCGTGAATAACACTTGTGTTACATTCTAACTAGCTTTTACCTGCGACTTTGTCCGCGAATTTTAATTTTTGTGCTATAAAAGCTACATAAAAAGTAGCCTACGTCACTTTCCGACCTTTGTAACTATATCCATGCCAAAAATCCGATGCTCTGTTGCTGCGTGAAACAGTGACAAACCAATAAACCAACAAACACACTATCTCATTTATAATATTAGTAAGTAAGTAAGAATAGAACATAAGCAAACTTGCACGACGCATAAACATGAGGTTTCCCAGGAACAGACAGAAACGGAGTCACCGTTGAAAAACCTGCATTGACGCCACAACTTCATATTCTCGGGAAAAAAATCTGAATCTTATCTGGATAATAAAGATAACATGTTTATAGAACCAGTTTCGCAAACGTTTGCTCACGGTAGTTTTGATAACTACGTTGTTGATGTATGGCAGATAAAGAGATTTATTAGATCCTGGTAGGTATACGATATTGATTACATATTTAAATGTGTGAGGTGTTAAGATTTTGATAATGTTATAGTGAATTTTATTTTAGGGGGTAAAGTTTGATTGTTTGTATATTTGATAATAATTATTTTTGGCAAAATAGCATAACCGACTTCAACCGTGTACATAATTCGAATAATTCGATCGGATCGATTTATCATCAATGTAGTTTTTTCTACATTATTGTTGATTTTTTTAAAAACGACAGCCCATTTCGGCAAAATTTAGATGGAGCCCACATCTGAATAATTAAGATCTATAAAAAAAACATCGGTTCATAAAATGGCGGAGTGATCGCGTAACATGCGCAAAAACATACATTCGAAATGAGAACTTCTTTTTATGAAGTCGGTTAAAAAAGCAAACAGCACCAGTTAGACATTATTATTTATTATTTTGAGCCTGTATTATCACTGCTGGGCAAAGGCCTCCCTTCCCTCCTTCCAGACTGCGCGATTCACTGCGTTGGTGGTCCAGTGTTTGTCGTGCGAGCTCAGTTCGTCGCGCCACCTGCGTCTGGGTCGGCCCAAAGGTCGTTTGGAGTTTGGAATCCAGTTCGTCCGGCATGCGACAGACGTGTCCCGCCCAATCCCATTTCAATTGTCCGGCTTTTTGACAAGCGGCGGCGATTTTGGTTTTTGAGCGCAGCTAGGGTTCATGATTTCTCGAGGTTTTCAATTTCTCGGGTCTCGAGAATTCTCGAGGCTAATTTCTCGAGGCTTCTCGGGTTGTCGAGAAATTGACATTTACGTACGTTTTCTCATATTATTCGGTTGGTTCCAATAACGTCAACAAATTCAGTGGTTTTCCTCTCAAATGAAAGTATCAAATTAAAAACATTAATCTTATGAATAAGCTAATTATTAACTTTTTTGATAAAAATACAGAAATAATATTATTCAGACTCAATTATAATTACAGCACCATTTTTGGCTGGTTATTTAGAACTTATAAACAAAATTAGCTTATATTAAACTAACCAAAAATTTAACATGAAAGAAAACGTTAATATCTTAACTTATATAATTAAATTACAATCACAGCACCATTTTTGGCTGGTTATTTAGAAAAAAAATCAACTTAAAACATGTAAACAAAAATAGCTTCTATAAAAAAAAAAATAACATGAAAGAAAACGTTAATATCTTAAATTCAGGTAGAAAATAAATGTAATTAAATTATAATCATAGCACCATTTATGGCATGTTAATTAGAATAAAAACAAATTAACACTGCAAGATCAATGGAACTAATGGAACGCTGAGGAGCTGAACATACAGACAGATACATAACAATTAGGTCAGCTTACTCTCGTCTGATAAAATATGCCTTTACAAAAACTAAAGCATTTATAGCTTTATCAGACAGCCGGTTTCTTATTTCATTAACTATATTTCCTGAAATTGAAAACACTCTTTAATTTTCAGTTGAAGTAGGCTTAACTGAAAGCAAAGAAGATATAATAATACTACGTACTGAAAGTAATGCTTTGTACATCGATTCTAAATTTGGTGACCTCTTCCCAGTCTGTTAAAAAAACTAGCGCTTGCAGCGAGATCAAAGGATGCCGTTGCACTTTAGGCCGCGCCGCCACGCAACAAAACAAACGGCGATTTAATTTCTGTAGATATATGTAGGTACATGATTTCTCGAGTTCTCGACTTTTCTCGATCTTGATTTCCCGGGAACAAAGCCTAACAATTTCCCGGGAATTCTCGGCTCGAGAATTCCCGGGAATGAACCCTAAGCGCAGCATAGTGTTCCTAATTCGATCGGTTAATTTGACTCCTAGTATGCTTCGCTCCATTGCTCGTTGGCAAACCCCGAGCGCGGTCTTTTGATCTTTAGTCAATGACCAAGTCTGGGCGCCGTACGTGAGAACGGGTAGAATGCACACATCGATGAGTTTACAAAATATTTAAATTATGATTTCTTATGTCTTTTCGAAAACATAAGTTAAGAAAAGAATAAAGTTAGACATAAAAAGTAAAATACGATAAGGTCACTTAATGAAGACTAAGCGCAAAGCCAAGACCTTTTCAAACTCGCTTGCCTCGCCGATGTCAAGGAAATGCAAATATCTTGTAAACATATTAAATCAGTTATATCCGAAATGTAGCTAATTCTGGTAGAAGTGACACTTATTATAAATTACAATGCTAATAAAAAATCAATAGTTCTTGAAAGCTAGCTGACCCGACGAACTTCGTTTCACGCAATTTCTTTATAAATTATAATAAAATAAAAAACAGCCTTTTATTTCTCATCAATCAATTAAATGTACAATTCATTTAGTCATAAAATATTAGTTTGTTGTTCCATTCTGTTACATTTATAAAATAGTTATATACTCGGTGATGTTTAATACTATTGCATTATTACATTTGTCAATTGAGGTTGCTAATAGTAATAATAATAGTTTGTAGTACTGAATACTATGTTAAGCATAATATTATTGGCTACAAATTAATTATTATTACTATTTCACTTTATTTGATATACATCTCTCGGGCCAGGTCCGGTTTTTTGATGGGCATCAGTGGAGCCGAAGCCAATACTGAGAGGCCCTTTTTAAACATCATTTAGCTATAAAAACTTTCTTTTTGTGATAAACATTTCAAAAAAGTGTGAAGCACCTAGTGTGTGAAGCACGATAAAAATAATTTCATCATTTAGCTATGTTGTAGGGGTGAAGGTACAAGGAGCCTATTGTGAGTAATGAATTGAAACAATAATGGGTTATTGTGGTGAACTTCCACCAACCCGCACCGGGCCAGCGTGGTGGATATGGCCCAATCACCCTTCGTGGGTAGGCCTACGTCCTGCAGTGTACTATTAAAAAAAGGCTGATACAGTACTGTGGTGAACTTCTGGGTGTTATACAAAACTGGACTATGGAATGAGGTACGGCACCCACCAAATAATGCCTCATTTCAAATATTCAGGCGGGTGGTGACTTGCCATCTACTAAATGGGCCCCTCATAGTAGCTACCGTATATTGGCGCCGGAGGGGCAACATTGGTGTGAACGGCTTAGGGTGTCGAGAGGTGTGCTGCGCGTTCAGTAAGAGCTACTAGCGGCGTTATGCCCTTTAACACTTCCACCCTGGAGCTTAGGTTCTTAGCTCTTGCGATTTCCACTCCAAGCCGGCCAGTTATGGCAAGATAGTAGTCAGGGGTCTCATTTAGACCCAGGGAATCAGGGTTCGCGGTGTCGCCACTCACCGAAGGCTCGCCACAAAGCCGTCCCTGCGATTTTATTATTTTACGATTTACGATTTTGCACTTAAAGGCGAACCAAGTAGTCCTTTTCGAATCGATGTGATTAAAAATAACACATAATTATTACCTATTTTCAGCATGCATATATTATATTTCAAAAACTTCCAGAATATATGTACATAGTAATAATATTTTTAAAGCAAACTTATTTAGGTAATAATATTCGTCAAAGGTCGTCGCGACTCTAGTTCATCATCATCAGCGGTTATGGAACGGACTATAGTAAGTACACGATATCTCCAGAAAGCTCTCAGTAACTCTTCGAGAGAAAATACAAAGTTCCTCGTGTCTCTATTTAGGTCTTCCTAAATGAACAAGCCCGAGTCCAAAGCACAAAGACCCTTACACCGTCGAGACGTCGAGAGCTCTTTACAAGTTGCTCGGGCGGGTGGAAAACGGCCTGAAAGTTTGCTGACAGATGCCGCGTTCTCTTCGAGAGTACTTTTCGACTGAAGTTTTAGTGAAATTGGACTACACTGGCATTTCGTCGCATTGGAACAATGACATTTCGAGCAATACGAAGTATGGAGAGAGTGAGAGAGGGGGAAGAGTAATAAACTTTTTTAAACGACCAAAAAGGAAGACGTTCTATGTTTGTCTGTATGTATTTTTGTGTATGTATTTTATCGAAATCAGCTGAGCCGTTTTTGAAAAACCAACAATAATGTACAAATTGTATAATAATATATATCGATTCGAGCGAACTATTCGAATTTGATTAAACGTGCCATTTTATGCGAAAAATAATGATTCTTACTTAAGCTTAGAATTATATTTTGAGTTCAGAAAACGTACCTATCGCCATAGCCATTTTATATTCAAACTTGTAACTCGATTTTGATTCTTACTGCTGTCTAATATAAACAGAAGAAGCCAATCAAAGCCAAGTTTTGATCAGCTGGAATTTTTTACATATTTAAGATATACCTACACGCGAACTGTATTTTGCAGTTAGGACACCTCTACATTGTTCAAAAAACGCAATTCACTTGAATTCTAGAGTCAATATTCGCAAAATGTTGGTAACTTTCTTTTTCAGTCAATTTGTAACGCAATTAGTTGATTCTTAAGCCAAATACATAATAAAACTTCGTACATAAAACTATATTCACATATTAAAATTCACCTTACCACAACCTGTTAGTTTTTGTGTCTAATAAAAGCCAATGAACGACGCAACAGATATGTGGGTATTAAACGTAACTACGAGTAAATTCTTTCAAAAATAGGAACTATTTTATTAACATTCTAAATTTATTCGAATGGCATCATTGAAGTTAATGTTTCCTTGTCTGACTATTTAGTTTATTTATTTATGTAGTCCGAAATAGGTGACCAATAGAGCACTTTATAAAAATAACTAAGTGATTTAAAGAAAAAAAATCTACTCGTTTAATGTTTTGAAAAGTATGACTAAGAGAGTCGAGCAGATATTTCGGGTTTGTATCTGCTTCATTTACTCATCATTTTAGGCATGAAGAATTTAAATTTGGACAATCTAACTGCTGATATATATCCAAAAGCTCCTATTGCACTATTTACATCTAACATCTTCCCACTTCAATTGACTCTGAAACCAATCCACCTCGCGAGTGGGCGTACTATAAAATACTACTATATCCTCGTTACTAAATAGCTTATCTAAACAAAGTACCTGACTGAATCCGACACAGCATACAGGAACCGCAGAGACCTCAGTACCGACTGCTCGTCAGCATCATGCTGCTCCGTCAAAGACATAGCGGCCACCATCATTCACGCACACAAACAAACTCCATATAAACATTTCACGGAGCATATTCCGTCATGTGGAACTAACAAGTTTTTGCCACTCCGTCGACACGTTTCGCTCATATCGCGTCATAAGCAACACTGGCTGGATGGAGGAGCCACAGAAACTAATCGTCCTATAATCGGCGAGATAATGACTGTGTTTGATAAACAAAACATTGGGCAAAAGGTGGAAAGTACGAGTATTGCTTTGTTAGCGAGCTATCGGCGATACGCCCACAATATCTACGCGATGGAGACAGGTAGAGGATAAATGTATGAGGAAACTTTTAATAAATTCTATGAAAAAGTGAGATATTTGTGTTATAGGCATATATATTTATTTCTATTTATTAGTTAGATGTTAGTATTTTTATTGTTTGTTTGTTAAAAATGTTCCATGTTTATTTTTGGAATTCTTTTTTTGTTAAATAATTGTTTTGCTATTTTCTGTCCATTCTTGGTTGCCTGGAAAAAATCGCCGACATAAGGTAGTATATTACCAATTGTATTACCAAATGTACCCGTTTTCGTCCATGTCTTTCGTCCACGACTGCCTCGGTGGCTCAGTGGTTAGTGACCCTGACTTCTGGATCAAAGAGGCGTGGGTTCGATCCCCACCCAGGGCAAATATTTATGTGATGAACATAGGTGTTAGCTCTGTGATTGGGTGTTATTTAGTTACTATCTTTATAAGTATGTATTTAAAAATATGTATATGTAGTATATCAGTCTCTGGCAGCCATATCACAAGCTTTGCTTAGTTTGGGGTCAGAGACCGTGTGTAAGATGTCCCCAAATATTTATTAATTATTATTTATTATGTAATTTGTTTGTTTTGTATAAAGGATTATATATCTATTTGAAAGAATTTAAAGGGGATATTTTAATTGGATGGACAACCCTTTCCAACTTTATGTTGATGTGATACTACTGATACTTTTTTGCTGTGACTGGCGATTGAGAAGAATTCGCCTTTGGCTCAAGTGTCGGCAATGCAAAGCAGTTTATTTCACAGAAACCAGATGTAATTATACCAAATTGAACAGGTTTGTAGCTAATTGAGAAAAATCTTAGTTAAGGGGTGCGTATCTACGTCTTAATGTTAAGTAGGTGCTTAGTCAGTTGATGTCAGAATTTGATCGCATGTGTTTTACCAAATTATAGAATGTTGTCTTATTGTTTTCGTAGATGAAAACAGCAATATCAATTAAGGGTTTAAGAACTAAGTAATCATAACAAAATAGATAGCTAAACCTATCCTTTGCCTTTGGTCCCGTCTAATAGAGCTGAGTCCTTAGGTTTTGCGTACTTAAACTTGCGCGTTCGCGTGTGGCTCCATACATTTTCATTAGTTATTCCTCAGATAAGAAATAGGTACAGACTGAAGCTACTGATCAAAACATATAGTATAACTTCCCAAAATCTAAAAAAAAACTTAATCTTACTCGCATTTTTTTTTACTCTTACAATAAGTACTGAAAAATATACTCTAGGTATAACTAAGGTAGGTAATAAAGTTCCAACTTACTTGTCATGTTTGGTGCGTGGCTGTGGTTCGAGTTGCAGCGGGGTGGCGGGCGCGGAGCGGGGCACGCCGCCCCCGCCCCCCGCCGCACCCGCCGCGAAATTCCCGGTTGACCTGTTGACAAACAAACAACACCATCAACCCTGAGAAAATCAAAGCCGAGAGCACGGTAAGATATCATTACCGTGCCGAGAGGCACAATCAAAGTTTGAGGAGCCTTTGGAAAATCAGGGTCAGTGTGACCATGATTTTCCCACATTTTTACCAGATTTCTTTGAAGATTTAATTCAGTGAAGCTCGAATGCTAATAATAGTAGTAATAAAATTAAAACCCTTGGAAAATCAAACCCGAGAGGCACATTGAAAGAAAAGTTTGAGGGTCCTTGGGAAAATCAGAGTCAGTGCGATCCTGATTGTGTTTAACTCATTCAATGCCACCCCTATATGCGAGTAGCTCCCAGCGATGCCGCCGTATACACAACGTGAGCACGCTAGACGTGCTCTCGGCATTACAAGATGAAATTACATGGACACGCTAGAGGTGTTCACCGGCACTATATGAAGGTAAAATCATAAACATTTATTTTACAGCTTTAATTGTGCTTTTTAGTTAGTCTTTCTTGGTCTACATAAGAGATACAGTGTTTCTGCAAGTCCCTGTTTTTTTAAAACTTCGGTTATGGCACGAAATAGATTTCACGGTAAGAATTTATCGTAATTTTCCCTGTTATTCTCAAACTTTAAAAAAAAAACAAATTAAATTTTAAGATTTTCTTTACAGAAAAGACGAAATATGTGCCTGAAACAGAGGAATATGACGATGATTTGACGCAAGCAGATAGCCCCCCACCAAATAAACGTCCAAATCTAGAACGTGAGTAATGTAGATAAAGGTCTCTTTATCTTTTTCAAGTACATTTATTTATATAACTTTTATAAAAGTTTTTTTTTCTTTTAATACTTTATGTATGTATATAATGTTTCTATTTTCAATAATTAAACATACAACTTTTTTGAGATTTTTTAGGAAAATGTTCTGAACAATCAACAATTTTTTTTATTAAAGAACAAAGGCTAAATCTAATACATACTTTTATGGCAGTAAAGTGTTCTTAGATCATAATATTGCTAGTAATTTGGCCTGGTTTCCTAAGCTTACTAGTCCAAAATACTTTTATTTCATCATCATCATTTCAGCCATGGGACGTCCACGGCTGGATATAGGCTTCCCCTAAAGATCTCCAATAAGACTATTATTTGCGACTCCAAAAATAATTCTTATTAGACCTTAACGTTTATTGCTTGTACAAATAAACATTAAAGCCAAGTTTTTAATTTTCCTTTTATAAAGAAAAAAAATATTACACAAGTTTTCAAACTTATTTCACCATAATTATAACATAATAAAAATGTATATAATGTACATTAATAACTATGTAAACTTACACCGAAAATTGGTTAGAACGAAATCTAGTAAGTAGTTTTTTTAATCCATCATAAATCGTAAATTACGAAAACTTTCATGGACAAGTCCAAGAAGATTTGGCTGATTCCACTTGACCGATTTTTTAACACAAAATCCGCAAGTGCTATGTTTAAAAAATCTGTTAATTATGATATTTCAGTATCTGTATCAGCCTTTTTAATAGTCCACTGCAGGACGTAGGCCTACCCATGAAGAGTGTTTGGGCCATATCCACCACGCTGGCCCAGTGCGGGTTGGTGGATTCACATACGCCGTCGAATTCCTTCTAAGGACGTATGCAGGTTGCCTCACGATGTTTTCCTTCACCGAAAAGCCAATGGTGTGAAATTCCGTACATAAGTTCCAAAGAAACTCATTCTACCTATTTCTATTTCAGTATCTACCTATATTCAAACTTAATATAATTTTTTACCCTGATTTTTTTGTGATGTACAAACGTTTTTTACAGAATACATCAATCACTCTTTTGATGATTCTCAAGAAATATTTACGGAGCCACAAAATGAATATTCGCCTCTTCACGGATTACCCAGCTCCCAAAAATGGACAGTGAACATGACAGACGATGTTGCTGAATACCATAAAGAAGAGACGAGCACTATGACTGGCGACAGGTCCATACATAATAAATATAAAGAAGTTGGCACTATGACCGAATCGGAGCGTACATGTACCAACAATGCTAGCATGGAAAGCCAATGCAATGAGTTTTTTGGAAAAGTCGTGGCTTGTGAATTAGGAAAATATCACGGTCAAGCTCGATATAATAAAATGAAAGCAATACTTGATATTTTTAAAGATTGTTAAAAGTTACAAATAATCTTTAAAAATATCTAGTATTGCCAAATATCATTAAAAGTTACTTTTAACAATCTTTAATAATATTACTCGATTAAAAGGTTTTAAGCCAAAATAGTTTAGGTAAGAGTTGTTTTTTGTAATTGAAACAAAAAGACTGATTTGCTGATCAAAAAGTATATTTATTTAAAAAAAACACTCATTTAAATCATCTATAGTATTCCTATGTAATTTAGATTAAATTTAAGCTTAGATTCTATGTGTGTAATACTCTATAAGTACTATGTATTATTATTTTTAATAGTTATGATACACTCTGAAGCATTCTATGCACAAGCCTGGCTGTTGTGGGCAGGTATCGCAAGCAACAGTCACCATCACTCTATCTTTTTTAGTGTTCCAGCAATGTTTGCATCTTCTTCTTTTAGTTCTGCCTTTACTATCTTTTTGTAATGCCATTAGGCAATGAACACTTTGATTTTTAATTTTTTGTAGCGGATCAATATATGGCTCTACAATTGATTTGATGACACTTAATCTAAAATCATACAAAGTTGATTTGTGGGTTGAGAAGTTATTGTACAGGAAATAGGCATTGATCATTATTACCTGCATAATATGAATGATGACTTTTTTGTACCATCTAAGAGACTTATGCTCACACGAATAATATGCCAACATTTGGTCATGCCGATCAATCGCATTCATATTTTTGTTGTAATGTATTATCATTTGCGGTTTTTCTTTTTTTTGCCCCCTGCGATTGGTAAAAATATTTAAATTTCCATTATATTTACTTGATATAGCTAGAACTTCCCTTTGGTCCAACCATTTTATTATACACACATTGTTTTTGTGTACAATACACAATTCGCCTTTTTTTAACTTGGCTTTTAACATTGCTTTTGGGTTATTTTTTCTAAATTTTCTAAGTGTGCCTGTACAGTATGTATTATTCCTATATAAATCTTCCGTCAATTCAATACTTGTATAAAAATTATCCAAAAATAGATGGTGGCCTTTATTTAAATATTCATCCATTAAATGCATAACTACTTTTTTGACGTGGTTTGTTCCTCCCACAATAGCGTCAGATGCACCGCCGTACAAGTGGAGTTTTAATACTACCCCTAACTGGTCAGCCAATGCATAGAACTTCAGACCGTACTTATGTTTTTTTCCTTTCATGTATTGCCTAAAGCGTAATCTGCCTCTCCATAGCATCATAGATTCGTCGATCACTATATTACTTGTCGGGTAATATAACTCCGACATTCTTTTGTTAAAAAATAATATTATGTTTTTAATCTTATCGAAACTCGATGTTGCTTCTTCTAAGCTAGTGCATAACATTCTTAATATCAGTAAAAACGTATTTCTTGACATTGCCTTAGAAAATAAATATTGATTAAAGAATATGTCCTTTTTCCAATAATCGGAAATTCTATTAAGTTTTATGAAACCCATATGAAAAAGTAGACCAAAAAACAGTTTTAACTCGTCGCACGTTATTGGTTTCCACAAGCTACTTCTACTTTTCGGGGCGCGTGCGGACGTTTTCTCTCGTGCCCCGTAATTGTTCGTGCAGTCTGTTAGTAACTGGAGCAACTCCGAGTTGCATATAGCATCAAAATAGCCAATAGGCGTATCGGCGACTTCTTCTTTGAGACCTGGAGTCTGTGTGAATGGTAAGTCCGGGTAGTCGGCAGGATTTCCTGGGCACCATTCGTGATCGGGTATAGCTGATTCTGCAGGTATATCAATATTCTCCAGCTCCGGTTCTGGTTCGGAATCATCACTATCCATTTCATCTAGAATATTTCCTCTTAATATACCATACAGCTCAGCGTCAGACAAAAGCGGAGTTGCTTCATTTCTTGGAGGAGATGATTCCAGAGCTACCATGGCTCCTAAAGTTTCTTCTATGTCGAGAAAAACCAAATTTGGGTCTTCCCAAGAGCACGATGGCGTTGAATAATCCATAGGGTCCATGACCTAAAGCGTAAAATTAATGTTTAAAATATCGATCGATCGGCACTAAGCACACAAAAAACTACAAAATTGCATATACAGTAATACCACAAACTTATGAAACCTGTTGATTTAGGTTCTGAAAGTTAACAGGTTAGGAGCAAAACACAATACTTAATAATTAATTTAAATGTGTAATTAAACGACGGGCATTAAGTGCACATTATTCCTATGAATTTCCTTATGAACATTAAACATGTTGAAGTACTCGTCTGAAAGCGAGCGCCTCCCGGCACTTGTCGGTGCCGTGCGGTAACTATTAGGCATTGGATTAACGATTAACGGACTTCTGTATCTTTGCGGAAGTTAACATCTTTAAAAGTTAGTAAAAATGTTGACTTCGGATTAACGAGTGCCCACCTACGCTTATGTGATAAGTGGAACGGAGCGCTTTCCATATAAGTCGAATTCACGGAAGGGTGCAATTTTTCATATACATATAAGGTATGTTTAATTGTGACTGGAGACTAAGTATAACAATGATTTAGAAAATTAATGTGTGAAAACTAATTGTAGATAATATGACAAACTAGGTATACATAGAAACTCGATTAACCAGGCAAATTGTTGTCAGTAGGCATCCAGATAATCGAATGTGTGAATAAAACTTTTTCGGTTTTCATGTGTAGTTTTATGTCTTTATTAGATTTTAAAACAAGAACACATCAACGAAAATCAATGTATATGAAAAAATTATATCATTTTCTAACACACGATATACATATGCACGTATTTATGTATGTGCAATTGTACATCGTAGTTTTATGCCCTGGAGATAAATTCTCTCGTCCAGAAGCTAAAAAAGTTAATTTTTCAGACATAGGTCGCGGTTGGTAGTCCGGATAATTGCGCAATCGTATAACTAAGGGTCGGATAATAGAGTTTCTACTGAATTATAAACTGTTTAAACACAATTGGAAGTTGTTTTGATGTAACTCAAAGTTGTAAGAAGGTTTAATAAAATGTCACTAGTCAATGTTTTTTTCTTCTACGTAATATTGTAATTGAATTAATAAAAAAACTTTTCAGTTAAAAACGTGTAAGTAACAAAAAAAAAATCGTGTAACTCCGAATGCGCGTTTGTCGAAGTAGCTTAAGTCGGGGTATTACTGTATTTTATAGTAATTGTAAGGATTAATTAATATCACTTACCACTGATGCACTGCTTTGGTCCGCTAAGGGTAGCCGTCGAGGTGAAGGCGATCACAAAAGTCCGTTAACACAAGCCGGGGTCGTCGTAAGAGCAATCAAATACAGTCCAAGAACACTAGCCGGGGTCGTCACAAGAACAATCAAACAAGTCCGAAACAGTAGCTGGGGTCACAGAGGGAGCAATCTAACAAATCACTAAATGTGAGAAAGCGGGAGAAGCTTGCGATGTCGAACACTTCGAACACTGCAATGATGGCTCCTATGCAAAATTGTGTAATCCAACCAATATCTGTCTCAGTTATCCTTAAGGTGCAAAACAAAGATCAATGACAAGTCTCTTTTTTATCAGCGCTTTTGTTTAGCGGTTATAAACAATAGTGCTAGCTGTAACGGTTCAAAATTTCTTTTGCAACTATGCATAAGAAATTTTGAACCGTAAGTTCTTCCGATAGCGCTTAAAATGGCTTGTACGCAGAATAAAGTTTGAAGCAGCGATTTTGTCGGTAATAACTAACTGATGCCATTATTACCTATGGCGGCCTTTTTGCCACGTGAATTCTTAGAAATATTCATATTAGATAAGTTTGAGCCGGTGATTTTGTCGGTAATTTTATCTAACAAATGCCATTGTTACTTATGTCGGTATTTTTGCCAAGTGCATTCTTAGAAATACATTTACATTGTACGGATAGGTACAATTCGGGGAGTGTGCACTGTGCATCAGAGCTTCATGATCAAATTCCGTCTAGTCCTTTGTTTTACCGGATCGCCAGGATCAATAAAAAGCGATTTTATAGTAGATGATTAGCTACCAATGATTAGAACAAAACGTTTTGGTTTCACTTTTATTGTACGAACGGGTGCGGGAACTACTTGAGTGGGTCCTTCCGGACGGGTGCAAGGTGAGTGTTTTCAAGTCGCAAGTGAATAGGTTTCTTCTAGGAAAGTGCGTCATCCCAGACCACATCAACGTTTAACACCAAGTCACAACTGTGATTTGATGTGAATGTACAACACGTGAAGCGCTGGCATATTTTCCATTAAAAATATAATTTCATTCACTGTTAATTCAGTCGCACGAGGAGTTTTGTTTGATCATTCAGTTTTAAAAAATAATAACAAATGTGACGGTGGATTTCGGCCACGGTCAATTCAACGCGTCAATACGAAATTAATGTTAATGCATAGCTAATGGTTCAACAAAATATATGGTGTATATAATACCTCAAATACCTATGTGTTGTGTGAAAATAAAAATGCTCTACCGGCTGCAGCCCATTGGTAGGTGCTGTTGTATATTTAGATGATAAAATGATGCATATCATCTAAACTTTTAACTTCCACCTTTTTTTGATTGAAAAATGCAAAAAACAATAAATTGTATTAGCAAATCCAATTTTGATCCTGACGCATGCATAATTATTCGAAATATTGAAGCGGGGCAAATTTCTTTGAAAAAGTAGCCATGTCTTTTGATAAATTTACTATTAATAAATATCAATATAAAAGGTTGAGAACTATCGTAGACGAGCATACCTGGCGTGTTCGCGGCACTGCACAATAACATTTTTTTGATAACATAAAAAAAATCGTTAGATCTTATAGGCCACTTCATAACTGTTTAGCTTACGGCACAAGGTTTATGCTCTGAGTTTCTTGACAGAAAACATACCCAAATCTTTGACTTATCTTGAAAAAACCGAGAGCACGCGTGGCGTGCCCGCGGCATGGCGATAGGAATTTGCCAAAACATGCGACGCGTGTCGGCGGCATTGAATGAGTTTCACGGCACGTTTTTGCCTTTGAAGATTGAATACAGTGAAACCCAAATACTTATAATACAGTTGTCTGACATTAATTATAAAGAAGGAATTATGTTGGACAAGCCGCTTATTCGCCTACTAAAAATCTTTGAAAGAGGAACTGAAATGACCTGACGATACAGAAACATACGATAAACGAGACAAATGTGAGACTGGTGAGATACTCGTAGCATCCGAAATAACGAGCTCATGGAATAACAAAATAAGATAATTACGTTTCCAAGACCGGTTTCCACGTGACTGTCTACATTAATGACAGTGTCAGCGATTTATTAATTCCTTCGAAACCTGACACATATTATTTGAACACAAAAATTCTACAAACCTCCTACTCCGATAACTTTTACGCCGCATGAGAGTCGATTGAGGAAGGACGGTGTAAGACGGTATAAGCTTACTCCGTCTGGGAAATTTCTTTATTTTCATGGTATTAGATTTTATTCCACCACCACTCGCGAACCTAACACAAATTCACTACTATCAGCAAGTACAGACGAAAGAACAATGAACGTTACATCAAAAAATACTATTGTCCGGGAAGTAAAAACTTAGCAAAGAATATCACAATTCACAACGCACGTGGTTGAATTTTAAAACACATAATATTTAAAATACTTTAAACACAAGAATCTAATAACACGGGTGAAATAACCAACGTTAGCAAAATGTACACTGCATGTGTACTAGTGAGTTTAAGTTACTCATGGCGGTGAAATGATGTAGATTTAAAACAATTGTGTAAATAATTGGAATCAAACCGTGGACTATAATGCGTAACGGTGATGTTATTTGAAGGCAAGATCGCGCGTCATTGAAGCGTAAAGTTGCACAATTATAAAAATTAAGTATAGGTACAAATATTTAATCTAAATCGCCAACAGTAGTACAAACGGTAAATAGCGTTTGCCCTTGAAGTAATCAGTACAATAAAGTGCATCCGTTGTGTTATGTTACTCGTTGTAACACCATAGAAACGGCACGTCATTCTTATTGTTAGCGTATGCGTCAAGCCTTTGAACCAATCCAATTTATAAGGCTGGGGTTTTACAGGTATTACAAATACCAAACGAAATTTCTAAAGACGTAAGCGTGTATGTAAATAAAGAAATGAATGAAACCGCTGAGTAAATCAATGTCGATAGTAACAAAATGTGTTTCAATGTCATTGTTTCCGGGAAAGACAAAAGGCCGTTTTCCTTAATGCCGATTTCTTCCGACCCCATTATTTTGACGACCTTCGCGAGGGCGGAGGTTGTAGGACGCGCAAACAGGATGTCCCCGGGAATTCAAGGCTTGGCGAACTCGTGCCTTTGCTGATTAACGAACTTATTCGAGGTCACTTCCATTAACAAATTATGATAACTCTATAAACGTAATTTCGCTGTCCTACATTTTTTACAAGACTGATTTCTAATCAAACCTTCGTTTAAGATTACTTACGATTCTGACACTGATATAGAAATCATTTTGCTCAGTGAAAAATTTGCATAATGTAAGAAGTAGTGAAGCAACTTTCTACTTAACATTTCGGCACTTTTTATTTCAATTTCACGTCCTCAATTACTAATGTAACCGAGTTTTGAAAAGCTCGCAAACAGATCGATAAATAAACGAAAAATAATAGGCGATAAACATTGAAATCTGGATCTGGACCATGACGTAATATAAGAGTTGTAAAGATTCTGCTGGATTTCGGGCGTTAGGCCCTGAAGAAGATTCACGCACACTATAAGAAACAGATAGGGGTACTAAAATAAACTAAAAGATCAGGCGCCCGCTTGTCTGCTGATGTTATTTCACGTGTTCTATCCGCGGTTTCTACACGATCAAATAAATCGGACACGTTTCAAACAATTCGACTAAATATAGTTTTTGAAATGTTTGATACAAAGCGTTTGATAATTAAAATGAACAGTGTAATTGGATCACAGATAAAATTTGGCGATCTAAGATGAGAAGACGAGTCATATAAAATATTATAAATAATTTGAATTTAGAGGAATAAATATTTACTTTACAAACAATATTTTGTTAGAGCAAAAATATGAACATATAAAAAATATATTATTGGAAAAATACCGAACTTCGACTGCAAAAACAAGTCTGGTTAAAAAACAGCAGCGTATGTAATTCTGAATGCCGAGTTCGAGGGCAAGGCCAATTAAATTATTATATGCGTCGTATACGACGGTTAAAAAGACACAAGAATCAGTCAAGTTTACTTATGAAATAAGACACGATAACAATCAGAGAAGCACATCGAATTTAAAATGTAATCACTTTATGGAACTTAATTAAAAACATTTGAATAAAGATCATCCAATTTAGAAGTAAGAACAAGGCGTATTCGCGAAATGTTCGAAAAAAACATACATTTGACTATTGAAGTCGGTTAAGTAGTAAAGATTTATTACCACATATACCTAATATTAAACTCTCTAATGAATATCGGAACGGCTTGAGGCGTTTGAGATGGGTTAAAGAAGAATGAAAAATATCAGCTGGGCTGAAAAGAAGAAAACGAACCAAGAGGTGCTCGACATGGGGAAAGAGAAAAGAAAAATTCTGACAACAATAGAAAATAAAAGGGAAAAGATGTTTGGCCACCTTGTACGACATGGCAATCTAATGAAAATCACAAGGACAATAGAAGGAAAAGTAGAGAGGAAGAGAAAGACCACGGAATCATTTTTAGATCAGATCAAAGAAAAGTTAGATGTCATGTCGTACAGGGAGGTGAAGACACTGGTGGAAGACCGCAAGACATGGAAGTTGCTCCACCGACAAGATCCGCGTTCTTAAATCCCGAATGAATGAAAATTATTTAAACTCACTACAACGTGCCATGTCCGTTTCCACATAATGTTATGATCCGAACTATTTCTATTCTAACTGCGATCTGTCCATCCAATATTATTTAGGGATTTGACTTTCTGTTCCAAAACAAAAAGGTATTTGAACCGGGGTTCTCAATTACAAAGAAATATGATTCATTGTTTTTAAACGCAGTATTGGCAGTGGCTTTCGATCTGTTCGATCACTTTATTTAAGGAAAGGAACGTCGACGGACATGAGACTTTTCGGTGTCGTTTTTACGTTGTGTTTGAAGTTCCTTTGTGTCGAGAATGTAAGGTCCTTTACCTTAATATTATTTTAAATTATTATAAATACTAACAGCTTGCCCTGGGTGTGTATGGGTTGAACTAGCCCTTCATAATTTGCAATGGTTTACGCCTTATTAATTAAAATATAATTATGTAAGAAGTTTTACTGGATATTTTTACATTTAAATAACAGATATCAATTATTTTTTATTATTAATATTAGTTCAAATTACCCTAAAAGTTCAGAGCACCCCAACCAGAAGCTGAAAAGAGTCCCGGTATAAACCACAGGAATTACTCTGGAAGCAAATCGTTTTCAATGTGCTCTTTTCCAAATTCACAAACGAGAGCTATGTACTTATCGACGTGATGAAACAAATAAAAATTGGCCATAAAATTTAGCTTTAAAGAAAATGAAATTTTTCAAACTAATTTACTTATTTTATATAATAAATAGTTAAGTAACAAAACCTTTTTCAGAGAGATGGATCTGAAGAGTATAACTCACAAGAGGTGCAAACTAAGACGATGAGTTTAAAAGAATTGCAAAGAACTCTACGATATTACAACTCGGGCGAAAACAGAGAGTTTAGACTTCCACTACAAAAGAAAGAACTCACAGACTTTACAAAGAAGGTTTGTTGGAATTCCACGTTGAGATAGTATACCTACTAGCTGAAAAACTAATACTTATTAAGATTTTAGTAGAACAATTCATTGTCTAAGTAGAGCTTTTATTGTACTGTACCAAGCTTTTCTAAGAGTACGCTGCAGGACGTAGGCCTACCCACAAAGGGTGATTGAGCCATATCCACCACGCTGGCCCAGCGCGGGTTGGTGGATTCACATACGCCATCGAATTCTTCTACGGACGTTTGCCTTACGATGTATTCCTTCATCGAAAAGCCAGTGGTGTCAAATTCCGTACTTAAATTCCAAAGAACTCATTGGTAAGGGATTGAGATTTGAACTCCCAACTTCACTATTGTAAGGTGGGTGTAACTACCTCTAGACCACCTCGGCTAGAACTTTTGATATACCAGATTTTTGGTAGCAGGTCGTAAATGGTCATTTTATAGTTTGTAGTTTCCACGGAAATACCAACTATACTAGTACAAGCCCTAGCTCAAAATACTAGTAAAGTTAAACGTAAGTATTTAAAGCGACATACCGTCTTACTTCAAATGATTTAAACACGCTTTAAAGACTGTTTAACCTTGGAATTTGTACTGCATAAAATTGTCTAAAGCGTGTGTAAAACTTCAGTGGTAAGACGGATAGAGTTTGGTTTGAAGCATGTTTACCACGTTTCACTAGCAAGTTTTTTCTACGTTTATTTATCTGATCGGCATTTCCATAATTTACGGTCCATTCTGAACTGACATCCATAGATTTATTTAAACAAATGATTGATTTTTCAGCCTTGCTCAGTGATGGTAGTATCCGGTAACCAAAACGCAGCGATGCAGTCTCTCCTACGCAAATACAGATATGACGCAAATGGTTAGACCACTTTTATTCTCCGAATTTACTGTTACCTCACGCAAAAGAGTTATTTTTTTTTGTCGTATAGGTTTGCATTTGACTGGACACTGTCTGATGTTAAGCAGATATTTTGTCTAGGTACAGTGTAGCACGCTTACCTAAAAGATACCTATTTACTCGGGATTTGAAGACACACACATTGTACTTTGCGGGAAGACAGCAAAGCGTTCCACTTTCTGGCTGTTCGTTTGAGAAATGTGGATACGAAATGCTTGGTTCTAATGCGCGAAATGTCCACATGTCCACCATAAAAGGGTAGGTAGGTACTATTAGCGTTGAGGTAATATTTATCGTTTCTATACATCTGTTGTTTCAATTTCAGGAATACTGATTCCGGGCAGTGTGAAGTATTACATCAAAATGCCTCAGGGCCTGGGATCTGATCCAATTTTGGTCCCGTTGACAGGGAAGGCTTTTTCGCCTTTAGGAGGATTCGTAAGGTATTGATTTTCAAACTTCCGTTAACTTCTATCAATCTTATATTTAATTCAACACAAAGCAGTTTCAGGACAAATTACTTAAAGTTGTCCGTTTTCATGATTTCAGATATTACAAAGAAGTGCCACCAATACCGCCGTCTTTACAAAATTCTGCCTATTCTTAATAAACTGTATCCAAAGTAATGTAAAGTAACAGCGAATAACAGAAAAGACTTGAGATGGAATAAGGCACAGAAACTTAGCCACTTTCAGTACAAAAGAAGTTCTTTCTAGCTAAAAATTTTACTAATCTAGACAAAACAGCCAGTAGGTACTTTATGTAAATACATACTAACGCGCATTATATATGATTCACACGCGCGCAGAAGATCCTAAATTAGATTAGAAAAGCTAAATATTTAATTTCTTTGTTCTAATAACCAAAATTAGACAAATAACAGGTGTTGTTTCACAAACTATTTCTGATGGTATACAAGTAAACAATTAACTATTATGGTATTGGTATTGTCAAGGTCGTAGCTCCATGCTAGAATGAATTCTGTGAGAACAAACCATCTGATACATTGAGTATGCCGTTATGTTTCAAAGAATTATTAGGCGTACTACACTGATATTCAATCGATAACAATGCACTTGCTTTGTTCGTTTCTGAGTTATATTTATCTTAATTTGTGATTCCGGTACCATTAGCATAGAATTCTAGGAATTTATTTTGACGTAATTAACAGAATCTAAGAATATGTGTAATAAAAGATATTTTATTTTTATTGCTTCATTATACAAATCCAACTATAAAAATTCAACAATGTACCTAGTTTTAGTGGCGATGTACTAAGATCTCACCAGTTATTATGAGTTTTAGGTACATGAGAATTGTATTTTACTATATTGATAAACTATGTAATAGAACTAAATGTAATATAGTGTATACGAAAATATTTCGTTGGAATAGTCTTGGATTGTCGAAAAAAATCTTGAGGAAAAATCGTCGTCTTGAAGCAAAGACCTTCGCTTCGTTTCGGTCAATAACATCCATCCATCCATCAGCCATAAGACGTCCACTGCTGAACACAGGCCTCCCTTATGGATTTCCAATAAGACCGGTTGGACGCGGCTTGCATCCAGCGCGACCCTGCGGTCTTGATGAGGTCGTCCGTCCACCTTGTGGGTGGACGTCCTACGCTGCGCTTGCCGGTACGTGGTCTCCACTCGAAAACTTTTGACCCCATCGGTCATTAGTTGTTATCGGGTCAATATTTTTAAAGGATATTATGTGCAGCAGCAATGTGTTGAACCGTTCAATGAAACATCGCAGTCTATATAGGCACGGTAATGATATCTAAATTATGATTACCGTGGTCTAGGCGCCTAGGCGCCTATCGATTATTCACCTGTATTTCATTGTAACTGCGACATTACAGATGACTAAAATATACATATTTGATAAAAAAAAAACCTTCTAATAGGTTATCTTATCGTGTTCATTAATTTTAATTAGTCATAGCCCCATTAATCATAGACATTATCCTTATATTTGTATCGATAGAAAATACTTTCCATATGTACTTTTACAAAGCTTGTGTTACTTTTTTAGGGTTCCATACCCAAAGGGTAAAAACGGGACCTTATTACTAAGACTCCACTGTCCGTCCGTCCGTCTGTCTGTCTGTCTGTCACCAGGCTGTATCTCATGAACAGTGATAGCTGGAAAGTTGAATTTTTCATAGATGATGTATTTCTGATGCCGCTATAACAAAAAATACTAAAAACAGATTAAAAGAAATATTTAAGGGGGGCCCATACAACAAACCTGATTTTTTTGCCGTTTTTCACTCGATAGTAATAACGGTGACAGGTAGATGCTTGAAATATTCACAGAATATTTAATTAAATAATCACTTCAAAAATAAATATACTCCATAAAATTTAACGTGATCTCTGCGACAGCTGTCAGAAAAATCACGCCTATGACGTCCTGAATTTCTTAATAGTACAGACAGTACCTGTCAATGTCATACTTTTGAGAGATATCAAGATATCTATAGAGATCAAGTTAAATTTTATAGAGTATAGTTAAATTAAAATAAAATAAATATTGGGGGGCTCCCATACCAGAAACGTGATTTTTCGCTCGATGTCCTAAAGGGCAACAGGAAGATACTTGAACTATTCACAAAATATTAAGTTTTAAATACCCTTCAAAATTAAAATAAAATATATTAACGGAAGCGGGGGCTACCAGACGGTACGGAACCGTTCGTGCGCCAGTCAGACTCGCACTTGGCCGATTATTATTTTTTTCGGTACTTGCGCTAATAGTAAATTTATTAACCTGTAATTGCTTTCATTGTGTTATAAAACATACTAATAACGGGAGCTGTTTTGTTAGTAATCGTAATTCTTATTTTACACACTCTTGGTAAATTAACGCACGCAATATATTTTGTACACCAGCAATCAACACGGCCAAAACACTGAACAGATTTGCTTACATATTCATTTTTATTTCAGGACATTAAAGTTTTCTAGATCTTACCATTTGCACATGATAATGTTGGGTTGAATTATTATTCTAACCCAAACTAACCGTTATTCTATCATGTTTGTGGCCAGTATTTTCCAGATAATATTAGGTTGATACTAGAACGGAATGAACTAGAATCCGGGTGATACGATAGCAAACACTTCTTTGTTAGTAATACCTATCCGATTATTTTGTTGGTTATGCTGTTACATATAATATTTTTAATAATTTATTATCTTAATTTTATTATTTTTTTATTTAATGTAAGGTGCCGAATTTTAATTAATTTTATTTGTTTTACAACACACGGGTTGCCCCGGATCTTTGAAGGGCATTGATGGGGCCGAAACCAACACCAAGAGGCCCTTTTACAATCATCAAAATAAAAAAAATACAGTTTTTGGGTGATAGGAAGAGGGAAACTATTGTAAAGACGGGGAATAGGTACTTCTTAGGCTATTTTAATGAATTATTACATGATTATAAGCTGGTCTATGGAATGAGGTGCGGCACCCGCCAAGTGATGCCTCATTTCAAAATATTTAGGCGGGTGGTGACTTGCCATCCACTAAATGGGCCCCCCATAGAGGCTACCGTAATTTGGCGCCGGAGGGGCAACATTGGTGTGGACGGCTTAGGGTGTCGAGAGGTGTGCTGCGCTTTCACTAGACGCTACTCGCGGCGTTATGCCCTTTAACACTTCCACCCTGGAGCTTAGGTTCTTAGCTCTTGCGGTTTCCACTCCAAACCGGCCAGTTAAGGCAAGAGAGGAGTCAGGGGTCTCATTTAGCCCCAGGGAATCAGGGTTCGCGTATTAAAATAAATTACTATCTATCTATCATAAAGGGTAGCACATCACTTATAGCGTAGTTTGACTTGGTGTATGTCAGCGATCACCAAATAATATAATTAATTTATTGTTATATTATGCCTAATAAATATTATATAATTATTCATCATAAATAATTGTTATTTTGACGATTCGTAGGGCGTTGCTCGTAGTATATTTTTGTATGCTAATAATGTATGTAATTTTCCTTACTGAAAATAAATTACTATCTATCTATCATAAAGGGTAGCACATCACTTATAGCGTAGTTTGACTTGGTGTATGTCAGCGATCACCAAAGTTAAGCAACGTTCGGCACGGTCAGTCTTCGGATGGGTGACCGCGGGTGGCATTAACTACTGAGCGCTACAGTGGCTCGGATGACACGTTAAATTGTAGGTGCCTGTTCAAAGGCCTTCAGGCGACTTAAAAACTCGGCCACCAGGGCTAACACCCCGGCCTATACGAACTTATTAGGCCCAATTTTAGAGGCGTCATCGTAATTATAATAGCAATTTAGAGTAGCCCTGTTTCTTTTTCACTATACGCGTTTGATAGAGAGAACACTATTTTACGATACTATTAAAGGACATGTCCACAAAATGTATGGAGGCTGGTATAATAATAATCAAAAATTCTAACCACAACACTCGTTACATTTCGAGAAAGTTCAATACTTTTCCGAGTCTATTACATCAGTTAAAACCAAAAAAGAGCCATCCGTTTTTTTTTAATTAATTTTGAATCTATTAGGATAAATAAATATATTTGGCTCAATAGGTAGTTAATCTCTAGCAACCCTGATTAAGTAACCTTCACATTGTTAAATAAAGAAGCATTTTTACCAATCTGACACAGTTTTTAAGTGATTCTTTGTCACATTGTACCTACTAACTGGTCACACTGATAAGTTATAATTATTAATTTTAGCAAATTAAGAGATGGATTTGGAAGTATCAGCTACGAATGCAAGTAAAATAACGATAGAAGCACTTTATTATTGCTAAACTAGAAAAAATACATAGTTGTATTATTATTTTTCATACAATTTATTTTTCACAAAAAAATGGAGGGATAAAAAAATCAAAATTAAATATTTTTGAGAAGCCCATAAATCAAGCTTTCAAATGATGTATATATCATCTTGTTTCGATTTTTTTCTGAATAATATACCACTTGTGGACTTCACCTTTACAATGGCGCCCTTTAAATTGGGCCTAAAGATTAGACGAATTACGGTTACACTGTATTTTCCAACGTTATGAGCTTAGTGATACTGTTTTGTAGAATCATTACCACGCTAACTGAAATAGATGAATGAGCAGATTTGTAGTTAGCATTTCTAAAGTCGCCATTAGCCTATTACTTATCCATTATTCATCAGAACCTGTAAAGCTGACAAGGCAATGACCAAATGTCGAACTGGCGACGTGCCAACATCCATACAAGCTCAAAGCTGGGCTTGTATTCACCGCGTAAGGAAGAAACAGTAAAATGTACACTAACCGACTAAATTGAGAAGTGCGGCAATATCAAGAGGGCAAGAAGACGTTAGGTTATGTTTAATTCAGTAGCATAACATTGTCACGTAAGTGCGATGGCCTTGGTCGGAGGAATCGTCTCATTCAACAGCTCTATGATATTAGTCACGTTCAAAATGTGATTTAATCAAACGTACTGTGCACGTGCTGCTAGAGATCTTTAAAAGGCCTAAATATTATACACAAAAAGTTAGCAATGATGAATGTAATTTTCAAAAAGGCAGTAGGTAACTAGACAATTATGAAGCTAGCCAAACGTAGTAAGTAATATACTTCCTAGTAGTTCCTAGCTCTAGTAAAATATACAGTTGTCGTTGTACAGGTAATTTAATGGCTGACTCACAGGCACCACATGGAATTCCCACGTATTTTAAAGCAACCACCTTTTGGCAGTCTCGCTATAAGTTCATACTGTACATACATTTGAACACGACAAATGAATAAAATGATATTCTAGAGAAGAAAATCAGAAAACAAAGTAAATTCATTCATCATCAAAATTCTTCTTCAAACGAGGCGCAAACAATAAGGCTACATTACATCTTAGTTTATGTGATCATGATTGAGTGCTTATTATGAAACGGAATTTAAATTAAGGGTGATTATACAAAAATTGGGTAACTCAATGTCATCAGCCAATATATACAAAATCTTATTATATTTTATTGAAATAACAATTTATTTTAAAATAATGAAAAGTCCTTTATTTGGTCACCCGATTTCACTTCTTTATTTTAAATACAATTAAATAAAAAAACAAAATTAATACTTAAAACGTCAGTCCTTTGGCATGTCACAATCCCGAAAACCAACAATCAAGTGACTATACATTAAACATTATCATTGATTTAAGAAAACTTACTAATTTACTATAATCTGTGATGTACGTAGTATAATATACTACAACTTTCATAATGCAATGTTCTCCATTTTATTTAAAAAAAAATAAGAAACTTTGTGTTCGTTTCATTCGTCAGACCGTTGTGTGTTTTTCAAAGTTGAAATTCGCGCCAAATATCACCGAGTCAAGGTTAAATCCCTGTTTAAGTTTTAATGTTGGTAATGAAGTTAGTTATGGACCGCACAATTTGACGGCCGCCATAACTGTACCAGTGCTTGAGTTGTATTTGTCGTCTATACACATGCTAAGCCAGCCAACATTTCAGTCCCGTGGTGAGTCGTTATTTTCTTGTTAATCTGAGGTTTATTTTCATTTATACATAGTTAACTATGATTTGTTAAAATGTAGTTTGTTGATATTCGAAATTACCAAAAAATACATTAGTTCTGATTATAACCTCAAATTATGTCATTTTCGTCAGTCCGTTGGCGTCAGTCCTTTGTCAGGTATCGCGCCAGGGGACTGACGTGTCTCCATAGTACTGATGTTTTTTTTTGTTTTAGAGCACTTTTATCTTAATTGATACCGTGTATAAGCATTTATATTTTATATTTCAGTTTAAAACATTTGACTAGGGAAGAAATATTAATAAAAAGAGAGAAGCCGAAAAGGCTCGCTTGGCCAGAATTAAAAGTGACCCCATTAAATTTGCGGAATACAAAGAAAAACAAAAACTTCAGTACTTAAGGAAAAAAGAGAAAGGACAACGAAAAAATGTTTAAGACATGACACCACGAGAGCAACGAATAACTAGAAAAAAATGGAAAAAAATATTCATTAAACTACAGGCAAAGAGAATAGCTATTCAATAGCTATACAAACCACTAATACTTTTATACGCCAGAATACTCCTCCACCAACTGACGACGAAATACAACCCATGGTTAATGAAGCAATCAGACCTGTTATTAACGAAGACCAAAGAGCAAAAAAAGCTAAAAGAAGAAGTGAAAGACAGAGAAAATCTAGAAACAGGGAAATAAAAAAGATGGAGGCTATAGTTTCAAAGCTTAAAACTAAATTAAATACTCAGCGTCAAAAATATAAACGAGTCAAAAAACAGCTAAAAATAGTAATAAAATCTAGTGGGGATAGTCGTTACGACTATCGTGACCACACGTGAGTTCAGTCCCGTTATATATAGTATAAAATGTGTGAAAACCACGTAAATTTCCATAGTAAAAAAGTAATAAAATCTGTTGAAAAAACGCCAAAGACCAGAATTGAAGACATGAGTAAAGGTATAACTAAAAAGAAAGAATTAGTGAAGAAGGCCTTTTTTGGGGAAGTTATTAAAACGCAATTAGAAGAAAACTACATGAAACTAAAGACTCATGAAGAAAGAAAAAAATTAAACAAGTTATATCTGGAAATGTAGTAGACAAATACAAACTATGGAGAATAAAAAACAAAGCAGTCAACTATAAAAAAAACTAGACATAACCTGACAAATAAAAAAATAAATAACAGCAAACAGCAACAGACTGAAATAGTTGACTTTCATAGCATTATATTGTTATTGTTCTTAATTTCATGATAATTAGTACTTTTAAAATAAATATTGTTAGATTTTTGTTTCTATTGTTTGTTAAGTACTTTAAATATTAAGTAAAACTAAGTCAAAGTAGTAGAAGCTAAGTGAATAACGTTACGTTAAATGTCAAAAAGCTGTATTGAAAATTGAGATAGTATTTTCTCTTAGTATTACATATTAATAATTATTTTTAATTGTTACTAAGTTATTTTAATACTTAAAAGACATGTGCCATTATTAAAACTAAGAGATTTGTACTAATTTTTATTAAATTTTATTATAATTCTGACAAAATTGTGTATTTTATCAGTACTATGTTAACCTCGTCAGTCCCCTGGCAGTCAAATTCAGAAAATGTTAAATATCTCACAATCTACTTAAAAAAGTGACTGGCCCGATTGAGAACAAGATAATCATTAGATTAGCCATCATATACACCCGAATTCGTAATAATTTGATTGAATAACTATAGTAAACAAAATATCCTCAAAAGTTACCCAACTTTCGTATAATCACCCTTAAGCTACTACATGACAACCAACTATAATAGATCACTTTCACGTTTTATGTAAACAAATAGAGACAAATAAGATTTAAAATATTCTCTGACAATGGGTTCGCTATTCTCATCTTCGCATTTGTCGATTCTATGCATAGATATTTATTTATAACAGACTAGCTGACCGGACGAACTTCAATTTCACGCAATATCTTTATAAATTATAGCCTATATGTTATTCTTATTATTATATACTACGGGACTAATCGCGCACTAAAACATAAACATAAAAAACATTACATGTTATTCTGATGTAGGTATAAGCATTACTATCGCAAAGTCTCATCTCCATCATCATTCCAGTAGTTTTTGCGTGAAAGAGGAACAAACATCCAACTTTCGCGTTTATAATATTAGTAGGACTAGCGACCCGCCCCGGCTTCGCACAGGTGTATTATACATATAAACCTTCCTCTTGAATCATTCTATCTATTTAAAAAAACTGCATCAAAATCTGTTGCGAAGTTTTAAAGATATAAGCGTATATGGGGACACACAGCGGGAAGCGACTTTGTTTCTACTATGTAGTGATAGTGATCAATAATGCTGTTGCAGCTGTTGTCACTTGACCACAACAATGCATGGAAAATCTTCCAAGCTGTTGTTAAAACTGTCAAATATGTATTGGAATTTGACGTTATCTGCTTAAAAACCCATCGAATCGAGATATTTTTCATGTCTCTTTATAACTAGTGCCATATTAAATCGATGCATCTCGTTCAGATTTTCTCGATCGACCACACTATCCCTCTGGTATCTCTGTCTCTATGAAAAGGATTAAATTTTCCTCTCGTGTCAAGTGTCATGATGGTAAGTTGCTTTGTGAAACTACAAAGGTTCAAGGCAAACACGTGTTCACGTCACATCGAGATAAAAATTAGGCAGAGCATGCCAAACGGGGTCCCTCCTGATGGTCAAACTCGGTAGTCAAACTGATTTGTCCAACAGGAAAAAAATTCCGCGTGGTCAAATTGCTGGACTCTAGAACTATTTTCTGAATAATATGTGTCATTTTACCAAGTCATCACGTACAGTTACGAATAAAGAGTTTTCGCAGGAACGCGGAAAAATCTGGCTCGTGCACTTACCCTACCGAGCTATCCCCCCTGGTAGGGATATGTGCACTTTTTGTAGATTTAGTTCTACTAGTAGCGATAGGTGCACTGACCATTTGTGTAGTGCACTTATCCCTACCGAGCTATCTCCTCTGGTAGGGATGGGTGCACTGCCTATTTCTACTATTTTCTACTCTTCATATTATATGCTATTGCTAATCGAATAAAATACTACGGAACGTTAATAATTAATTAATTAATAATTAATTTGTTGAAATGATGTAGTTTCATTAAGTACATATTTTATTTTTAAATGACAGATGTCAAAGTGACAGCTGTCAAACTTAAAAGTGGATAATCTCCGTAACTATCGCTTATAAACCATGGTTGTTTTAACAAAAGTAATAGAGCTTAAAGAGATCTACATTTCGGATTGCAGCTGTCAAACTTAAAAGTGGATTATCTCTGTAATCATTGTTTATAAAACATTGTTGTGTTAACAAAAGTGATAGAGCTCAACGAGATCTACATTTCGGATGACAGCTGTCAAACTTAAAAGTGGATTATCTCCGTAACTATCACATATAACCCATTGTTGTTTTAACAAAAGTGATAGAGCTCAACGAGATCTACATTTCGGATGACAGCTGTCAATGTTAAAAGTGGATTATCTCCGTATCTATCACATATATCACATATAAACCATTGTTGTTCTAACAAAAGTGATAGAGCTCGACGAAATCTACATCTCAAATGACAGCCGAGATCTACATTTCGGATGACAGCTGTCAATGTTAAAAGTGGATTATCTCCGTATCTATCACATATATCACATATAAACCATTGTTGTTCTAACAAAAGTGATAGAGCTCGACGAAATCTACATCTCGAATGACAGCTGTCAAACTTCAAAGTGATTTATGTCGGCAATTATCGTATTTTATCTTATCTCGGTATTATTGTAGACCATTGCTGTTTCACAAAAATGACAGATCTCGAAGTCAACAATGGTCTACAACCGATAATTAACTCTATGACGTTTGACAGCTGTCACTTAGACATCTGTTACTTTGACATCTATCATGCTATTCTAGTACGAATTCCAAAATATAACAGCTGTCACTTTGTCATCTGAATTTGACATCTGTCAGTATTTTTTAAACTAAAAATGTTTGTCCTGAAAGATCCTATGTTATATTCAATGAATGAAGGTCTCTGATATGGATAAATGGTGAAAACAACCGGGACCTACAATTTAACGTGTCGTCCGAGCCACGGTAGCATTCAGTTAGGAAATTCCACTCACGATCACCCTTCCAAATACTGAAAAATGACATCAGGGCTAGCTACCCAGCTTATATAAACTTAGTTACCTAACGTAATAAAAGTTTTTTGAGTCATGTTAATGTTAAATAAATAGGAATGGAAGTGTTTGAAGGAATCCAGGAAAGTGCGCTCTATTTGATCCAATGGAAGATATGGCTCGCTCGTATGGGTTTTTGTATTAGTATGTAGGTTTTCAGCTAGATTATCAAGAATGACCATACAGAAAAACCCGTTTTTGTATAGAATGTATACATCGGTACAATAGATATAACTGATTTCGTTTCGAATTTTGATTTACTATTTGTCTTATTGACTGTACTATTTGTCACAAAAGACAATTTGACCACGCGGATTTTTTTTCCTGTTGGACAAATCAGTTAGACTACCGAGTTTGACCATCAGGAGGGACCCGCCAAACGTACATCTCAAGTTTCGGCTCTTGATGTGTTCAGCGAACCGTGGCTAGGTATCAGTAACAGACTCGACCGTAATTCGGAGAATTTTTGGGTCTTTCTACAAGGAGCATACTTTGTATGTTATACCTACCTATTCAAGGAGATTTCTTTATCAAAATAAATAAAGTTTAAAATATATGAGTTTAAAAAATACTAAAAAACACGCTTAGGTTATTTTTTATAAATATATAAAATATTTATATTTTATATATTTATAAAAAATAACCTAAGCGCATTGCATTGTAATCGGCCTTTGATAGGTGTGCAAAGTTATAAGAAAATCTAATCGCTCAAAATAGGTCAAAATCGAACTCAAAGGGGTTGATTACAAGCAAGCAAACAAGCAAGCAAGCAAACATACAGGTGAAACTAATAAAAGCGTGTTATAAACAACATGTTGCAATCCGGGAGTTTCATTTCTGCGAGAGAAGTGAAAACTTAACATTAGCGTTGAGCATTTTTGAATATTTCGGAATGGTTAAGGAATAATTTCGCACGAACTGCTTTATTATATGTATAATCAAGCGCCTTGCAGATTGCACCGCTAAACGAAACAGTAAGAGCAGACATACATTTTCGCCGTGCCGTAGAAAGAAAGGGGGATATTACTTCCTCTCATATGCCGCATCGGCGGTCTACTCTTCTTCCTCTGAATTTTCGATCAGCTTACGAATTGTCCTGACGCGAAATAACATTTCTTACCCATCCCAAATAGTTTTTATTTTTTTTAATATTCGCTCATTTTTGGGCAGGCTAAAGTCTTTAATACCATACCGCCTCGTCTTACGTATTCTTTGATTTGCGTTATCTTTTCTTTGACTCTTCTTCTTCTTAGTAAAGCAGTGGAGACTTAACTAGAAGCTTCGATGGAGTTTTGAAGACAACACGATGCACGTATTTCAGCTATTAATAAATGAAACACCACAACTTTTGCACTATTAATACACTGATAGAACCACAATTTTTAGAAAATAATACAATGCGGCGCGGCGATTTGATTTTTTCGCGTTCCCGCCATAACTCAATCCCAAATAGTGCACAACGCCGCTAAAGAAGTATTCACTTCAAAAAGTTCCACTTTTAAAATTAATTATTCTTCAGCGAATGAGGTAACATTTTCTTAGATGACATTGAATGTTTACAATAGCGAAGGAAGTAAATATCCTCTGAAACGATAAACATCTTACGTAACTACCGAAAACGGAAACAGCCGTTGCAATGGCAAAAACAAAACAATATTGTGACTAGAATAATGCCGATGCAATTGGGAAACTTAAAATTGCTAATCTAGATCCAAAATACGAGCAGTCTGATGCTGCTAATATTGCTAAAAGGAAATCTTGCAAAGTCGACCCAGACTTTGTACAAGCCCGAAAAGCCCAAAAATTTAAAATATCCTCGTTATCAAATTCACAGAAAAAATACTTTTTTTGTTGCTAACTTTTCTACTATGGGATTTCGTATATTCTAATTTAATTTTAGCTCAAGGCCGCCATCATGCCGCCATATTTTACAAGCAATGTCAAAAGATAATAAGAGCCGAAAAAATGATATTCCTTTAAATGGTGATTGTTATTAAAGAAAACAGTAGGTAAATAAATCATTTTCCAAAACAAATAAAGCAAATAATTAAATTTAATTTAGGTACATACTATCTATATAAGTATGTATTTAAAATATGTATATTATGTAGATATCAGTGTCTGGCAGCCATATCACAAGATTTGCTTAGTTTGGGGTCAGAGACCGTGTATATGATGTCCCCTTAATATTTATTATCAGTTATTTATTAAATACTGTACGAGGTAATGACCTAAGCTCGATACATTTTTGCATTATCTCTTTTTGAGAACATAAAACTGGTTTACAATAGTACACAACATGTCTGATGTGGAACAGTGATGTTTTGATGACATCCTTACAACGCTTGTCTAAAAGTTTATTTAACCGTTAGTGATACTATGAGCTTTCCATCAAATATGTGTGACAGCAACTGCTGTTTGCCTTTTAGAAGAACCTACGTCAAAGAAGCCTGCGTCATAGAAAGGACTATTAGTTAACCTCTTCAGGAATCTAGGCTATATGTACGTGTACGCTTTTTATGAGAGCAGAATTTACCCGAGGTTCCATTTTACTTCGACGATATTATGATTACGATCGATCTCGCGATGCAAGATTATCTAACATTGTAAGAGCGCCTGTTTACGGCAATTTGTATCACCGGACTACGGATCGTTTATATAACCGGATTCGCGGTGGTGTATGGTTTATAATGAACGTGTGTTGACGCACCGGACATCCATCCAGCGAAAAATGTAGGCATTTGTTTATAGACGGTCCGATTTCCGGTGAAAAAAACGACCGTGAACAAACGCTCTTAACTTACCTACTTGATTAACTTTTATTTGACAACGACATTTAAATCAATATTCTCGATTTTGATTGCCAGATTTATCGCCCAATATAAAAACGACTAAAAATAGCTGCAGTTTTGTTTTCAGTGTATTTATAAAATAAATCGAGACATAAGCAGTGGTCAGACCAGATTTTATAATACACAGACTACACGAATGCTGAAGAAAAAGACATGTTTTACATAAATACTGTATTTTTTACCGAGCTAGAGTTCAGTAGATTCTTTAATAATGAAAAAACTCTTACTCTGACTGACTGGCATATTCATAATTTATATATTTAGATTAATAGTAATTTTTCGCAAAAAACGGCAAAACCGACTTCCATCGTGTACAAAATTTGAATAGTTCGCTCGAATCGATGTATTCAATTTTTACATTATTGTTAATTTTTCAAAAACGGTTTTAACGATTTCGATAAAAATTTAATGGGAGTATACCCTTTCGAACTAAAACAGAAGTTTTTGATTTTCGGTTCACAATAATAATTGGCGAAAACATCGATGAAACTCTTTTTAACCGACTTCCAAACAGGAGGAGGTTCTATGTTCGTCTGCATGTATTTTTTTGTGTACGTTCATCGATATTTTCACCGTGAACCGGTTAAAAAAATATTCTTTAGTTCGAAACGGGATACTTCCGAGGTGGTCCCATTTAAATTTTAACGAAATCGCCTGAGCCGTTTTTAAAAATCAACAATAATGTAAAAATTGTATACATCCATTCGAGCAAACTATGCGAATATTGTACACGATTGAAGTCGGTTGTGCCATTTTATGCAAAAAATAATAATCATTATTTAGAAATAGCTTTTGCTCGCGGCTCCGCTACGGAAAGGTTTTAATTTTTGTAGTATCCCATGGGAACCTTTTATTTTTCTGTGATAAAAAGTAGCCTATATCACTTTACGTCTTTCAAACTATGTCCATGCCAAAAATGAAGTCAATCCGTTGCTCCGTTGCTGCGTGAAAGAGGAACAAACCAACAAACACACTTTCGGATCCTACTGACATTATAACCGCGAAAGTTTGTATGGATGTTTGTTCCTCTTTCACGCCATAACACCGAAACCGATTTGGATAAAATTCAGATTAAAGGTAGCATAAACCTTAGATTGACATATAGGCTACTTTTTTATCTCGGGCTAACGCGGGTAACGCAGCTGGTCCCACCTGCCCCTTTCTTCTATCGTACGGCTAGACAGACGCGACCAAAGCGCCACCCTTTTATGGTGGACATTCCGCGCGTTAGAACCAAGCGTTTCGAATCCTCATTCCTCATACGAACAGCCAGAATGTGGAACGCTTTGCCTGGGTCTGTCTTCCCGTTAAAGTACAACGTGGGTGTCTTCAAATCCCGAGTAAATAGGTATCTTCTAGGTAAGCGTGCTACACCCTAGACCGCACATCTGCTTAACATCAGGCAGTGTGTAGTCAAACGCGAACCTATTCGAAAAAAAAAAGCTAGTTTATAATATTAGTAAGGAAGGATTACACTATGAGAATTAAAACGATATTACGCTTCTTAGAATGTCAATAATAAACGGCCACACGACCACCTACGACAAATTAGGTGCTTCCGTCTACACCGGCCGCATAGGTGACATCATCATTGACCGGCGGATTGGTATGCAATGAGATCGATTGACCGTGGTGAGTTCGTATAGGTCGGGTGACTAGCCCTAGAGTTGTTTCAAAGCCGCCTGAAGGCCTTTGACATGGCTAGACGGTTATAACAACCGGGGGCTAAAATTTAACGTGTCATCCGAGCTACGGTAGCGCTCAGTTTTAAATGCCACGCGCGGTCACCCATCCGAAGACAAACCGGGCTAAACGTTACTTAACTTTGATAATCGCTCACGAACACTTAGTCAAACAATGCTATGAGACTTCACTGACCGTGGTGGAAATGGTTTATTCAATGCCTTTTCAACTGACTCCCAAAATGCTGGAGGTTCTCATTTGCAAATAAATACTTTGACTTGATTGAACTTCGTACTTTACCCCATATTTCCGATGAAAATCCGACGAAATGACCCTTTGGTCATTGTGACATAGTCCCATATATTATTTAATTTATTTTAGTAGTTTTATTAAGTAATTATTATTAAAATACATATTTGTAAATTGTAGACATGTTTATTTTTGAATAATTAGGAAATGGTTATAATTAAATCGTATTGTATTTTATTGAGTTTAAATAGTGAATTATAATTTTAACTGGTTGTCTTTTTACGATTGTAAAGTAAAAAGGACACTCATTTATTACTACATTGTTATTATTATTCAAGATACTATAATTAAGTATTACTATGAAATTTTAATGACTTGTAACAAAATGTTATCAATAAGCTGATTATGATTATTACAGAAAATGCAGCGGCTATAACAGAAGCTCTACTTTTCGCTCGCCAGTTTCGGCTTAGGGTCGATTGTATGAAGGGAGTTATTACGTTTTTGTCAACAAAATAATTATAAACTTCAAGTAAATCGGTAAAGTCGTAGGTTGGAGTGTAGTTCTAGCAAAATGCGTGCGTGAGTTATTCGCATAAAACTAGTTAGTGCTACGCATTCGGTTGTATAACACATTCCTACGTATGTCGACACCGCCTCAATTACAGAGTTAAATGAAAGCAAAGTGAACTTAGGCTGGCCTCATAGGTTTTATCTAAAACGTATGGGTAACACAGGGGTTACTCCAGGTTTACACGTACTTTGATACTACAGCTGTTGCCGTATAGCTCTATACATTTCTGTACAGCGCCCCTGGCGGTAACGAGTTAGAACTAGCCAAAATGTATGGAGCCACACGCGAACGCGAAAGTTAATCAATATAATATTTATCAATATATGTATAATAAATATATATTCTATAATAATAATTTCAATTCACTAGGCAACCTTATATGTATAATAGTTACAACTTCTAATTTTTGTCATTTTCTAACATAACCACATTTCGTTAGCGTTTCGTTAAAGAGCCTTATTACCATAATATTTGTCAAAAAAGATACAATGTGAAGACACAACCTAACCAGTATTTAAGGATCCCTTTACCAGCTCAATATTTTTTTTTTTTCAACACCGTCGTCCTCGAGGTCATCACGCCAGAAGCATGGAACGGAGGCGTGGTGGTGTTGTTTTTCAAAAAAGGTGACAGTACCTTATTGAAGAACTACAGACCCATCTCACTTCTGAACCATGTTTATAAGCTGTTTTCAAGGGTCATTACGAACCGTCTCGAGCGCAGGCTTGATGACTTTCAGCCTTGCGAACAAGCCGGTTTCCGAAAAGGCTTTAGCACCATGGACCACATTCATACGCTGCGGCAGGTTTTACAGAAGACCGAAGAGTATAATCTGCCACTTTGCTTAGCGTTTGTGGACTATGAAAAAGCCTTTGATTCGGTCGAGACATGAGATGTGCTCGAGTCTCTCCAACGATGCCGTATTGACTATCGGTACATCGAAGTGTTGAAGTGCTTGTATAATAACGCCACTATGTCAGTCCGAGTACAGGAAGAGAGCTCCAAGGCGATCCCTTTAAAAAGAGGCGTAAGACAGGGAGACGTAATTTCTCCGAAACTGTTTACGACTACTTTGGAGAACGCCTTCAAGCTCCTGGAATGGAAAGGATTCGGCATCAATATCAATGGCGAATACCTCACTCACCTTCGGTTTGCCGACGATATAGTAGTCATGGCAAAATCGATGGAAGAGCTCAGCACGATGCTCGAAGGCCTCAATCGGGTTTCTCAACAGGTGGGTCTTAAGATGAACATGGACAAGACGAAAGTCATGTGTAATTCCCATGTTTTACCCACCCCGATTTATGTTGGAAACTCGGTTCTTGAAGTCGTTGACTCGTACGTCTACCTAGGACAAGTAGTCCAGTTAGGTAGGTCCGACTTCAACAAAGAGGCCAATCGCCAAATCCAACTCGGCTGGGCAGCGTTCGGAAAATTGCGTGGCGTCTTCTCGTCCGACATACCTCAGTGCCTCAAGTCGAAAGTTTTCGATCAGTGTGTGTTGCCAGTGATGACTTATGGCACAGAAACGTGGTCTCTCACTATGGGCCTTATTAGTAAGCTCCAAGTAGCCCAACGAGCTATGGAGAGGGCTATGCTCGGAGTCTCTCTGCGGGATCGAATCAGGAATGAGGAGATCCGTAGAAGAACCAAAGTTACCGACATAGCCCAACGGATTAGCAAGTTGAAATGGCAATGGGCAGGGCACATAGCGCGGAGGACTGATGACCGGTGGAGTCGAAAAGTTCTCGAGTGGAGACCACGTACCGGCAAGCGCAGCGTAGGACGTTCACCCACAAGGTGGACGGATGACCTCATTAAGACCGCAGGATCGCGCTGGATGCAAGCCGCTTCCAACCGGTCTTACCGGTCTTACTATTGAGGATCCATAGGGGAGGCCTATGTCCAGCAGTGTACGTCCTTTGGCTGATGGATGAATGGATGGATTATTAGAAAATGGATTGTTGGTTAACAATTGTTATTGTTGAATAATGTATAGGTACCTTGTAGCCTAGGAGGTCAGGGTTTTCTGCTGAAGTAAGTAACAACATTTCTTGAATTTTGATTTTGTCCCATTTAAATTTAATCGAAATCGGCCAAGACATTTTTGCACTTATCAATATATGTATATGTATAATAAATATATATTTTACAATAATAATTACAATTCACTAGGCAACCTTATATGTATAGTAGTTACAACTTCTAATTTTTGTCATTTTCAACAATTTCCACATTTCGTTAGGCAACTTTGTATATGTATGTATATTTTAAGATTCGTAATGTATTTAAAAAACAAGTGAATAAAATGTTATGTCAAAACAATAATCAAACTTTTTTCAATCAAAAATACTGGCGGCCAAATTTCGCAAGGCAACCCTGTTTAAATTTGTTCTCCTATTCATATAATTACGTAAAAAATTGGTTTTAACGTGTACGCTATGAGCGCGATGTTCTTGCGGTGGGATCTCGGGCTATAATGAAGATGTAAGATCTATAGTGTCAAATTGTTAAAGTAAGAGCTGTATTATGTTTAATTGACAATTTTAAGTATGCTTATTATTTTGAAACATAATGGAGCGAATCAATTTTAGGTATTGCAGTACCTAATTGCTCTAAATAATTAATTTGCTCCAGCCTAGTTGCTCTAAATAATTTATTTGGTCTAAAATGTTTTGAATGTTTCATTCAGCAATTAGGAATGTACCTGTACTATGTCTGTACTCTACTTGTCCCTTTATGTTACTAAATATATTTTTAAGTTGTAAACAAAAACTATTATAATAACGGTAGGTAATTAATTAATGGTTATTATCAAAAACCAGCATTGATTCTGATACAGATATATCTATTTCTTGCCAATTTTACAAAAGATTTCTAAATTTGCCATATCGATCGTTCGTTTCAGCTATAGGACGTCCACTGCTGGACATAGGCCTCCTCTAATGATCTCCAATAAGACTGGTTGGTAGCAGCCATGGAGGAGACGTAGAAGCTTGCATCCAGCGCGATCCTGCGGTCCTAATGAGGTCATCCGTCCACCTTGTGGGTGGACGTCCTACGCTGCGCTTGCTCGAGCTACGTGGTCTCTACTCGAGAACTTTTCGACCCCATCGGTAATCAGTCCTCTGCACTACGTGCCCTGCCCATTGCCACTTCAACCTGCCAATCCGCTGGGCTATATCGGCCATATAATCTAACTTACCCAAGGAAGTTACAAACTAGAACTTACCATAATCTAACTTGCCATATAATCTAACTTAAAAGATGATATGGAATCAGGGTCCTGACTTGGTGTTACCTGTCCGTTCCACCTTCGTTTTTCATTTAGTTATCTTCTTGTTTGCTATTGATACTGTCACCAGCACCACCCTATTTATTATTGGTATTGAGAGATATCTTTGAAGGATATACATTACTCATTAGGTACCTACCTATCTACATATTGCTATTGGGTAGGATTATCATCGCAGATACAATAGTTAATCTAATCTTATCATATTATTTTTATATTTTCCGACACCTGCATTATTCACAATCCATTTCTCTTTAGATACTTTTGTTTTATACCTACTGCAATGTTTTATTTTTGATCATACATACAAGTCGGCGAATGTGAAGTTGAAGTTGAACATCCACTGACTTGTATCATTCGGCTTATAACTACTGTAGTTTGCATATATATGTAATCTTATACTAACCCCTCTTGTCGTAACATCTTAAAAAGAGCCTAGTTACCATAATATTTGTCAAAAAAGATAATATAAATTAAAAACACAACCTAACCAGTATTTAAGAATCCCTTTACCAGCTCAATATTATTAGAAAATGGATTGTTGGTTAACAATTGTTATTGTTGAATAATGTATAGTCATGTACCTTGTAGCCTAGGAGGTCAAGGTTTTCCGCTGAAGTAAGTAATAAACATTTCTTGAATTTTGATTATGATAATTCTTTTTTTTTGTAGATCATACTTCAGAGATGGTCCATTTAAATTTAATTGAAATCGGCCAAAATATTTTTGATAAATCAACAATAATGCGAAAACTACTGCATTGATCCGTGCAAACTATTTGGATTCTGTACATGGTTGGAGTCTGTTATGTCATTTTTGGTGAAAAATAATTATAAATCTATGAAGATAGGTTAAAAGCTCTTCGTCTCACGACCCTCGAAGAACGACGAATGCGTGGAGATCTATTTGATCCCTTCAAGATTCTCAATGGCTTTTATAATCTTCCGCATATTCACGACATGTACACCTTAAACGAAAATATGCGGGATAGCAGACGCCATAAATTTATCTTGCAGCCTACACCATCACAAACCAACACTGCACACCACATCCTATGCAATAGAGTTGTCTACAACTGGAATAGGTTGCCTGAGAATGTAATCCCAGCAAGAACTATAAACATATTTAAGAATAGACTGGACCTTTGGATAAAGAAGGAAAAATATTCTTTAACAGATAAATACTAATTTTATTTGATTCTGCTTGATATAGGCACATCAATATACACTGCTCGCCTATAAACAAATAAATAAATAAATGCTTGGAAATTTTTGAAGATATCTAACACTTTTATAAACTCCATCATAGCATATTTTTTACCAGACAGAAATTCCCTAAAAAGATCCAGTAAGAATAATTAGAAATAATTCTCAACCAGCACAAATTTTGCAATCTTGCGAAGGTTGTCTTTCCACCAGCATCTCTTTGTTTTATAATGCAATAGCTTTACAAGCCATACAAACTTTATCAGAACTAAGTAATTAGTTTTCAAAAATGGCATAACTGTCTTCTACCGTGTTACATACACGGAATATATAGAATCGGAATAGTTGTCAAGAATTGATGTGTCATTCATGTAGTAATTTTTACATTATCGTGATATTTTTCAAAAATGAGTCAGCCGATTTCAATAAAAATTAAATGGGACCACCTCGGGAATGTACCCCTTGAAAAACAGATTTCAAACTCTAACTAGTGTTTTTGTATGATAAACAGATTAGCTAGTTGATTCTTAAATGATAAAATAAATGAATATGATAAGAATACTAGGCAACGGAAGTGAGTTTATAGCAAGAATGCCGAGATTAGAGTGTGGTAGGTAGCAGAAGTACCTAGTACATCAGAGCAGTGTTTTCTGTTTTCACTTCACAGATTTTTGCAAATTAAAATCAGGGAAATTACACATATATTGTATACTAGCCGACCCGGCGAACTTCGTTTCACGAAATGTCTTTATTAATTATAGCCTATGTGTTATTATGATGTATTTATAAGCATTACTATTGCAAAGTTTCCTCTAAATCTGTTCAGTAGTTTTTGGGTGAAAGAGAAACAAACATCCATACATACAAACTTTCATGTTTATAATATTAGTAGGATACTTGCCTGGCATTTCTGGGTACCTTGAAACAGTTGTCAAAAAAACTGTATGGATCCACATGGTAACTACTGTAGTTTCCATTTAAATATAATCTCATACTAACCTCTCTTGAGGTGACATCTTGACAAGGGCCCAAATCCATAATGTTTGTCTAATATGTTCTTAAAATGTGAAAACCTACATGTTTTTAAGAATCTCCTTACCAGCTCAATATTATTGGAAAATGGTTTGTTGGTTAACTTGTTATTGAAGAATAATGAATTTATAGGCAGGTACTTTGTAGGAGGTATGCTGACACCAGGGCTAGCCACCCGGCCTACACAAACTTACTTACTGTACAAGGTCAAGGTTATCCGCTGAAGTAACAAACATTTCTTGGTAATTTTACTTATTCAATCGAATCAATAATTACAAAGGCCATTCTTATAAATCCATACTTTTATATGTTGCTTTTATTTTTGAACTTTTCTAACACTTTTATCAACTCCCATCACAGCATATTTTTTACCAGACAGACTTCCCCTATAAAGATCCAGTAAGAATAATTAAAAGTAATTCTCAACCAGCACATTTTTGCAATCTTAAGAAGTTGTCTTTCCACCAAAAAATTACTGCTTTATAAAGCAATAGCTCATCTTTTTTGGTATATCATTCACCTTTTATATATTCAACTTTATCGGAAATAATTATTTTTTGCCAAAAATAGCATAACTGACTTCCACAGTGTACAGAATTTGAACAGTTCACACAAATCACAATGTGTCATCCATGTAGTACTTTTTACAGTATTAGTGATTTTTCAAAATGGATCAGCCAAGTTCAATAAAATGCCTTTAAATGGGATAAAAATACCTTGGGGACTACCCTTTCCAAATAAAAAAAATTTTTTTAATCAGTTCACAATTGGTGAAGATAAACATACACAAAAATGAAAAAATACATACAGATGAACATAATAGGTACCTCCTCCTTTCTGGCAGTCGGTAAAAAACTGTTCCATGGACAAGTTTCGCAAATCACAAATTCACTAATAATGCCAATAAATTGGATAAAAATGAATGATGCTTAAGAATCAGATTACAAACATTAATAAGTGTTTTTGTATGATAAACAGATTAGCCAGTTGATTCTGTATGATAAAATATATGAATTTGATAAGAACACCTGACAACGGAAGTGACTTGCAAGCAAGAATGCTGAGATTAGGGTGTTAGGTAGCGGTGGTAGTAAATACTTAGAGACAGATTTACTATCATGTAGGACAAATTGGAGTGAGTACTGAGTAGTATATATATACCTTCAGATAACTACTACTTTCACCAAATGGATTTTCTGCTAAAAGTGCTGATTGATCAGATGGCTCGCCCTGGTGTCAAGAGTTTTTAAGTCACCCCTAAAGGATCCTGACATGATGAAACAGTTAATAAAACCATGGCCTCCAATTTAATGTGTCATCTGAGCCACCAGCTCTCAGTTGTAGATGACACGCAGTATTCAAACACCAAAGAATAAGCAACAAATAGGGTAGTAAAGAGTGGTAGCAGCATTTAAAACTTTTTGATTACTAATTTTTCATACATGTCAGAAGTTTGATCAGGTAAGACTTTTCTAAAATATGTTATAATATAATAATAAAACGAGTAGTTACCAAGTTTTCCGAATGGTCAAGAGTCCTTTCGCAGGCCTTTTACTGCTTGGGTCAGTTATAACTGAGAAGCGGTCACTGAGACTCCGTTTTACTTCAGGCAGCTTGCCGCCGGACGTCAGCCTCAAGCTCTTGCCAGTAACAAGGCCTTGAGACTTCTTTACTTTGGAATCTAAAGCTTCAACTTCAAAGTTATCTTCCAACTGCAAAGACACTCGTTTGGGACGCTTCTTGATTTTCAGGTTGGACTCAATCACGTCGAATTCTCGATTTTTATTATATCCGTGTTCCCCGTCACCGAATCCTTGAACGAAACACAGCATAATTCCGTCAGGATAGCTCTCGCTCATCTAGAAGGCCATACTTGATTTCCACAGTTCCAAAGCTTCAACTAAGGTCACACAACTCACAGAACACCCAATTCGTTTCAATAATATAACTGTTCACTTTATAATCAGTCGGCACACATTTTTTAACTCGAAAATAGTCTGATCTTCTACGATAGGAACAGATATTTCGCAATACGTAAACATTGGATAGGGCATAAAAGGAATTCAAACAGTAAACCACTGTGTAACGGCTCTGTTTTACCTAGTTAAGCACAAAATTATTAGTTTTGCACAGTTTAAAATGTTTTTATTTCATTGTAGATTAAATAATCGGAGATAAAATAAAAAAGAGCCATCGATGCAATTCCATGTCCACAACTGAAAATTCATTTGACATTTCTTGCTGTCACTCAAAAACGTCAAGTGAACAAACTGCTGCGTTCCGAAACACGTACTCGGCTCGACCTCGAGAGCGGTTGTTTGCAAACTGAAGTCGGCCGACAGACGATTGCCCGGCCGGTCGAGACTAAACTCGAGTACAGACTGCGAGACTGCCAAATCAAGTCGATAGAGCGAGCTATGCGCCGTTCGCTCATCGCTAACATGACTGCTAATCGCTACCTCCCACGCCATACACGGAACATAAAAAGCACAACTCATTGAATATCTTCCGTTGATTGAACTCGGTCAATACAGTTAAAAAAACTTTATTTACGAATAGACAAAACTTCCGGTTCCGACTTCTCTAGCGCCAAATTCCATAATTAGTTGTTGATTGTTATCTATTTTATTCTTCCTCAATGATTTTATTTATCAATTTTAAATCTGACTAAACACCTACATTGTTTGAATTGTTTCATTAGTATATACTTTCATTGCAGCATTTGCAGCTTAATTATAGTCTTTTCAGAGCTTTGGTGGCTTTGGTAGATACCTACTTAGATAACAAATAGGTACTTCTCTCACTTTTAGAATTTTTAGATTTATTCAGTATTTGTAGGAGTACCTACCTAGATACAATACATGAAAACACCAATAAATGTGTTGTACAATACAGTATTGTGTACCCACCCAAATAGTCTATTTACCTATTTCCAATCAATGTAATTTCGCAAATTAGTATCAGCCATAGAGATCTAATCAATGTTATTAGCTAATTTCATAAAAGCTAAAATAAATTACGAAATAGCAAAACTGCAATCGTTCTTCTGTTATTAAGGGTTGAGAAGACTGAAGATCAATATCAGGGAAATAATAGGGAATTTCTATAGCAACGGTGAGCAAAACATGCAGTTCCCCTAAGTTACTTCAATGCCCTAAGTTAAGGTTGGAAATAGCTATTGTACGAGGGACATTCTAAACGGATAAAACAAAACGTTGACACAAAGAAAGTTCACAGAAAAACACGCTAAATAAAACAGAAAAAAATCTTTGAAAAAGCAAGAAGCATCTTTGAATCGGATTTTTTAAACTATTTTATAGGCCTGTGGAAAATTGCATTTTTCTCGCTTGTTGTAACGGAATTTACAATTTACAAATACCTACATACGTTTAAGTACTTAATTTCATTTATAACGCTTTTTCTTGTCTCTATTATAGGATTAAGTAGAATATATATTAAGAATTAATAATATAATAAGAATTTCGTACCTACAATACCTTTATTGTAGTGTACAATATACTTAGTCGGATTTTCCGCGCGTGGTTCAGCCTGGCTTTCGTTCGTTCATTCGTTTCAGCTATAGGACGTCCACTGCTGGACATAGGCCTCCCCTAAAGATCTCCAATAAGACCGGTTCGTAGCGACTTGCATCCAGCGCAGTCCACCTTGTGGGTGGACGTCCTACGCTGCACTTGCCGGTACGTGGTCAGTGGTCTCCACTCGAGAACTATTCGACCCCATCGGTCATCAGTTCTCCGTGCTATGTGCCCCGTCCATTGCCATTTCAACTTGCCAATCCGCTGGGCTATGTCATTAACTTTGGTTCTTCTACGGATCTCTTCATTCCTGATTCGATCTCGCAGAGAGACTCCGAGCAAAGCCCTCTCCATAGCTCGTTGGGCTACTTGGAGCTTACAAATAAGGCCCACAGTGGGAAACCACGTTTCTGTGCTATAAGTCATCATTGGGAACACACACGGGTTAAAACTTTCGACTTGAGGCACTGAGGTATGTAGGACGAGAAGACGTTACGCAATTTTCCGAACGCTGCCTAGCCGAGTTGGATTCGGCCTGGCTGGATATAGTTATATTATTTAAGTCCATGGCCATATTTATATTTAGTGTTATTTATATTATTATGTATGTTAAGTATGGTTGATGTTTATGATGAACTCTTTTCAGAATATTTTTAGTTGATAAAACGGCTGTTTCTTAAGTAATAGAATAGGTAGATAAGCACCTACCTACAATATAATGTATGCTACACTGAAACGAATACCTAAAGGCTCCAGGTAGGTACTCGTATATTATAGCGGTTGTGGCCACTGACCCGGTGGAGGCCATTTTGGTGTCAAAATTATTGCATAAATGGTAATTATAAACAATGTAACAACAAAAATATTGTTTTTGTGAATCTCAAATTAGGTATATATTTTTAAATATAATTTGAACATTAAATTGTCTAATTAGTTTAGTTTTAGTTTTTTAGTTAAAATTCAAAGTGGCCACGAATGATACTATTAAGATGGCTACAACCGGGGCACCTACCCTACCTACTTTCCACAACTATAAATTGTTATAAATACTCATTACATTTTGAACATCTTTTACTATCATAGTACTGTACCGTATCAGCCTTTTTTTTTATTAGTCCACTGCAGGACGTAGGCCTACCCACGAAGGGTGTTTGGGCCATATCCACCACGCTGGCCCAGTGCGGGTTGGTGGATTCACATACGCCATCGAATTTCTTCTACTGACATAATATGCAGATTGCCTCACGATGTTTTTCTTCACCGAAAAGCCATCGGTGTTAAATTCCGTACATAAATTCCAAAGAACTCATTGATACGGGACCGGGATTTGAACCCATGACCTCACGATTGTAAGGCGGGTGTCACTACCACTAGACCACCACGACTTCGTACAAACTACTTCTTACTATCATATAACCTTCCTCGAAATAAAGAAAAATCATCTGTTACTAAAATGCTAAAAGTGCTATGACTCTTGCAGCTTGCTGAAATACATGGAACAGTTGATTTTTGTCGATATCGGGGTTAGACTACATTGATCACCATGACGAGTATCTAATAACTATATTAATTTCAGTATTGTACGTGTTAAATATTTGCACTTTGCAAAGCAACAGGCTGATGGTGGTGGCTAACTAGCTAGGTACACCATAAACATGCTACCTAAATTTTCTGAAATTAATCTGCCTTCCTTGAAAAATTGAAAACAAACAATTTCGCGTGCGTAAAATATGAGATTAGTTTATAAAAGTAAAGTAAACAGTCCTGAGAGCTTCTCAAATTTAACTGATATTTATGAGAGGTGACGCATCGAAATGTACGAACTGCTGCAGATTTAACATCAAAGAGTTCGTAGAACATTGTCATGGTGGCTCATCACTATAATTAGTGATATTGTTCAGCTTTTCCAGGAAGTACTGATTGGGAAAACAAGTTTTATAGGTTGTTACGGGCTGTTTTTCAGGGGAATAAACAGTACGATTTCTAAGATGGTAAGATGAAGGGGTAAACTGATTATAGTTCCCGGAAGTTTCCGTTTGAATCGACCAGTGAATTCGCGTTTTATGTAGGTTACATTGAGAAAATTCGCGAAAATTACGTTCCGGGAGAAAACCTTTTTCACCCCAAATTGTAACATCATGTTATGTTTTTGGTGTTACGCCGCCATCCAATCTCAAAATTCCTGTATAGAGCAATAGTTAAACTAACTTTATCCCATCAAACCTTGAAGTTGTAGAATAAAAATAAAATACACAATATTCTCAAAACTATACTGTAGGGGATTCAATAACTCGATAGGTACACAATTCAAAAAACTTCGCTCGATAAAAATTAAATGCGAAGATACCGCTTTTTAGAACAAATTCATGATTTCTAAAGAAGTTTATTGCATTTTTGGGCACTTTTTACACGATTACAATTTATTTTTGTATCTGTTATTTATGCACATGAATTGAACTATAGCTTTCATCCATAAAATTCAGGAAAAAGTGGTAATATCAATTTTATATTGATTTTTGAATGCAAAAATCTGGCGAAACCGGGTGCGTATTCGTCTTCGCCCGCTCGTATGAATACTATGGCGCCTTAATCGCTTGAGTAAGCAATATTGCAAGCTCGTAAGTACGTCTTATTTTACAGAAAAGTTTCTAGTGTCTGTATACTTTTCAGCCAAAGATTTACGTAAAAATATGGCTTTTTAGAGGCTTACCTATAACTTTAAGATTAAGTATAAAACTAAGCGATTGAAGTGCTGATTAAATGGAAAAATTCAATTAAATGGGATAATATCTAGAGGTACCCTGCCCTATTGCCTTATGACAGAAACAGTGAAACGGTTTAAATATTGGGCACCTACCTACGTACTTACGTTCATACAGGCCGTTGCTTCGAAAAGTGCAAGGACTTTCTCTAGTGGGACACGACAGAGGACATTTTTGTATTGTACGTTGTAAAATGTTCTGTAGGGCCACTGCCCTACACAATTTACAAAAATGTCCTCCTCCTACAAAATTCATCCTCATACAGGAGGACAAAACAATACTTAAAATTGTAAAACAATACCATACCCAGAATTTGCATGTAAACTAGAGTCAGTTTTGATTTTTCGTGGTTCTTTTCAATAAAACTTTCAAATTGATTTATTTATCTAGGTTTACTGTGTAACTAAATCTGAGGTTTGAAAACTGTTTACAGGCAGTTTGTAAGTAGGCTATCCTAGTAAAATCTAACTTTAACCACATAAACCCAATTTCTGTGAGCAGTAAACCATGTCGAATTACGCACTCATTTTGACCTATTCCAGAAAATAACGATTCTAAAGCAATGAAATGTAATTTACTCAATATAACTAGTCTCTGTTTGTCCATCATCGACTTGGCATTTTTTCTATCCTTTGTCCATGTTGTTGGAGGATGTCTTACTTCAACGTGGTCTCGATTCGAGAAGTTTACTCCATTACCTAATTGCTGATCCCAGATTGCTGGTCCATCCGACGTGTAGTATCTATCCTACCCAAGGTATTCTCTGGAGCATATTTTCAAACCACGTGCAGGTGTATGCGTTTACGCCCGGGATGACATTTGCTTTCTGCGCCTTCGAAGGTTTGAAGACCCTTCTTTTTCAGTGCTCTAGGCTCTGGCGGACACTGGCTTAGAGAAGGTTGTCTATGCCTGTGTATACCGATCGCATAGCGGGGACCGGGAGGCAACTAGACTCACTGATTACCTCAGTGAGGTGGCGGATGCTGCTCAGCTCAGCTACCCTTCGGCCCAATTAGTGATCCTGGAGGACTTTAATAGCCACCATAAGGAGTGGCTTCACCCATACCTGGACACAAACCATGCTGGGCTTGAAACGCGCAAGCTAGCTTTGGCGCTAGGTCTTACCAAAAGGGTCACGGCGGGTGTGGCGGTACAAGTTGGCAGATTGGGATGAGATGCGGTGTTTCTTTGCTTCTTATCCTTGGCAGCATGTGTGCTTTTCTTCTGATGATCATTCTTCGTGCGCGGATGCCGTGACAGACGTGCTTCGTACCGCCATGGAATACTTCATTCCATTTTCGGGCGTGCCTCTGTCCAGCAAAGCTCGGCCCTGGTTTGGACCTGAATGTGGACGCCCCGAAGCGCAAAAGCATCAGGCATACCTGGCTTGGGTCGATGCTCGTAACCGTAAGTAAATCGTAACCGGACATACATCTAATGAAGAAGACTTACAATAGGGCTGCTAAGTCCTGCAAAAAGGTAATGCGGAGGGCTCGCTTTGAACTTATTAGTCGAATAGGGAACAAGCTTGCTTCTTACCCTGCGGATAGCAAGCAAGGCATTCTGGTCCCTAGCTAAATCGGTCGAAGCGAACTTCTGCTGCCCCTCATTGTTCCGTGTTCATAACAATAGGCTCCTGGCGTACCTGGAAGCGAATGACTTACTCAGTGACCATCAGTACGGCTTTCGCCGAAACGGGTCTACTGGTGACGCCACACACATCTGGAGTGAGGTCATCGAGAAACTCGGAGAGGCGCTGGCTGTCTCCTTGGATATCTCCAAAGCATTTGACTGAGTCTGGCATGAGAGTCTTGTTGGCAAGCTTCCTTCTTAAGACCTACCTGCTGATTGATGCGCTTGGATATCTGATTTCTTGAGGAATCGGTCAATACGAGTAGTTGTAGATGGATGTTCGTCTGACCAAATTGCTATCAATGCCGGTGCTCCTCAGGGGTCAGTGCTCTCTGCGACGCTTTTCCTACTGCATATTAACGACTTGCTAAAGCCTGGTATTTTTGGGGGTACGCAGACGACAGTACAGTCACACGAAGCAAGAACGAGCGAGCCACAGATCGAGTCACTCAGAGAGGCTATGGTCGAACGGCTCAACTTGAGTCTGGAGGCGCTATCTGACTGGGGTACTGCTAACCTGGTCAAGTTTAATGCCACGAAAACACAAGGCTGTTTGTTTTCGGCCAAAAAGAGGCCCTTCCAATTATCTCCTGCTTTCCGTAGTGTGTCCGTTCCGGTAACTAACAGTCTGGAACTATTAAGCGTTACGCTATTATCGACTCTTTAACTTTGGATCTTATACAGAGTCAAAGCCCAATTAGCCTCAAAAAAACTTGGTGTTCTCTCTAGAGACTGTATTTCACACCTAAACAACTGCTTAGTCTTTATAAAGCGCAAGTCAGGTCTTGCATGGAATACTGCTCTCACCTTTGGGATGGCTCTACCAAATACCAGTTGGAGGCTTTGAAAGGCGGCTGAGGAGGCTGATAGGCAACGAAACCTTGACTGAGTCGAAGCTGCAACGTCTCGAGCATCGACGTAGGGTAGCGTGTCTGTCAGCCTATCGGATACACTTCGGTGAGTGCGCCCAGGAGTTGCACAATCTGGTCCCACCTGCCCCTTTCTTCTATCGTGCGGCTAGACAGACGCGACTAAAGCGCCACCCTTTTATGGTGGACATCCCACGCGTTAGAACCAAGCATTCCTCATACGAACTGCCAGAATGTGGAACGCTTTGCCTGAGTCTGTCTTTCCGCTAAAGTACAATGTCTCTCTTCTTGATCGTTGCGCTCTTGACAGAACGGTCGTGATCATCACGCAGTATTATTGTTGGTAGGGGCAGATGTAATGCGCCTCACGATGTCTCGCCATCTCTCTCTATTGGACGTCAATCTGGCACATTCATGCACGGGCCCGCAAAAGTACAATGTAGGTGTCTTTAAATCTCGAGTAAATAGGTATCTTCTAGGTAAACGTGCTACATCCTAGACCGCATATCTGCTTAACATCAGTCAATGTGTATCAAATGCAAACCTATTTGAAATAAAAAAAAAATTATAGGTACAAGCACAGAAGAGATTTAGTTTTGCTGTTCTGTGGGTACAAGAGAGTTATTATACTATTGGTTGTATTGTACTTTCATTTTTTCAATATGATGATTAGGTAATTTTTTTTGTGACTTTGTTATTTATTTTTTGTTTTTATTAATTAAAATATATATAAATTACTCGTCACGTGGTTCGCCCGCGATGGACTCCTAAACTACATAACCGATCTTAACCGAATTTTGCTCACTATGTGCAGCTTGATACAACTTGAGAGATAGGTTACTTTGTATCTCGATTTGTAATCGCATTTGTTAATCATACTTTTAAAATCTGTCTGTACCGGGGCGAAGCCGAAGGCCGCTAGTACAATTTTAATAGGTACCTATATGCTAAAATTTTTCGCTAAAATTTTATATGAATGTTTGCTTCGATACCAGATAATATTAAGAGTGGCAATTACTTTATAGAAGATTACTATAGATTGATAAACAACAACACTTAAGTACCTATACGGTACAAAATATGACGACACAGAGTTCTGTAGCAAAACAGCCATAGAAAACAATGGGTTTGACGCAAGCGTCGGTAATTTTTGGCAAGCTTTCGTAGGAGTGTCGCTCACGTCATTTCCCCAGAATGGGTGACGTGGTACTTGGGAACTTCTGGACCTGTGCCAGGCTGCGAAGTGACGAACATTTGGAGCAGACTTTAATGTTTTCACATCGCATCGTGTTGTCGTCAGCATTATATATCACTGTTAGAGATAAATGCTTTTCTCCAGTTTAACAGTGTGAATATATAGTTTTTATTTAGACAAACACCTTATTTAGCGAGAAATAACAAATTTTATATATTTTTTCGAATATTTCCTTTCATGGTTTTTAATTTTTATTTTATTTATTTATTTTCCTCAGAGACCACGGAAAACCACTAGAATTATTGTGCGAGTGCCAGTTGAGCACTTTACTCGCCACAAAAATGTATGGAGTAGTAAGTTGGTAGAGCTGTTTAAATTATCAAATACATATGTATTGAACGACGTTCAATACAAACTTTGGCATCACCCACCAAGCCGAGATTATATTTCATGTTTGTGTCTAACCGGTGCCACATTATATCATTGCATGTCTTTCAGATTATCTTGATCGACCAAATTCTTCTGGAATCTCAGTGCAGAGGCGGATCTTTGAGTGAAGGAGTTGATAAGAGGGGACGGAGAATAATTCTGTGAGGCTAAATGATCATCATTATCAGCCGCAGGACGTCACGTATGGTAAGCGCAGTATAGGACGTCTACCATCAAGGTAGACCGATGACCTAATCAAGACTGCAAGGACACGCTGGGTGCCAGCCGTTTCCTAACCGCTCTTTTTGGAAATCCATATAAATGAAACCTATGTCCAGCTGTGGATGTCCTACAGCTAAACTTTCTGTACTGTACCAGCCTTTTTTAATAGTCCACTGCAGGACGTAGGCCTATCCACGAAGGGTGATTGGGCCATATCCACCACGCTGGCCCTGTTGCGGGTTGGTAAACTTTCTACGGGCCGATATTATAGTATACAGGGATATTTGCTTACTCTGTACTGAGCCGAAATGGATTAGACAACTTTTACTAACAAAAAATTCAAGAAAAAAATAGCTGTTTCATACATTTTGTCGATATCGCATTTCAATTTTTGACCGACGATCTACCGGAGGAGGTATACAATTCGACGCGTATATATATATTTTTTTTTATGTATAACCACGCATAACTTTTTTTATAGTAGGTACTTAGTCCGATTTCAATAAATTTTTTTTATTGGAAAGAGTATACTTTGAAATTGGTCCCATTTAAATTTTATCGAAATCGGTTTAGCCATTTTTTATAAATCAACAATAATGTGAAAAATGCTACATCGAGCGATGCGCCCCGGCTTCGCACTGGTGTATTATATAGGTACTAGTTTTTACCCGCGGCTTCGCCCGCATGATATTTTGATTTTTGACGCAATATCATTATAATTTATAGTCTATGTGTTATTCCGATATATAAGCTATATTATTGCAAAGTTTCATCTTGATCCGTTCAGTAGTTTTTGCGTGAAAGAGTAACAAACATCCATACATATATACATCCATACATCCATCCATCCATCCATCTATCCTCACAAACTTTCGCGTTTATAATATTAGTAGGATTAAGGATATAAACATTTCTCTTGAATTACTCTATCTATTAAAACAAACTGCGTCAAAATCCGTTGCGTAATTTTAAAGATATAAGCATACATGGGGACAGACAGCGGAAAGTGACTTTGTTTTATACTATGTAATGATTATTTTTCTCGAATTTTGGGTTGGGCCTATCGTAAAAGTTATTCGTAATGATGGTCCGAAGCACCCCCTTTCGTCTTAGTACAGGTAAAGCAAATAACCCTGTATATATCCCTGCTGATATCGAAATTGTATAGATATAGCTCCTCTTGTTAGTTTGCTAAACTTCGATTTTACTGGATATCTGTGGGAGAGGCCTAACTCCAGCATTGGAAGAATAAATCAATAAATATTAGGGAACATCTCACACACGGTCTCTGACCCCAAACTAAGCAAAGCCTGTGATATGGCTGCCAGAGACTTATATACTACTTAAACATATTTTTCAATACATATATATATATAGTAGAGGCAGCAAGGAAGAACGAAAATATTTAGACGTTATATAGCTAATATGATGATGGTGATTATCACGATCACGATTTCATCAGATCTGAAATACCTACAATAGTAAAATATGAGTCATAAAAATATAAAAATAAGTAATTATGTAAAATACTATGTAAGTTACAAGGTATATTTTAGGGTTTTTGATATAATTAGATCTATTCGGAATTTCCTATTCGTATCCTAATTGAGACGGAGGAAAATTGTGTGGTAAACCCAATTTGTCATCTAAGTAGATCTCGTGATAAAATGCCTTATTGACCGAGGACTGGGAGGTCAATTAGTGGTCTTCAAAAGTCTGGCCTTTAGAGTCGAAATTAGCATAATACATACGTAGGCCGTCTAAAGTTTCAGTACAGAATAAATATTAGTTACTACGCTTTTATATGAACGTAGCAAATATGCGCTACGGTGCAGAGCTGAGCAGAGAGTTATAGTCCATAACCTCATTGCAGAAAAGCCATATTTGCATATAAAAGAATAATACTCAGTTCCGCTCAGTATGCTGAGTGTGAGTTTTGTCGTAAACATGACGCGCTCTTCGGCGAGCGCGTAAGCATGTAATTTGTATGAACTTGTTGTGTTTCAAAAAGGCGACGCTAGTGGCGCTGTACATTTCTTCATACAAATTACAAGCTTACGCGCTCGCCGAAGCGCGTCATGTTTAAGACAAAACTAACACTCAGCATACAGTTCTCGAATTGTGTTTAATGCAAAGCAAAGAACAAAACATAGTTCCATTTAGTTAATTTTTATTATTGCTAAGCAAATATGGCATCAATGCTGCTCCGTCTAGTGCTATTCTCGTGGAGATTGGCAAGGGAAACAGGTAAATGCCATGAATAAAGGGAGGCCTATGTATGGAATTAAGGCAAGGTTCGGTACCAAGGGCTGATGATGACAAACAGGCAATGTTATTAGGTAATTAATTTAGTTGGTTTTTTTTTTCTAAGTAGTTTCTTTTCAGTTTTTCCATTCCAAATGTCCATCAACTCGTTGAGTCGACGATATCGTAATTATCGCGGGTCCACCGGGCTAAGATGCGCACCACGAAATATTTCTTTTGACGAGAAAGAACGAGACAGAGTTATGGCGAATATACTTTTTCACACGTCGAAAAGAGTTCTTTTCGTGGTCGTACCTATGCTATAAGCTAGCTGCTGTACTAGATTGGCACAAGACATGAGTGGCGCACAAGAAATAATCGGCCAAGTGCGAGTCGGACTTGCGCACGAAGGATTCCGTGCCGTATGGAAGCCCCCCCTAAATATATTTTATTTTCATTATTTATTTGGGAAGGGAATAATTACACAACTTAATATTCTGTGAATATTTCAAGGGTCTATCTAGGTACTAACTTTATTGGTATCGGGCAAAAAACGGCTAAAAAAGGTTTGTTGTGTGCCCTCCTTAAAAATATTTTATTCTGTTTTAGTAAGTATTTGTTGTTTATAGCCGCAACAGAAATACGTCATCTGTGAAAATTTTAACAGTCTAGCTATCACGGTTCATGAGATATAGTCTTGTGACAGACAGAGAGACGGGCGGACAGCCCGTAATAGGTTTAGTAGTAGGATCTCATCTATATCCTTTGGCCCGTACGGAACTCTAAAAAGAGGCCGTGGACACCTACGAGCCGAAAATGATGATGATAATCCTGTTTTCAGTTACAATCGCCCTTTAAATTCCCAATTGTCTTGTGATACCTAACAAAACAAAGAGTAAACAAGTAGAGCAGAAATAGATTGAACTGCGGAGGGACTGGAATCGATAATGTTTAATTTAGGGCTTGTTACTCATCTACCTACATCGCTGAGTTTATCTTGTTGCTTTCTAATTGAATTCCGTTGAATGAGATTCGCGTGAATTTATCTCGACCATTGACATCGATCCGAGATTCATACCTAAATTCACATACGCAGGTATTACAATTCTTGAATGCTTGTGAATTAAATAATTCAATTATTTACAAAATTCGGGTGTAGAAAACGGCTGTGCTGAATTTTATGAAAATATAGTGGTGCTTAGACAGGGCTTTTCACTATGTATTTAGCAACTTTGTTACGGTATTACCGATAAAACGCAAATCTAGACCTATTAATAATGTTGTATAGACCTAAATACCGAATCATACAAGTCGGCACTTTTGGCACAACACAGCATTTCTGAGTCTGAGAACTAGGATTTGACATATCCAATGATTTTTAGGGAAACGTAAGGCAGCGGTACGGAAGACCGCGAACGAACTGATCGAGTGTTGAAAAATGACGTCATGCGGCGCGCGCACGGGTCAACGGTCGCGAGCTCACTTTAAATTCTATAACTTGGGAATTAATTAACGTATCAAAAAATTCTTCCCATGAATTTTTAATTACAGAGCATACATTAAGCTAAAATTCAAAATTAGTGAAGATACTCCATTGATTTGATAGATAAATGTAACTCTCGGTCAGCATATTTGGGAGAACAAATAAGAATAATAATAATAAATAAATATTTGGGGACATTTTACACACGGCCTCTGACCCCAAACTAAGCAAAGCTTGTGATATGGCTGCCTGAGACTGATATACTACATATACACATTTTTAAATACATACTTATATAGATAGTAACTAAATAACATCCAGACATAGATCAAACACCTATGTTCATCACATAAATACTTGCCCTGGGTGGGGATCGAACCCACGCCTATTTGATCAAATAGTTAGGGTCACTAACCACTGACCCACCGAGCCAGTCTCTAAGAATAAATTACGAGTATAAGCATAATAATATAGGCAACAAATTTTCCTTCTCTGAAAATATTGCCACGACGATAAGGCGAATTGCGTTTTAAAATTTATCAAACACTCGGCTATTTTTAGATTATTTGCGAAGTTCTGCGCTCCAGAAAGTCCAGAACAAACAGTTTGCAATATTATAAAAAATACTGGATTTTCCTAGTTATTTTCAGAAAGTAGCAAAACATTAAATTATATTAGGACTAGCCTTTGCGCCGGGCTTTGCACGCTTTGCTTTACTTTGTAAATCTGACCTACCACGAAAAAGTTTTTTCATCACTAGCCTATGACACTCACAAATAATGTGGTTTTCTATTGGTAATAGTAGATTGTATCATATGGGAGCAAAATATTATTTTTTACGTTGAGGGCGCTTTTTTTAATCCTGAACGTAGCGAGGGATTCCAAGTAAGTCGCCCGAGCCAAAAATATATTTTGCGCCCGAGTGGTACACTCTGCTTTTCATCACCTCTATGAGAAAATAGAAGGCGCTTCATATTTTATTGTAATATTAGGTACTATTTAATAAAACGTAGAGTAACAACTAAATTGAAATTAAGGGTAGGTTTCTAATAATACAACAAATGAAAACTTACAATTACATTCTTTTCATTTATTTTCTTGGCGCTGAACACTAATATTACAAATACTTCCAAATTCATAAAGTGCGCGGCAATGATCATTCCTGCGCACTTATACAGTTTCTTAGAGAAAACACCACTTTTGGGCGCACTTAAAGGCGAACCAAGTCGTCCTTTTCGAATAGATGGGATGAAATAGATAGATTGTATCATATGGAAGCAAAATAATATTTTTACGGCGATGGCGCTTTTTTAAATCCAGAGCGAAGTGAGGGATTCTAGAGTAGAATCCCGAGCATAGCGAGGGATAGAGTAGCGAGTAGAATTCTGAACGTAGCGAGGGATTCTAAGTACGTCGCCCGAACCAAAAATATATTTTGCGCCCGAGTGGTACACTCTACTTTTCATCACCTCTATGAGAAAATAAAAGGCGCCTCATATTTTATTGTAATATTATTATTTAATAAAACGTAGAGTAACAACTAAATTGAAATTAAATGGTATCTAATAATAAAACAAATTAAAACTTATCATTCCGGCGCACTTATGTTCCAAATTCAAAAAGTGCGCGGCAAAGATAATTCCGTCGCACTTATAAAGTTCCATAAAGAAAACACCTCCTTTGGGCGCACTTAAAGGCGAACCAAGTCCTTTTCGAATAAATGTGATGAAAAAGAATGTTCGAAATCGGTTAGTAGATAAAGAGATTACCCCCTACCTACAACCCTACAATCGTGTGACCGAAAGTGTATTTGATGATTTGTTACTCTTTCACGCAGCAACACAGCAACGGATAGACTTGATTTTTGCCATGAATATAAATCAAAGGTTGAAAAGTGACATAAAATACGCAACTTTTTATCCCGAAAAAATAAAAAGTTCCTGTGGGATAACATAAAAATCAAAAAACGCGGTCAAAGCCGTAGGCATAAGCTAGTATTAGTAGTATAGATTGTGAAGGAGCACAATTGCACAAGTTTAATTTATGATGAGTATATCAGTGGCAGTAATACGTAGCTTTAGGTACGTGTCGTTATTGAACCTCACTCACTCTACTAATTTGTAGCTGACTTGGTAGGTACGTATCCATCCATCCATTAGCCATAGGACGTCCACTGCAGGACATAGGCCTTCCCTATGGACCTCCAGACCGTTTAGAAGCGGCTTGCATCTAGCGCGATCCTGCGGTCTTAATGAGGTCATCCGTCCACATTGTGGGTGGACGTCCTACGCTGCGCTTGCCGGTACGTGGTCTCCATTCGAGAACTTTTCGACCCCAACGGTCATCAGTCCTCCGCGCTATGTGCCCTGTCCACTGCCATTTCAACTTGCTAATCCGTTGGGCTATGTCGGTTTTACTGTCGGTTAACTTTTGTTATTCTACGGATCTCATTTCTCTTTCATTAGATCTCGCAGAGAGACTCCGAGTATAGCCCTCTCCATAGCTCGTTGGGATTCTTGCAGCTTATTAATAAAGCCCATAGTAAGAGACCACGATTCAATAGGTAAGTATAACGTTATACAACAGGTTTAGTACAGAGATAGAAAACTTACCTTCGTCGCCATATCAAGTTATCCGGCGAAAGATTCCTCCTCTTCAACAAGGCATTTCTGATGCTGACCAACGGAAGACTGTCCCTCCTAATCGACCACCTCAATACCTTTGCACTACCCGACATTTGCTCCTTTTCCTTCCCCTCCATTGGTGTCACGTCCTTACGTAATTGGATATCTCAAATTTCGAATTCTTTATCATGAACATGATTCGTGATTTCAAATTTTCGAACAAGACAGAAACATGTTTTTGTAATGAAAACCGTTGGGAACTGATGTCTTTTCATAGCGTTATCGCATTGCAATGTCTTTTATTTGCATTTTGATATGAGGTAGGTAAATAAACTTCTTAGGTATTTGGACAGATGTTAAATAATAACACTCTGTAGCTAGGTAGGTCAAGCAATGGCAGACTCTTTACGTGTCACGTTCACGATGTTTTTTAATGAATGCCTACGTAATAATTTAAATATTTATTTCCCTGTTTTCATATCACTTAGTTAATTACACATTATTTTTGCAGTTGTATTTACTACATTTTTAGTTGGAGATAAATAAATTCATGTTTGCTTTAAAATTATAACGAATTGGTTGAAACTCTACGTAGGTACAAACTAGAATGCCTGGATCCAGTTTTGAGGTTGTCCTCATTACCGGACCTGCCCCCCTACCGCCTAAGCAATAGCAAAACGTCACATAAGCGGTGCCAAATGACTAACATGAAGTCATAAACGATTGCTATTACGATTGCTATTGCTTTAGGCGGTAGGGGGGCTGGACTGCTAGACGCTGAAGCACATTGCTGCCGCTAGCATTTGTACAATATCCTACCCATGGGCGGCACCAGAATTATTTTAAGGACGGTGCAACCTGGGGAGGTCAGTGACGTCAGAAACTCCACGTTTGAACACCCAAACGTGGAGTTTCTGACGTCACTGAGAATACATCGCCGTCCTCCAAAATTGCATTCCTAGGTCACAGCGCATAGCGGAGAGTATTTATGATTTTTCTGTGTACTTAATTTCCTGACAGGGGGGTTCAATATGAATCCAGGGGAGTCCAAGTGTATCCCCTTACACCGTCCTCCCGGCGCCCATGACTAGTTACGACCCTGCACTGTTTGCAGGGAGATTGGGGTATGCTAGCACCCAGAGCGTCCGCGAAGGAGGACAGCATATGAAGCACTCCTGTAGCTATGTCGGTATGTTTTTATTTTGAGCTAAGATAATTATTTTTCGTAAAAATGGAACCACCGCCTTCCCCTGCGTACATAATTCGAATAGTTTGCACCAATCGATGCGACATCTATGTACATTATTGTTGATATATCAAAAACAGCTTAGTCGATTGCGATAAAATTAATTAAATAAAAGCTTTTAAAATGGAACCTCCTCGAAAGTATACCCTTTCGAAATAAAAAAGATTTTTCTAAATCGGACGAAAATATCGATGAACATACACAAAAAAATAATACACACAGACGAACATAGTACCTCGTCCTTTTTTGGAAAAGAATGTGGTACTCACTGCCCCACGAATGCTGGAGTGGGAACCCGGAGGTGTTGAGCGCGGCGGTGGCGCTCCGCGTCGCTGCCGTCGCTGGCTTCCTCGACCCCGATGTGGCTGCTGCTGCCGGCCGACCTACAACCATCATCATTTTTAACCACACACAATTTTTCTTTAGATTTTCTCAGTTTAACATAATGTTTTTTTTTGTATGTTACGCGATTGTTCTGCCAATAATTATGAATCGATTTTGATCTATCTTTTGTTTGGCAGAGTTATACTACAGAGGTTTTTGAAAATCATATGTAATCTAGAATAATTCTTCGGAGTAAAAAAATCTAGAAAATATGTACTACCCAAGGATTTAATTATATGATAAATCCATGGTACTACCTAAGTATAGTTTAATCATAATTTATTTGTAAACAATTTTTTATTTTAGTATATATCTTATGTTTTTTAATATCCTACTAATATTATAAACGTGAAAGTTTGTGAGGATGGATGGATGGATGTATGGATGTTTGTTACTCTTTCACGCAAAAATTACTAAGCGGATTGAGATGAAACTTTGCAATAATATAGCTTATATATCAGAATAACACATAGGCTATAAATTATAGTGATATATTTCGTATGCGAGCGAAGCCGCGGGTAAAAACTAGTATTGAATATAAGTAGGCAGTTAGGCACATCGAAAAAATATCGTACAAAGAAAACATCATTTATAAATGAAGTAAGAAATTTCTAATGTGTTTTTCTACAACACCTAATCAGCAAAAGAATTAGAAAAAAAAACTTACATTATTAGCGCGGAAAATTGTAGTTGTACTCGATTTAATCGGATTCCCATTTACTTAAGTTAATTTATGTATAGTAATACGTAGCTTTAGGTACGTGTCGTGCCATATACTAACATACATTTACCTCTGGAAGTTAACCGAAGATTAACATACCTATGTATATTTTTCCCTAACGTACATTATTATCGAAATATCCGTTGCAATAATAAACGATAACATTAAAGGTAAATATCTACTAAAACGTAACACATCGGGGCTGTGCTAGGCAAAGAACAGAAGAACTTTTCTCTTCTGTGGTGCGTGTTAGGAATGTAATAAGCAAAAAAATTGTTATTTGTTGTACAAGAGTACAAAGTTGATTTTTAACCGCGTGCTCAATTTCGATGACCGAGCAAGCGAAGGATTCCAAAATTAAAAATTAGAATGGTAAAAAATCTTTGCACTCGAGTGCAACACGTAATTTTTCATCCCCCCTCAGCGAGGAAATGACTAAAGTTGTCTACATACCGCACTGTTTGAAAAGGTTTCAAATACTTCTCTCGTGATTGTTGTTGTTGAGGGAGAAAGCTCATTTGCGCACTATTAACAGTTTCAGGCAATTCTGTTAGCATCAAATAAACTTCCTCGTCGCTAGAATCACTCATTTTAGGTTTCTCACTTGTTTTCAAGTTTCTTATTTTTAAAACTATTAACAATACGACATGCGTGATAAGAAAATGGCTCGCGCAAAGCAAATAAAAAAAAGGGCAACAAGAAGGTTCCGTGTTTGAGTTTTGAACAAATTAAAAAAGGTTGCATGATAAATTCGGCACCATGGAGGTAGAAGTAAATAGGTTTAATAATGTTTTATATTCAGTTTCATAGTTAGTGCACACGATGTTCTAAATTCAATTTTATTTTACCCTCTATCTAGCGGATAAAAACGGGTTTTGCACTCAGATTTCGAAGAGCAAAAATACTCTTTCCGAGATGGGGGGATGAAAAAAAATTTTTTTTTTTAATGTACGAGACTGCTCAGATTTCCCACAAGACTCTTCCGTCACCGACCAGCACCGTCGCGTCGTCGCGTCGCGTGCTATGTACGAAGAGTTTTGGAAAAATATTTACAGGGTTATTTCTAATCAATTAGCATCCTCTTAGGGGCTCTTAGGGGCTACTAAACATCAAAGATAACAACTTTTGTTCTGTGATTTTTGTAAAAACTAATAAAAAAAAATCAGCTGTTCCATACATTTTGTCGCGGGTGAGCGATATTTTTCTATGGAACAACAAATTTTTTTGAGTTTTGACAAAAGTCGCAGAACTAAAGTTGCTAGTTTTGATATACAGAATTACCTCCTAAAAGGATACTAATTGATTAGAAATAACCCTGTATACTCGACAACAGCCACTGTACGTGACTTTATAGTGGGAATACGAGTAGTACCTATAGCGTGTTGTTTTCCGTGCCTAATACGTTCCTTCTCCTAGTACGGTCATGGTGATGGTACGTTATAGTGAGAAGACACCTTTAGACACTTAACTTGAGTGCTTTCACATCAGATAATTCAGTCCCGATTCTGAGACTGACTGCATAGGACGGTTCGACTAGACAAATAACACCACAAACACCGCTAACAAGTTAATTTATTAACTAACTAGTTTTTACCCGTGGCTTCGCCCGCATGATATTTTGATTTTTGACGCAATATCATTATAATTTATAGCCTATGTGTTATTCTAATATATAAGCTTTATATTATTGCAAAGTTTCATCTCAATCCGTTCAGTAGTTTTTGCGTGAAAGAGTAACAAACCAATATCCATCCATCCATCCATCCACACTTTCGCGTTTATAATATTAGTAGGATAATATTTTTTTAAGTTAAAAAATTAACTTTTGATAAAATTAACTTTGATAGCGGTGTTTGTGCTGTAAAACTCAGTAGTGGCGTTAAATGTTACAAAAAAAATCGGTTCCACGCGTGTTTTACGGCTGCTAAAGCTAGTTCTTACGCCTAGAGCTAAAAAAGCCGTACGCACCGTAATCCTCAATCTTATTTTAGATGAAATCGTATGCAATATTGCGCATGTGTCCGCGCCCCTCGACCCTCATCTCTGTCGAAATTAAATGCTCTAGGTGTTAGAGGTTTCCAGCTCAGTTCCGCGACGCTCTTTCAGTGGCTACGGATGCGTGGTCACCATAACATAACAGCGTTTTGTCATGCTGCACCCGTATGCATATGAAGACACAGACAGTACATCTACCATTGCTGCGCAACTATATCGGCAAATGTGAAAGGGCTCTTATTGATATATATGTTAGGGAAGTTTAACCGGTTGTTTTGACATTATATCCAGAACAAATTATGTAATGGTTTAAAAAACAAAAACGAACTAAGAATCTAAAAATATTTTTCAATATTACAAACTACTTAACTGCCCATCCCGGCTTTGGCCGGCTACAAATGGATTATATCTATAAAGGTTATGGTTTTTATTTAAGTTATCGAATACGCATTTCAATCTTCTAAATTGTGTAGTTTAGAAGATCCAAGCGGACACATACTAGACAGACACACAAAAAGACGACTTTACAATATGTTGTGATAGTGAGCTGAAAAATTATATCATTTTAAATAGAAGTGTTACTGCAACTCCCAGGTAGCAAAGTGACGTCAGTGACGCATAAACGACGTCACTCTTAGGTCATAATAGGGTCGGTCGTTAATGCGTCGTCGATGACGTCATAATGTACGTCAGTTAAAAGTCATTATTTCGACGTCTCATATTCACCATAAAATTGACGTTTTATTGACGTTCATTTAGGGTCAATATCAGGACGTACTATATTCGCCACAAAGTAGACGTTTTACTGACGTCCATGTAGGGTCAATATCAGGACGTACCATATTCGCCACAAAGTGTACGTTTTACTGACGTCCATCTAGGGTCAATATCAGGACGTACCATATTCGTCACAAAGTGGACGTTTTACTGACGTCAATTTAGAGTCAAAGTCAGGACGTACCATATTCACCACAAAGTGGACGATTTACTGACGTCTATTCAGGGTCATTATTAGGACGTATCATATTCGTCTCTGGTGGACGTTTTACTGACGTCCATTTAGGGTCAATATCAGGACGTACCATATTCGCCACAAAGTGGACGTTTTATTGACCTCTATTTAGGGTCAATATTAGAACGTACCATATTCCCCACAAAGTGGATGATTTACTGACGTCTATTCAGGGTCATTATTAGGACGTATCATATTCGTCTCTGGTGGACGTTTTACTGACGTCCATTTAGGGTCAATATTAGGACGTACCAAATTCGCCACAAAGTGGAAGATTTACTGACGTCTCTTCAGGGTCATTATTAGGACGTATCATATTCGTCTCTAGTGGACGTTTTACTGACGTCCATCTAGGGTCAATATCAGGACGTACCATATTTGTCACAAAGTGAACGTTTTACTGACGTCAATTTAGAGTCAAAGTCAGGACGTACCATATTCACCACAAAGTGGATGATTTACTGACGTCTATTTGGGGTCATTATTAGGACGTATCATATTCGTCTCTAGTGGACGTTTTACTGACGTCCATTTAGGGTCAATAGGGTCTCTTCAGGGTTATTATTAAGACGTATCATATTTGTCTCTGGTGGACGTTTTACTGACGTCCATTTAGGGTCAATATTAGGACGTACCATATTCGCCACAAAGTGGATGATTTACTGAAGTCTATTTGGGGTCATTATTAGGACGTATCATATTCGTCTCTAGTGGACGTTTTACTGACGTCCATTTAGGGTCAATATCAGGACGTACCATATTCGCCACAAAAGGGACGTTTTATTGACCTCTATTTAGGGTCAATATTAGGACGTACCAAATTCGCCACAAAGTGGAAGATTTACTGACGTCTCTTCAGGGTTATTATTAAGACGTATCATATTCGTCTCTGGTGGACGTTTTACTGACGTCCATTTAGGGTCAATATCAGGACGTACCATATTCGCCACAAAGTGGATGATTTACTGAAGTCTATTTGGGGTCATTATTAGGACGTATCATATTCGTCTCTAGTGGACGTTTTACTGACGTCCATTTAGGGTCAATATCAGGACGTACCATATTCGCCACAAAAGGGACGTTTTATTGACCTCTATTTAGGGTCAATATTAGGACGTACCAAATTCGCCACAAAGTGGAAGATTTACTGACGTCTCTTCAGGGTCATTATTAGGACGTATCATATTCGTCTCTAGTGGACGTTTTACTGACGTCCATCTAGGGTCAATATCAGGACGTACCATATTTGTCACAAAGTGAACGTTTTACTGACGTCAATTTAGAGTCAAAGTCAGGACGTACCATATTCACCACAAAGTGGATGATTTACTGACGTCTATTTGGGGTCATTATTAGGACGTATCATATTCGTCTCTAGTGGACGTTTTACTGACGTCCATTTAGGGTCAATAGGGTCTCTTCAGGGTTATTATTAAGACGTATCATATTTGTCTCTGGTGGACGTTTTACTGACGTCCATTTAGGGTCAATATTAGGACGTACCATATTCGCCACAAAGTGGATGATTTACTGAAGTCTATTTGGGGTCATTATTAGGACGTATCATATTCGTCTCTAGTGGACGTTTTACTGACGTCCATTTAGGGTCAATATCAGGACGTACCATATTCGCCACAAAAGGGACGTTTTATTGACCTCTATTTAGGGTCAATATTAGGACGTACCAAATTCGCCACAAAGTGGAAGATTTACTGACGTCTCTTCAGGGTTATTATTAAGACGTATCATATTCGTCTCTGGTGGACGTTTTACTGACGTCCATTTAGGGTCAATATCAGGACGTACCATATTCGCCACAAAGGGGACGTTTTATTGACCTCTATTTAGGGTCAATATTAGGACGTACCATATTGTACCATATTGTTTGCACGCGCGCTCGCATCGGTGCGGACGTGTTTACTTTTTGTCGCAGCAATTATTTCTATTTAGTTTGATCGCAATGTTTACGTTTTGCCGGGCTTGTAAAAAAGACGTTACCGGTGAACTTATAATGAAGTGTACACTATCAAACTGTGAAAAAGTGTGTCATATATTGTGTCTCGGTATTAAAAGTCGAGATTTCGAGTCTTTTTCTACGGACTATGTGCGCCAATGGATTTGCCCGATGTGTGACAGCACAAAAAGAAAACGTGCTGGGAATGACACGCCAGTTCGGACTCCAGAACATAGGAAGTTACCAACAATAGCGAGCCCTAATTATGTCAATAACCAACGGGGTAGCAAGTGCAATCAAATGGAAGTTTCCGTGCTGGAGAATGACGGCGGTTTGTTATCAGAATTCCAAGAATTTCGTCGGGAACTTAGAAAAAGATTACATACGCAAGACCAACATATTTTACAAATTCAAAATGTATGTTCAGCTACTAATGACGAAATTCAGGTACTAAAGACCGTTATAAAAGATAGGCGATGTTCGTGCGATTTGACCTCAATAGATACCTACTTAAAATGCTTTGCGACCGCAACCAGCGCATCGAGTCATTGTAATGTAATGCACAAACAAATCAAATAATTTCAAGTGTCAGCAAAAGTCCGATGCAGGTGCAGAAACAAGTTAACACCAACCTGATTAGTGATAACAGTGCATTAGTAATTTCTCCAAGAGAGAATAAATAGTTAATCTAAATGTGCCATGGTCATAAAATTGCTATGGGATCGACATTGTAATTTTAAGACTATGGATTCATAACAATTATTGATTATATATAACAGTCTATGTATGTATATACTTCTTGAATATAAATCTATTATGCTACTTACATTGTTTTGTTTGGTTTCATCCATAGTCCTAAGAGTCTGTTCAGGGTACGTGTATAATATAGGATGCCTGCTATCGCAAACTAAATTCTAAATTCTTTTCGTCATTTACTTTGTTCACAGGAAAGTGACTGGGCTGTACATATTAGGGCAGCCATCGTCGTTGGAGTATCGTCATTTACTTAGTTCACAGGGACTGGGCCATACATACAAAGGCAGCCGCCGACATAGTAGTGACGTCATACACAGGATTCACAGTAACGTCACTATGAATACTGTATATGACGTCACTCCAACGTTAGTGTCTACCTTAATATGTACGGCCCAGTAACGTCCCTATGAGTACAGTAAATGACGTCTCACCAACGTAAGTGGCTGCCCTAATATGTGCGGCTTAGTGACGTCTTTATGAATACAGTAAATGACGTCGCTCCAACGTCAGTGGCTGCTCTAATATGTACGGCCTAGTGACGTCCTTATGAATACAGTGAATGACGTCGCTCCAACGTCAGTGGCTGCCCTATTATAAAAGTCCAAGTGTCGTCTCTATGAATGCAGTATATGACGTCACTCCAATGTCAGTACATGGCGTCACTACAACGTCAGCATATGACGTCACTCCAACGTCAGTATATGGCGTCACTCCAACGTCAGCATATGACGTCACTCCAACGTCAGTATATGGCGTCACTCCAACGTCAGCATATGACGTCACTCCAACGTCAGTATATGACGTCACTCCAATGTCAGTATATGGCGTCACTTCAACGTCAGCATATGACGTCACTCCAACGTCAGTATATGGCGTCACTTCAACGTCAGCATATGACGTCACTCCAACGTCAGTATATGGCGTCACTCCAACGACAGTATATGGCGTCACTCCAACGTCAGCATATGACGTCACTCCAACGTCAGTATATGACGTCACTCCAACGTCAGTATATGACGTCACTCCAACGTCAGTATATGGCGTCACTCCAACGTCCTCCAACTTACGTCATGAGGCTGTGACAAATTGTCGTCATCTGAAGAAACAACCGACGTCACGATAATGACGTCTCTTACGTCGAGCAGTACCGTAAACGGACGTCATAATAACGTATAAATGCTACCTGGGCTTTAGATTTCATCCCATAGTAAAAGTATAACGATCAGTAGTCTTGTTTGACACGCCATAGTTATCCGGCTATACATGAATTGTACTCGTAGTTATATTAGAAAAAAATGAGTAAGTCAAATATGAAACACGTGCTGTTGTGATGTTACCTACAAGATAAGGCGGGCAGATTTCTATATGATAAGAATACAGGTGTCTGTTATCAACTTATCAATCAAGGAAAATAAACCATGTATACAAATACCGTAGATACTTAGGGCAATATGTTTAACTATGTTGACAAGTAGATCCACTTCGCACGAAATAAAAACTAATTCACGTTAACATATTAATATATTTTTTAAGTGTAGGTTTAACATTAGTTTATAACGGATGTTTACTAGGTATAAAAATCATTATTATAATTAGTCCGTCATTTAAATTATTAAAAAATATTGGACACATATTTTTTCTTTAGTCAATAAAACAATCAGTGACAAAGATAAACCTTGTCAAAGTTAGAGAGTGGGGTCTCGTGACGACACTAGCCGGTACATTTCGCAGCGGTTAATGACGTCACGCGGAACTTTAACGGGGTATATCTTTATCAATTTATGTTAAATTGACAAAAGTTAAAATACGTGTCTAATATTTTCCCACAATCTATTTGACGGACTAATTATATTTTTTTAGTTAACAAGCCTATTAAATAGAGTCTGTCAGTTCTGTCACCATCTTATAAGAGTCTGCTAGTTTATAAATTAAATAGAGTTTTTCACTATCTTATAAGAGTATGGTAGACGCAACGCATGACTAAAATGCTATATACAGGGTTATTTTTAATCAATTACCATCCTTCTAGGGGCTTATTCTGTACATCAAAACTAACAACTTTTGTTCTACGACTTTCGTTAAAACTCAAGAAAAAATCAGCCGTTCCATACATTTTGTCGCGGGTGAACTAAATTTTTCTATGGAACAACAAAATATTCTTTTGAGTTTTGACGAAAGTCGTAGAACAAAAGTTGTTAGTTTTGATGTACAAAATAAGCCCCTAGAAGGATGCTAAGTGATTAGAATGTACATATTTATTTAACTCAACGTATTACCATTCATTGTGATATAATCATCAAATAAAATTTCTTAAATTGCATTACTCACTAGTGGTAAGTAGTAACACCGTAATGGCGTTTGTGAATGCACCACAGAGCTATTACAACCAGGGTAAAATATAGTCGATCGAGAAAATCTGAAGGAGATGCATTGATTTAATATAGCATGAGTTAGAAAGAGGCATGAAAAATATCTCGATTCAGTGTCACTATTGTTGTTACGGTTGCCAAATTCCAATACATATTTGACAGTTTTGACAACTCTGGGCAAGATTTTCCATACATTTTTGTGGTTGAAAATTGCCTCAAGTGACAACAGTGCTACTCGTATCTCTCTGGTTGTATTAGGTCTGGAATGCACCAACCCGCACGTGGCCAGCGTTTTTGATATGGCCCAATCACCCTTGTGCAGTTCAGCAGTGGATTATTAAAAAGGCTGGTGCAGTACAGTGCTATTTCAAGCAAGAAGTACACGCTAGTTGGTAAATATATATAATAAATATAGGGGCAATACAATATCTAAAAAAGTATAGAAACATGCGCACACATGCAAAACTCTACTCTACATCTAAGGTACCTTCGCATTGTAAGCTCTGATAAGCCAGAAGCGGGATCTAAGCGCCGGTTTTATAATGGTTAAAGTCATCGCACGCCATGCTGAACCTAGAAATAAGAGCAAAAGCTAGGTAACCTACTCATACCTAAGTCTTAACTCTAGATGCTACAGAGATTTCCACAAAGGGTGACGAACAAACTATTGGATGGATTATACAGGGTTATCTGCTTACCCTGTACTAAGCTAAAAGAGGGTGATTAAGACCATTATTAGCCTTTTTTTACTATGGGGCGAATCCAAAATTCGAGAAAAAAAACCAGTTGTTCCTTACAAAACTCCAACTCGGAATCGACAAAAATTATGAAACAGCTGATTTTTACCTGATTTTATTCGGTTTGGCCCCTTAATAAAAGTTGTTCATAATGATGACTGAAATACCTCCTTTCGACTTAGTTCACCACACACAAATTCTGGATAACCCTGTATAAGTACTTATATTAAACCAAAATTAGAGATAGGTATAGGAAAACTTTTATTCACATAGGGTATGAAGGCGGAAAGAGGGTAATTCGGACTGTTGTTATTAACAACCTTTACTATGAGGCCTAATCGGAATTCAAGAACATAAAATCAGGTACTTATCCCATACAAAATCGCAACTGAGAATCGACAAAATGTATAAACCGTGCGCGTGCGCCAGTCGACGGGAGCGCGCGTATTCCCTGATGAAGGAGTACTAATTTACTCCGAAACCGGTCGGGTTCCCAGCGGCCCGGCCGTATATCATACGTGAATAAAAACCGGTGTTTTATTTAGTAAAATGTATACAGCAGCTAATTATTTTTCTCGAATTCCGGGTTGGCCCTATACTAAAAGTTGTCCATAATACCTAATGGTCTGAAGTTCTAAACATCAATGATAGATGGATGGGATATTTTTAATATCTACAAGCCATGTTTTGTAAAATTTCGTGGTTTGAGCTACTCATACTTCTTATACGCTACAAAGTTCTCATCGTTATGACCATCAATTTTCGCACTAGGACAAACCATGAAATTGTGAAAATAAAATCTACTGATGTATGTGTACATTTTATCGTTAGCCAATAATCTTATTGTATGGATAAGCTGATTTTTAGGCTTCCTTATACCTTTATAACTTCGTTGTATCCGTCCTAATATTACAAAGCTTTATAACTACTACATTTATTAACCAAGTTACATTAGATTTGAGATTGTAATAGTTTATAAATAGATCTCAGTTTAAAATAAAACTTTTAAATCGGTGTATTTAAGGGGTACATGTACATGTAAAGTGGGGAAGAATTTTCTTTTTCAACCCCACACCCCCGAGTGGGATATCGTTGAATAGGGTTTTTAAAATAAATGTTAGGTTTGACCAAACATATTTTAGCCAATCATGTTTTTATAGCAGCCAACCATCTAATGACATGAATTAAGTTGGTTTTTATAATCATCATAATCATCATCACCATCTACGCGTGTTTCGACATACGCGTATCTTCCCATAGTAAATTAACATGTCTTTCGTATAAAAAACACGTACATAGAGCTAAAATTACAGAAAAACGGCTACGAAGCATGGACTCTTCAATATTAGTTACTAGGTGTTGTATGTATCGATAAATAGGTATCTAGTTATCTACTACAACTACGTTTCATTAATGAACTATCTAATAATACATTAGTTTCTAACTAAACTTACCGAAATATTCTTCTCAAACGGCTAATGACGTGGTTTATTAACACCGCACGCTCTTGTTAATTATGAAACTTTTGACACAAACATTGCTTGACTTGATTCTATTTCTAACATTTTCATATTTCTATTTTTGAACGAGCAAATGAACTTTGAAATAATTTGTAGTTTGGAAGCTTACTTTGTTCGAAACGTTCTGAAAGTGTCAAGTGGTACAGTCAGCCACACAATAAAATAGTTCTTTTTACATCAAAGATTTTCCAAAATTGGTACCCCGGCTGATCGTAAGTACCTACCTAGAGTCTAAGGCAGATTTTTTATTTGAAAGCTTGAAGCGTATTTTTGATTCTGATAGAACACAAAAAACTGCTAATGACGTGGTTTATTAACACCGCACTGTCTTGTTAATGACGAAACTTTTGACACAAACATTGCTGGACTTGATTCAAGCTTGATTCTATTTCAAACATTCTCATTTCTATTTTTGAACGAGCAAATGAACTTTGAATTAATTTGTAGTTTGGAAGCTTACTTTGTTCGAAACGTTCTAAATGTGGCAAGTGGTACAGTCAGTAACACAATAAAATAGTTCTTTTTACATCAAAGATTTTCCGAATTCGTTACCCCGGCTGATCGTAAGAGTCTAGGGCGAATATTTATTAAATTTGGAAGCATATTTGATTTTGCTAGAACACAAAAAAAGCTTAGTCCTTTTACGGAGTTTACCTACTTTTGTAGATTATAGCCACAAGATAGGTAGTTACAGGTATTACCGGCATACATTTTCCCCGAATGTCCTTTAGGTTTTACGTCGACTCTACAAACATCATACAGCATACTACATGGTAGAGTTTTTTGAAAAATAAGCTTTTTGAGTGGGATTTGTTTAATTTTTAAAAAATCCAATAAACAAGTCACTAATAATTATTTAAGGGCTAAAATTAAACGTACAACCGATTAATAAGAAAACGGAAGATCCGTTTTAGAAGTAAGTTGATCGACATAAAATTACGAAAAAAATTGAGAATGATAGTTGATGGACATATGAGTCTAAATTACTTTGAATTCATAATAATAATCTCAATCATATTATAGCTCAAAGTCCAGGAAAGCGCAAATTCTGCTCACGGTACTTTATCAACTAGAAAAGGGCCACCAAGAGACCGGCCTAGCCGAGTTTGGGGCCCGCTCTTAATCCAATTAGTTTCATTTGAAATTTCATGATAATCCTGTTCTGCAAACAATTTGTAACAAATTCATTGTTCTGTAAATAAATGTTTTTCTTTCTTTCTTTTTCTTTCTTTTCATCTTGTATAATTTATTAAAACCATCAATATAAAAGAAAAAATGCCAAGTCGATAACTAAAACGAATAAAATTTTTAATTGGGAATATTTGCTTGACCTTGCTTATCGATTCTATTCTTATTCTCAAAATTGACAAACAAATCGTTTACCTAGTCACGCTAACCATAAAATAAATTATCATAATTTACGCTACTTTATTTGCACGAAATAAAACAGTTGAAGTCATTGATTCGATTCGAAAAAAGTTATTAGAGAAGTGAAACAATAAACTGCAATTTAGCACTGCCTTGGATATCCATCGAATGTCGAGTTTACGATGTTAGTTGTTACAGTTTCTACACAATAATAACAATAGAATAGGAAGGTTAGACAATAGCAGATGACCTTTTCAATGTGAAAATCTTACTTTTTTAGTAGTAAAATTTAGTAAAAGATTCAGAATCGGTTATTTTCAACTATAATAGATCTTTTAAAAATTTACGTTCTATAGCTATTGTGATAGAACGTAAATTTTTAAAAACGTTTGTTATTTTATGTAATTTACAAAAAACTACTGCACTTATGGACTCAATTTGTCAAAGATGATTATTATACGGGATCAAGGAGCAAACTTAGGCAGTTTTCATATTTTTAAAACCTCGCATTTAAAAGTGAACTTTTTCGTAACATGACGCAGTTACGTTCTATTGGTGCTGTCAAAAAGAAAATAAACGGTTGGATCTATTATAAGTACGTATAAAACGCGCAAGGGTCAATTGAAAATACCATCATCGTTACCCACAGCATCTTAAGTCCTCTGTGCAAAAAATATAAGAACGAAATGCTTTTGAGCCAAAACGCAATATGAACAAGCAAGTTATTTAACGTGCGATGCGACAAATCCATTGACTTGACATTCCTTATTGATGTACAAATCCTTCAGTATCTTTTACCTAATTTTATCAAAACATATTCCTGCCAATACGATCAAGATTGATAATATTGTAGACGAAACACAGTCTTAAGGTGACGCATTGATGAACTATTGTTTCTTAAAAATCGAGTACCGCGCCTCTTCACTCGGACAAATTCTACGCGGTCGCGCCTGACAGAGCGGCGCGGCGGGCGGCAGTGAGTTTTTAAATAAGTACTCATAATGTATACATTAAAAAAATAACTTCTCAGTCTGTTAAATATAAAAGTGATTTAGCTATTATATTCGTAAAAATAATAGGGTGTTGTAGCTGATAATTCTGAGCATTCGAATTATTAAACTTTTTTTTTGGTGAGAAACTTGTAAGTTTGTTTTTTAAATAAACCCGGTCACTTTTCAAGATTTTTACTTATCTATAATATTTTTTTAAATTTGAATCAATATAAACCGTCCTCTCACATCGCGCATTCAAAAATACTCGTTTTCGTGTTTCTCGGCTCGATGCCTCGTCTTAAGAAAAGTGAAAAGTCAAGCGCCTGACTGAAAAAACTGTCTAAGAATAGTACATAGCCTAGTATACCTAGTCACAGTATACAATGTATTACGAAGTCGTACAAGTGAGCGGGATAACAATAAGTGACATAATTGATTTGTTCTTGCTCACTTGACGAGTAATCCAGATAGTTATTCTATTTTTACTCTAAATACTTGCCGTCTTACCACAAAAGATTTAAACACGCTTCAAACATTGTTTAACCGTACAATTTGTACTGTTAAACATTATCTAAAGTGTGCGTAAAACTTTTGTAGTACAATGAGAAAAAATTACCGAATTTCACGTAAAATTTTACACAACTGTTTAGCTACCGAAGGGCTGCTTTACCTGTTTAGTAAAATAAATAGCTAAATCTACAAAATACTAAATTACTATTCTACAATATTATTAAGCTTCTTATAGCTAATCGGTTAGCTATAATAGCCGAGCAGTTATGTAAAAATGCATTTAGTAAATTCGTTTAGTAGAATATTTCCGTAAATTTTGTACTTATTAACTGAACAAATGTTTTATTATACTTAATGAGCTACTAGTAACCAAAGTATTTTGTTGATTAAGCTAAATTTAGGTGGCAACTACTAAATGTTAGCTAAATGAAAAATAGCTAAACTGTTCAGTAAATTCATTTTTTTTTTCACTTTAAGACGGTTAGGTTTTAGTACTGGTAGAGCCATTTTGTTAAGCCTTCTTGGGAAATTCGACACCTTTAGCATTCTACCAAGCAAGACAAGACAAGCAGTGTTTTAAAGCAAACGTCAATGTGTTCTAAATTCAAAATTTGTTTACTTTTATTATATCCAGTTATTGTTGCAAACCGATTGTTAAGAAGATGCCATAGGTATCAACAGAAATGTGTTTTAACTTTGAAATTTGTTTACTTTAATTATTTCCAGTAATTGTTGCAAACCAATTGTTACTTGATTTTTTTGGGCAAGGAAGATGCAATAGGTATCTACAGAATCTTAATGTCTCAGAATGAACCGCGGGGTTTACAACTGCTAATATTCAAAATTGCGTATAAGATAGGTCAGATAAATTCGATAAAATTGTATCATATGAGACAATCAAATATAAATAATAATTATAGACGTACACCTTATAACACAAACCTTTATAAAGTATATACAATTATACATTCAAGTAAGTATTAAAATAATAAAATCGTGATGAGTGAACAAAAAGAAACGTCCACAAGTAGTACGTATATTATTCAGAGAAAAATGTAACCAAGATGATATATAAATCGTTTGAAAGCTTGTTTTATAGGATTTTTAAAATATATAATCTGTATGTTTTTATCCCTCCATTTTTTTATAATGTGAAAAATAAGTTGTTTGAAAAATAGAAATACAGTTTACTATTTTTTGTAGTTTATCTATAATATTGTACTTCTATCGTTATTATATTATACGAGTACTTTGCCAAAATAAAACTTTTGTACCCAGTATTTTCTTATTGTTATTGTGTGGTAAACATTATTTTTTAAATTATTTGAAGATTACTTAATCAGATTTGACACAGAGAAACTACCTATATATAGTATGTCAAATGTATTTATTTTTCCTACGAAATTACGTATTTAAAAAGATAACGCCTTTAAACAGAATTATATCAGATATACCGCATACAGTATGTAAATATAAATAGCTGAAAAATTGTCTAGTTGAATTCCATGTTAATCTAATACCTATCTAAGTAGGGGGTAAGTAACGTAAGTTAAGTACATGTACCTACCTGCTACTACTATTTACTTAGGTATCAGTTATAGATAGATATTAAATCTTTACAGGCAAGGTTTCAGTTTATTAATTAACTTTAGGAAATTTTCCAACATCTAATACACCGTTTACAAATTATCAAAACATTACCCTTGAAAGCAATAACTCTACCGGGAAATAGTCGAATTAAATTATTTATGAGCAAGTTTGTCAAAATATTTACGAATACCTAAATTCAGCTCACGCAATCCAAGTAAAACCTAAGTGAACTCATGCCGGTGTCTTGTAATACCTATTCGTTAATAATCATAAATCAAATAAGTATTATTCGAGCCGTATTTGCCAATTTTCTAGCTGCTTTCCACTTACAACATAAATTAACCATACGTGCCCGTCTGTACGCACTTTTGTAATGTTTGTTTAATATTTATTATTGAATTAGCACTTAATGAACGTCCCTTTATTTTTACAAAAACGTTGAATGCGCGCACACAACTTTTAGTTTGTTAATTATTGTTTTATTTTAAAGAGGTTTTTCACTGATATCTATTATTTTTTCAGAATTTCCGTATTCACTATAGAAATCACATGCACACTGTTACACTTCGGAGCTGTCATCTGTTCTTAATTTTTTAAATATTGTTATTTCAAATACAGTTTAGTGTCTCAGGTAGTAGGGTTCGAAATGGTTTAAGCAGGGGTGGTTTTAGGGAAACATGCGCAGTGGTGCATTGCGCACAATATCGATTTTGAGTATGATGGACGAAAAGGCGGAAATTTTTGATTTTATATCATTTTTATTGTCCATTATCAGTAATCAATAGTCAATAGGGAGGCTACCCTAATAGCAATGGACTGTTAAGTAACAGGGAAAACAGGGGGTACCTGATGGTCTGATACTGTCATATTATATGTATGTATAGCTCTAATAATACCGGTTGTAATCTGCCGTAACACCTTACTAGATGGTAATGTTGCCGTTATCGCCCGTCTACTCGACTGTTGATTAGGACGGAAGCATTTGGAATCTCCATTTCATGAATTAGTTATCTACCGAATATGTAAACCAGCATTAAATATTAGCACTAGGCCATTTTTAGCAAAATAATTAGAGACAATAATTATTAAATAAAATTAATCAATTAGTACAAATATGAAAGATAATTTGATCATTTTGAAAACACAAAAATAATTATTAAAATCGGTTCATAATTGGCGGAACAATCGCGCACAAAAAATACCACCTGGTTGCATTCCGGGAGCACTCCCGGCAGAAGTGAAAATTTGACCATATAAAGTACATACTACCATTTATGTGGTAAAATACAATATCACGCACACACTCTGCTAAATACCAGTTGGAGGCTTTGGAGTCCATTGAAAGGCGAGCCAGAAGGCTGATAGGCAACGAAACCTTGACTGAGTTGAAGCTGCAAAGTCTCGAGCATCGACGTAGGGTGGCGTGTCTGTCTGCCTACTATCGGATACACTTCGGTGAGTGCGCCTAGGAGTTGCACAATCTGGTCCCTCCTGCCCCTTTCTTCTATCGTACGGCTAGGCAGACGCGACCAAAGCGCCACCCTTTTATGTTGGACATCCCACGCGTTAGAACCAAGCGTTTTGAGTCCACATTCCTTATACGAACTGCCAGAATGTGGAACGCTTTGCCTGAGTCTGTCTTTCCGTTAAATTACAATGTAGGTGTCTTCAAATCTCGAGTAAATAGGTATCTTCTAGGTAAGCGTGCTACATCATAGACCGCATATCCGCTTAACATCAGGCAGTGTGTAGTCAAACGAAAACCTATTAGAAATTTAAAAAAATAATAATAAAAAAAAAAACACTCGCACAGGCGCTCTGCGCCGTCTTACGAATTCTCGATACCGATACGAATATTTTTTCGCAAGGAGTTCGTGCTTCCGCTACAGGTCACGCGTCCTGATGCGAGTTTAACATTTTTACCTATCCCAAAAAGCGCACAACGCCGTTTACAAAAGTTACCACTTCAAAAACACACAGCCGAATTGAAAACCTCATATTTGAAGTCGATTGAAAACTGACTCGCTCGCCGCCTAGCCTATTACTGTATTACTAGATACTAGACCTGTGTAAACTATGTGACCTTAAGATAGGTCAAGAATTTAAGACGTTTCTAAGACGTCACAGTCTACGAATCTAGCATAACTGCAAATTGCAATAATACTTATGCCTAAGTTAAAATGTATTTACCCTTCGACGAAAATAAAATGTAATTTTATTTTGATCGTAGTATTTGTCAAGGTATTTACAGCTATTTAGGTCTCGGATCAAGACCAATAGCGAAAATACTCTATATTAATGTAGGAATGTTAATTGTTAAGTGCTATTTAGCTGTAAGTAGGCATTTAAAGCGTTTTGCTGAAACGTTTGTATTAACATTGTTTTTCATGAAAATGCGGCCATTTTCTTGCAGTACTGGGAGTGCAAATACCTACATTTATGTAGCCACTTACCTAATAGGTAATTAGTCTTATAATAATTTAGTGACCTAATTTAAATAATGTTGTTTCTGCAAACAATACAAACAACAAGGATGTCGATACCCTAGCTCGGGATCTGAGATAGGGAAACCAGAAGCTGCGCAACGAGCGCTTACTGTACCTACGTAATATGAAACTGCTACAATCGCCGTACTAAACTTACGTGGTATGAAACTATGCCATGAGCACTGTACTGTAGAACTACATGGCCGCCAAAAAGTTTGATTCGGACTATACTCGCATAGTATGAAACTGTGCTACAAGCGCTGTACTGTACTCACGTGGTATGAAACTGCCACGAGCGCTGTAATGTACTCACTTACTTGGTATGAAACTGTGCTACGAGCGATGTACTGTACTGACGTGGTATGAAACTGTGCTATGAGCGCTTTACTGTACTTACGTGGTATGAAACTGTGCTACGAGCGCTGTACTGTGCTCACGTGGTATGAAACTGCCACGAGCGCTGCTCTCTACTCTCTTGGTATGAAACTGTGTTACGAGCGTTGTACTGTACCCACATGGTATGACGCTGTGCCACGAGCGCTGTACTGTACTCATGTGGTATGAAACTTTGCTACGAGCGTTGTACTGTACCCACATGGTATGGCGCTGTGCCACGAGTGTACTCATGTGGTATGAAATTGTGCTACGAGCGCTGCACTGTAGGTACTCACGAAATATAAAACTTTACTACGAGCGTCGAGCGCTGTACTGTATTCACGTGATATGAAACTGAGGTATACATATACGCTGTACTATCCTCACGTGGTATGAAATATATTATGAGGGCTGTCCTGTGTTCACGTGCTATGAAACTGTGCTACGAGTAATGTACTGTAGGTACTCACGTGGTATGAAACTGTGCTTATACTCACGTGATACGAAAAACTGGCACGTCGCAGGAGGCCACGCGGTGGATTGCGCTCGGTCCTCCGCCAAACACATGCAAGCGCGTTGGTGTCGGCAGGATGTCCAGGTAGGCCAGCTCGGGATCTGATATACGTAAACAAACTTATGTGTAGATCGAATCATACAACTTGACGGCTATGATGTAAGCCCAATCCTGACTGAAGCTCACAAATCAGCTGTACGAGGATTGGATTATCCACAGCTTGTAGCTAACTTCATAGCCACCAAGTTGTACCTAACTTTAAGAACTAACTTAATATAAATTGACTTTTTCTATGAAACAGCTGACCTTTTCTGCGAATTTTAGATCAGTCCCATGGTAAGTGAAACTTCGTATAGGCCGTGATATCAGAGTCCCATAGTAAAAGTTGTTCATCATAGTTCTGAAATTCCCGGCTTGGTAGAGTATAGTGTAGAAATTAAGTATGTTTCATTAGTGTGTGTGTAATACACATACTATTAGTAAAGCTTTATATTAATTTATTTATTTATCAGTTTTCAACAAGATCGTCTGTCCATATAATTGGCAAAACTGATACCAAAGTACCGTAGAGAAAAAAACACTTGCAAGCGTATTGAGTACCTTTCCCCATTCTCCGAAGTTGGATAAAAGCACAGACAGGGCTTTAACCGCCTTGGTTTTAGCAATTGCGTCATTGAAGTGAACGGCGCAATATCAAAACAATTATCAACGTCAACAAAACCTTACAAAACAAATTGCTTTGAGAACTTATGAACGCAATTCATAACCGTTAAAACCAGCAGTATACGTAGGTAGGGCAAAGATCTTTCTAACGATAGATTCAACATTAATAAATAAATGAATATTAGGGGACATCTTAAACACGGTCTCTGACCACAAACTAAGCAAAGCTTGTGATATAGCTCCCAGTGATATACTAGTTATACTACATAGGTATTATACATATTTTAAAAACATACATACTTTTAGATAGTACCTAAATAACACCCAGACATAGAGCAAACACTTGTGTTCACAACTTCACATGCCCTGGGTGGGGATCGAAACCGCGCCTCTTTGATCCAGAAGTCAGGGTCACTAACCACTGAGCCACCGAGGTAGTCATTAGGTACATTACTTCTTTTCAAATCGCTTGGCTTATATAAAAGGGCCCTATTATAATTACGATGGCCATAGATGTTACAAACTTAAATAGAGACCATGTCCGGGAACTGCAGCGTAGATCGTTTATCAATAAGGGAACACACGATGTAGGTGGAATACGGCAGTCTCGAGATATATCCGGCCTCATAGGAAATATAATGAAAACTGCGGTTTCGTACATTTTTTAGGTTCTGTACCCAAAGGGTAAAAACTCTAAGGGATCCTATATATATTACTAACCGCAGTCCGTCCGTCTGTCACCAGGTTGTATCTCATGAACTGTTATAACCGAACTGTCTAGCAGTTGATATTTTCACAGATTTTGTTTTTCTGTTGCCGACAACAAATACTAAAAACAGATTAAAATAAATAATCAAGGAGGACTCTCATACAACAAATGTATGACGTACAATACAGTTTGACTTTTTATTCGGTGCACAAATTTTTATCGCGCAATAGATATCATTAACAGTACATATTTCGCTCATACTTTTTTTTTCAGTAATTTTTTGTCAAACTATTCCAAAGAAAATTATATTGCATGCACCCTACACTCCAGACAATAACTACCTACCAAAACATCTCGGGCGTAGTTACGAGTACGACACGGTCGCGTAGGTACTCAGACGTAGGGTGACATTGATTACTCCGTTTATCTGTATACTTCCTCTTGAAGTTATTTCAATATTTTTGTACTAAGTGAGTAAAACCAATGTAGGGGTTTAATTGTTTGTTTATTATACTTTCCGTATGCAAAGTATGTGCACTGAAAAAAAAACACCCTGTATGTTATTATTGGCAACAGGTAGATGCTTGAAATGGGGCGGCTATGCTCTGCCAAAGAAGATGTAATAATTCTGCCTCTGGCTCTGCTTCGGTCCTTTGCAAATTATCGCACTGCTGGGTAAAGGCCTCTCTCTTATAGTGCCATCTGATTCGGTCCTTTGCCAATTATCCTACTGCTGGGTATTGGCCTCGCTCTTATAGTGCCATCTGCTTCGGTCCTTTGCCAATTATCCCACTGCTGGGTATAGGCCTCTCTCTTATAGTGCCATCTGCTTCGGTCCTTTGCCAATCTTGTCCAGGTTCGACCCGCGATATTGACGACCCACCTTGCTGCCGAATGACCCACGCCACACTCTGTTACCTTACGGCCTTACACGATGATATTGAATCTATATGATATCGTAGATCTCTGAATGATGTATTTAGTTACCTGCCAGAAAATAGCCGGCATCCAATCCAATTAGCGGGAGGCGTTTTAGAAATGGGTTAATCGCGTATCAACCTGCCGATCAAGGCCATTCCAACGAAGGCTTGATGATATTTTTACTATCCAAGAAAATTTGTATGTACGTATTGTAAGATTACAGACATAATTAATATAAAACACTGTTAAAGTTTTTGCATTAAACCTTCTATATTTGTAATCTGTGGTGACGAGCAACATATATATGTATAAATAGGGACAGACAGCCAGGGAAGTGACTTTGTTTTATACTATGTAGTGAAGTACCGTAAATACTTGCCATGGTCACCAATAGTACATAGGCCAGCATCGGAGACGGACCTGCCCCGGTCCCGGAGTCCTGGCCGGTCCTTCTTGAAATACGCCCAATGTCGCGCCACTGACGTGCGCAGGATTCGGTTGAACCTGCGAAGAGCCAGGTTTAAAGCGTAAGGGATACCTACTTACAAGTATGAATCTTATCAATGCAAAGTATGAGCTTGCAGGATGGTAGGTATGATGGGTTTTTATTTAAGATTTTTTTCACCCTATTTTTTTTAGTGGCAGCACGGAATATCCTATAATCCCTCTATGGCCCTAAACCAGGGTTGCCAACTTTTCCAGCCGCAACCATAAACTAACTACTCAAGGTCAATGGTCATAGAAAAAAGTCCTATTAAGTGAACATCGAAAAAAAAACAGGTCATAATAAATTATAGTTGAACAATTGGACATCATCACCATCATTTCCGTCTTCACCATTTCGAAACTTGCAGCTCGTCTCGTCCAGCCAAATGATTATATTTCATGACGCTTAGGCGCTTTGCACACTTTAAATATGCATCTCAAAACGCATTTAAATGTGGAATCGCAAATATTGTCTATTTTAACAACAATGTAAAACAGTGAATTTATTTTCAAAGGCTTTTTATGTGAAATCTGTTCCGTGTATAGCTGTACAGTGTATAGTACTGTTCCGTCATTTGTAATAATCCACTATTGAACATAGGCCTGTCTGTAAGATCGATTGGGACATATATCCATCATGCGGACACGTCGGTGAATATAAGGTATACCAACCCTCGTTTGGCCAGCCTATTGGACTAAGACCTAACCTTTCTCACTGACAAAATCGACGTGACGATATTTTTCTATGGAACAACAATTTTTTTTCGAGTTTTGACAAAAGTCGTTGTATAAAAGTTGTTAGCTTTTATGTACAGAATAAGCCCCTAAAAGGATGCTAATTGATTAGGAATAACCCTGTATATATAATGGTGGAAAGACAATTTGTTCCTTTGCCACGCTACGAATTTAAACTACAACTATAGGTACCTACTAACTGTATCCAGTGAGCTGTATGTATCTATGCACATAGACAGTACCTAGTTGTCTGTAATGCGTACTATTTTAAAACATGACCGACTACCTGTACGACCGAGTGGATCTCACGGCTATTTCAGCGAGTGATCTTGACCTGCACTTGCAGAGCTCGGGTGTTCTTGGAACCAGCTGTGCTCTGACACAGCGCCGCTTGCGTATGTAAATACTGAATACTGAGGCCCTATTTTTGAACTTCGCACGGCTTAGTCGTATACGGAACTGTCTGGAGTATTTGCTACTTTCATTTTTTTATGCAAGATAGGGCTACATTTGGCCACCAACTCGCCGGATGGAAAGCGAAGTTGTAGCCGAAGATGGAGTATGTAGCTCTAGAAGATACCTATTCACTCTTGACTAGAAGATTGAAAATTGTAATTGTGAGGAAACAATGACGAATACAGGGCAATCCAATCCCTGGCGGTCCGCATTATGAAGGAAGCCAACATAGACAACATAGAAATTCTCTATATAATCTGTCAAAGTTCGGTATACGTTCCCAGGCGTTTGAAGTTGAAAAATAGAGCCCCTGCTAAGTAAAACAGTGAATTTATTTTCAAATGTGAAATCTGTTCAGTGTATAGCTGTACAGTGTATAGTACTGTTCCGTCATTTGTAAAAATCCACTATTGAACATAGGCCTGTCTATAAGATCGTTTGGGACATATATCCATCATGCGGACACGTCGGTGAATATAAGGTAAGGAACATAAGGTATACCAACCCTCGTTTGGCCAGCGTATTGGACTAAGACCTAACCTTTCTCACTGACAAAATCGACGTGACGCATGCTAAAAACAAAAAAAATAGTAAAGCGTTTTCTACAGGAAATGTAATAGTGGCGCTATACCAATCTTGATTCCAAACTATAGAGAGATATCACAGCAAAAACATTTTAATTCAATGCTACGGCATTGCAGCGTTTTATTCGAAGGTTCATCTGCATAAAATATCGTCTAATGTATGTCATGTAAACTAGGTTTTAAATCCAACACATCATGTTTATTTTTAGAGAATTCGTCTTGATCAATGTCAAATTCGATCCAAGGAAAATCTTCCTACACGCAAAAAAGTAGAGGTACAATATTATCTACCTATGAATAAGGCAAAATAATGTATGATTCAAAATACGAACCCCTTTTTATGTTGGTAACATGCTTGGTGCTTGGTTTAATTTCAAAACGAAATCGGGGATAGCTTAGCGCGCGTACCTACTCGCTTGCAAAATGTCTTTCGTGAAAAATGACACGATTTGTGTTGGGTCAGTTTTAAACGTAGTTACATTTCTTGACTTATTATTTATTCATTTATCTATCGTGACCATTTGAAGTAAGAAGAACTTATGAAGAACCTAGTGCTTGCTGTGTTCATGTTCAGTCACAAAATAATTTACTACCTAACCACGTGAATATCTAGAGCTATATTGACAATAACAGAATCATAATATCGTCCTCATCCGCGATCGCAAATTAAATAGGCCTTTCCTTGAATCGAACGGCCGATGGAATTAATAAAATTGTTAAAATAAAACCAACGGCATTTTCGACCGACCTCGCTCTTAGATCGTAAACAATTTATAATTTTATACTCGTGTATCTTATCCAGTAAACAACACGTGGATAGGCACGGGTTCGTAGCGGAAGTGGGTGCGTTGTCATAGTATTTTTTCTTTGATCTATACAGGGCTATTTCTAATCAATTAGCATCCTTTTAGGTGCTTATTCTGTATGTATATCAAAACTAACAACATTTGTTCTGCGAATTTTGTCGCGGGTGAACGATATTTTTCTATGAAACAATATTTTTTTTCTTGTTTTGTTTTTGTTTTGACGAAAGTCGCGGTACAAAATTTGTTAGTTTTGATGTACAGAATAAGCCCCTAAAAGGATGCTAATTGACTAAAAATAACCCTGTATACATTACACAATACAATACAACACTTTATTGACACCAACAACAGGACAGAAAAAGCACAAAAGCCGATCTTATCGCTAAGAGCAATTCCTTCCAGACAACCTCCTATGGATGCAAGGGAACGTATAGACGACAAGAACGGTGGTGTAAACGTATAAATAAAAGATAGTTACTGCAAATTTCTAATAAACTACATATTGCATTGTACAATAAACTGTAATACACATTTTCCACCCTCCATAATATATTATGATAAACACAATATGTTCATCGCAACGTGATCTGAAAAGGCAACCCTCTGACCCCATGAAGAAGGTTGAGTTTTACTGACACACACAAATACTGTATTTATCATAAGGAGGCCAGTATTGTGTAGTACATAATAAACGACCACAAACTTTTACCATTAAAATGCTTACCATCATTTATTAGGTATCATTTTGAAAGAATAAAAATAAAAGGCGAAATAGTTATTTAGTCATGTTTTTTAGGCTCGGTCCCGTAAGTTAGTTCCTATAGGTCGGATTTGGTGTTAGAGCATTCTTGAAAACGCGGAATAATCAGTAAATACCTAAATGTCGTCATCATCATTATCTCTGCATACAGGTAGATATACTATCCATTTTCTCCATACTTTTTTTATTAACAACAAATACTATTCATAATAAGTCATGTAAATAGATGTAATTTTTTTTTGTTTTATTTAAATTATTTAGATCCGTCTTTTCCTAGGTCTCCCCTACCTAGGAAAAGACGTAGAAGTAGGAGTAATATATTTTAATTAATCAACCTTGCCTAAGATACTTTACTTCTATAAAGCAAAACTTTGCTCGTAAAATCAGCTAATGGACATAGACATCTAATTTATTATCTACAATTATAATAACAGTGACAAAAATTAACTTACTTTTTCAACGCTGAATCCGAATTTTCCGACGACGAATAGGTCGAAGTCTCACTACTACTCGACACATGTTTGTACACTTGATAACTGAAGCTTTTCATGTGCTTTTTAGTCTCCATCACTGAATATCCAGCTTCAACCACACGAAAAACACATTGAAAATCCAATACACTCTACTTTTAACTGTTAAAATCCCTTAAAAATTACACAAAATCACGTCACGAAATAAAACTTTTTTAGAAGATGAATATTCGCAAGAAAACTGTTTTTCACTGAAAGTCCTGTGTGAAATAACGAGTTTTCTGCAATTTTGTCAATGGTTTCTAAATTTAAACTGTCTGTAGAGGCGTACGCGTCGCTTTCTGTGTCCGAGTCGGATGTAACATTGACTCATAGGCAATTAGAACATTGAAAAATCGGAATGCTTGCCGCGAGCATTTTGTAAACATTATGGATTGAGATATGGATCATCGAATTCTATTGTGGGCCAAGGGAAAACTAGTTTGAGGCTGTTTAGACGCACGCTGTCGATTTTTGTTTTATTTTGTCATGTACCTATGTTATAAATGATACAAGGTCATTAATGGAAGAGGGCTACTTGATATATTTTAAGTGAAAACTTCTTTAGCGCCGTTGTGCACTTTTTGGGATGGGTAAAAAATGTTAAGCTCGCGTCAGGACACGTGACCTGATCGAAAATTCGTAAGACGGAGGGAGCAAGTTTTCTCTTCTGCCGGCACTCCGGCAAACCCGATGTTTTTTTTAGGATTTTTTTCTATACATTAAGACGCTCCAACAGTAAACTTTTAGGTATTTTACAATAATGTCTTGCAGTATACAAATAGAGTCTAAAATCGCGTGTTGTTTGTTTTTAGACGAAACTCGAGATGAGTATTCGATAATTTTTAGCAGTTTTAGTTTAAAAAGAAATGAAACCGTGTTTGCTATAAAATATATAGACATATCGTCTTTAGTTTAGTAAATTTCCTATTTTATGATTACAAAAAATATAGTAGTTATATTATTGAGAAATGCGAAACGAAAGATTTTTTCCAAAGCTTTTTTTTGTGAAGTTTTTTTCAAGATATCTGATATTTTTTTGCAATATTATTGTAAAAGTGTCTCTTGTGAACTATTATCGTGTGCTCTGTATTTTTTTCGAGTTTGTATCAGTAACAGTTACGCCTAACTGTGCGACGAAAAACAAACGTTTTACGGATTATAATGTCAGTGTACTCTTCATTATGACTAACTCCTACCTATTATGGAATCAACTTCGGAATAGCAAAAATTAGCTTCAGCAGATTTTTGCAATTTCAGGGTTGGTGCAATTTCTTAGCGAACGTTGGTCATAAATAAGTATAGGTATAATGATATCCTAGAATATATTCGTCGTCAGAGAAACACTCGTAAAACTTGTAGTTAATTAACTTTACAATTCATTTAATGGAACTCTAATGAAGAGTTACAGCTCAGATAACACAGTGCGCTGCGCTGTATTATGTATTTGGAAAGTATCGTTGTTATCTCGGTACTACGCAGCTAATAGTAGTAATTATCAGAGTTTCAAGCTTGTCAATAATCCCGTCAAAACTTACTTTTCCAATGCTTTCCCAGAATGGTAGCGACTTTTATTCAAAAAAGTCATAATACTTATACTAATAATATAGGTACAATGTTTAGATTACTATACACGACTAGCTGAACTTCGTACCACTTTCATCTCACTAATTCGGTCGATTCTTATTTTGATGGCGTTTAACGCCACCAATAGAACAGAAACTTTACATTGCAATATAATTTACAATACAGCAACTTTTACATTTTGTATGGGAAAATGAAATTGATGTTTTTTATTATTTCTCGAACAATTTCCTTATTTTATTTCTTCCATTAGCACCTTCTCCTAACAATATTACTTACACAACAAAAAATAATTAGCCAAATCGGTCCACCCGTTCACGCGTGATGCCGTGACCTCATTTTTATATTTATGTATACAGATGAAATATTGCATTGAGCCCGGTGCTTTTTTAAATTTCTGTCGCTAAAAGAGGCGTTTTGTGACTGGTATCGGCATTTGAGACTTGTGTGTCAATGGAATTCTTAACCTAAGTTACAAATATGCAACTTTAATTTTGTAATTTTTATTTATCATGTTTTTGTAATGTGTAACATTTCACCTTAGTTTACTTATAAAAAAATGTAATAAATAGGCTCAAAAAATAAAAGATCGAAATCCATTTAAATGTTTATTTAAAGAACAATATAACTACACTTACATTTATAGTAAAATGGAAAATGTCTTAATTTATACAATATCCGCGTACGAGTCACATCCAAAACGACACATCACTTAAAATAGATCAATTTAATAGAAGACATTTTCTGAGGTCCTTTTGGAATTGGATTTTACTTTAGTGACAGTAAAAATTGTGAATATCGATGGGAACAGACGCCTTAGTATGAGTTTGCATAGTAAAGGAAAACTATTTTAATTTTAGTTTGGGTCCGTACAATTTTGTTAGAGCTTCTTCGTTTTCGCCAGAAGCGTGGCATAAAATAAATAAACTATACGAATCATATAAGTCGGCGGATGTAAAGTTACCTACAAGCTGCGCGAAATTATTGATTTAATTGATTTATTATTTTAATTATTTATCAACGCTCACTTGACATTATTTTTGACATTTATAATATTTTGTAATTGGATTGTGATCAGATGTAAAACTTATGGAAGGATCCCTCTTAATAGACAATTAAAGAAGTGGTTACTTTCCAAAGGATTTCATAATTTAAAAAGAGTATTTCAATGATAATAATGATAAATTTTTACTTAATTTTTTGTATTGTTAATAATTACTTATGATCCACATCTGTACATTAATTATATTATTTTTAAAAAACTGTAACTGTACTACTAACTAAACATTGCGCGCCCGATAAGGGTCTACTATTGACACTAATCTAAGTATAATTAAGTAACATCTTTGTACATAGTATTGCAATAAATCAACGCGCAGCTCTATGTGAGCTTCAGTTAGGATTGGGTTATCTGCAGCTTGTATCAGACATCACAGCCGCCAACTTGTGTGATTCGACCAATAGCTACAAGAAGACTACTCTTCTTCTTCTTTTGTTGGCGTCGCATTGTTGTGCATTTGCCAGTGTCAAGTAGTGTTAAGTTTTAATAATTTTTGATATTTTATCAAAATAGTCACTGTCGTAGTCACGTCATAGTCCAATAAAGTCGCGGTCAAGTCCAAACACAGTCCAAGTCATACCTCAGTAAAGCAGTGGAGACTTTACTAGAGGCGTCTATGGAATTTTGGCAACAACATGGAACAATATGATACGTCACATTGTATTACTTGCCTACACTTATGCACGTAAATCAGCTCATAATCAACGAAATACCACAACTTTACACTAATGATCACTGATAAAACACAAGTTTAACAAAATAAAACAATGAGGCGACATGACTTTTACGCGTTCCCGCCAAAACTCGAAGACTACTCTTTTACAGTTTCTATTACGACTAAACTCTTACTAGCTCCGGTGAGTGGTGGGGATCTGCGCACGAGTAGCGCACTTCAAAGCCGCCATAAAGTTTGACACGTTTCCTTCTATAATCTGTCACCTCTATAGTCTTTTCTAGTTTCACTGCTTTTATTAAACCGAAATACCTTAAAATAAAACTTTGAAGATCATTCTAAAATAAACCTTATAATCATACTCATTTTTGGTGTAAATTGAGTAAAAGAACCTGAATTTACAACGAATGTTAAAAAGTCTAACCAATGACATGAAATGTGGAGACGTTCAGCAAATATATTTACGATAAAACTTCATTATTTGTCACGTAAACATACTGCTAGATTTGACTCTTTTTTGCAGTCGGGTAAACAAACCGTATAAGTACAATATTAACAAAATTACTATTACGAAGTAATGTTCAAAAATGTAAACAACACAATTGGTATGTTTTGTTCTAATACCTCCTACCTTAAATATAAGTCTTAATAAACTAAACGCTTCTTTATAATTTTGGAAAATCAGTAATACGGTCGGCGGGGATTGTTCTGAAACAAAATTAAATAGTATTTTAGTAAGGATGTTCGTACGGGCCGCGTGAATAGTCCTGGTGTCATGGCGGCTCCACATTAGTGGCGTGAATTCACAGCAGGAATTCACGGCACAAGTTGTGGCCTCCACGGATGAGTAATTAGCCGCAGGTGACACTTCGTCGTGATTTGCTAATTATTGCGCATGTGTGCACAATGCCGCGTGGCGTGTTGAGTGAGGAGCGCGCGGGAGGCATGAGGTTAGCGGGCGGGTGTGCCCGGCGCGAATCTCTCTGGTTCCCGCGTTTACTATGTGTGTATTGTTTATACTATGTGTGTTTTGTTATTACTATGTGTGTTTTGTTTTTACTATGTGTGTATTATATTTACTATGTGTGTATTATTTTTACTATGTGTGTATTATTTTTACTATGTGTGTATTATTTTTACAATGTGTGTATTGTTTTTATTATGTGTGTATTACGAGGTGCATTCAATAAGTACCTAGCCTCATCGCCAGAGGGCGCTGTAGTTTCAAAAGAGTTTTACCACAGTGTAGCACATTCTTTTTTAATTCTTTTTTCAAATTTTCATTCCAATCCCTTCATTTGTTTTAATTTGACAACTTGTGGAAGCGAACGTATCGATCGGTTTTACAAAAATGGAAAAAGAGCAATATCGTTCGGTGATTAGATTCCTATTTTTGGAAGGGAAAACGCGCATCGAAATCGAAGAGCGCTTGGATGCTGTGTCCGGTGACTCTTCTCCATCGATGGCCACCGTCAAGAATTGGTTCAACGAGTTTGCACGTGGCCGTACGTCGGTTTTTGATGAACCACGTCCAGGTGCACCGAAAACAGCTGCTACGGAGGAAAACATTAAAAAAATCCATGATCTCGTATTGGCAGATCGCCGATTGAAGGTTCGGGAGCTAGCTGAGACTGTAGGCATTTCAGAAGGAACAGTGTATCATATTCTTCACGAGGAACTCGGCATGAGAAAGCTGTCGGCGCGATGGGTGCCGCGTTTACTCACACCGGAAAACAAGTGCAACCGTGAGACCACATCGGAGACGTGTTTGGCGCTGTTTAAGCGGAATCCAGCGGAGTTTTTGCGTCGTTTTGTGACCGTCGATGAAACCTGGATCCACTGGTACACACCAGAGACCAAGGAGCAATCAAAACAATGGATCCAGACCGGGGAACGTGCTCCAAAGAAGGCGAAAACTGTAAAATCGGCCGGAAAAGTTATGGCCACCGTTTTCTGGAATTCACAAGGTGTGATCTACATCGATTACCTCGAGAAGGGTAAAACAATTACAGGGCTTTACTATGCCGATTTATTGGGCCGATCCGACGCCGAATTAAAGAAAAAACGACCCCATCTGGCGAAGAAAAAAGTGCTATTTCACCACGACAACGCACCGGTTCACACGTCTGCCGTTGCCATGACCAAATTGGTCGAATTACGCTACGAATTGCTGCCCCATCCACCGTATTCTCCAGATTTGGCCCCTTGTGACTTCTTTCTGTTTCCTAATCTGAAAAAATCTCTCGCCGGGAATAGATATGGATCAAATGAGGAGGAGGTCATCGCCGCCACGGAGGCCTATTTTGCAGAGTTTGACAAAAACTATTTTTCGGACGGGTTAAAAAAGTTGGAGCATCGCTGGGCTAAGTGTATCGAACTAAAAGGAGACTATGTTGAAAAATAAATTGCCACTTTTCCAAAATTTTCGTTTACTTTTTGTAGGCTAAGTATTTATTGAATGACCCTCGTATTTTTACTATGTGTGTATTATATTTACTATGTGTGTATTATTTTTACTATGTGTGTATTATGTTTACTATGTGTGTATTATGTATGTGTGTATTGTTTTTACTATGTGTGTATTATTTTTACTATATTGTGTGTATTGTTTTGAGTATGATACTGACCAGTGGGTTAGGTCGGAACCTGTAAGCCAGCATCATCCGTTTCCTGTAGGCGTCGAACTCGTCATCTTCCGGCTCCACGTTGTCCGAGGAATTCGCTCCGAGACCCAGGTTCGCTACCGGCTGGTTGGCTCTGAAATATTGGGAAATATGTATTAACTAGCTGACCCGGTGAACTTCGTATTACCTTCATCTAGATTCTAATGTCGGTGGCCTTTAGGCATTTTGTGTTTACTATTGTAACGCAGTAGACGCCCGTTGTAGGTATGGAGTGCGGTGTTTACGTGATCCGGTTCAGGGAAGCCCTATTGTTCTGTGAAGCTTTATTGTGTTTTTATTGGTGCCTTTTGTATTCGGTTTTATGGCTTTATGACTCGAGTTTATTTGTTTAGTGTTTACGTATTTGAAAAACAATAGGGATTCTCGAACTTTCAAGTTGTTTACTTGTTAACACAATAGCGTTTATTGAGATCGAGTAATGTTGCGAAATATCTCGTAGGTTCGAGACTGTAGGAAATAACGGATATAAATACGCCGGCCGACCCTTGGGGATCAGTTTATTCGTTTACCGTCGAAGCGATAACTACTCGGGTTAGTGTGCGATACCAGTGATTGTGAAGTGACTAGCTTCTGTGAATATCAGTGCCAGTGTAAAGTGTTTGTGCGAACCAGTTGTGTCGTGTGTTTTTGTGATTTTTGTGAAGTGATTGTGTGCAATAAAGTGCAAAGCGAATAATCGGCGTTTTAACTGACTATCCAAGAACCCATCTCGTAACATTTGGTGTCAGAAGGGTGGATAATTTAAAATGCCGGTAACTCCGTACGACGACGAGACGCCACGCACAAGGAGTCAGCGCCGACAGGAGGAAGCGCGTCGACAAGAGGAGCAGGAACGCCGCCAGGAGGAGGTCGACCAACGACGCTTCGGAAACAATTCGCTGTTAATGGAAGCCAGCGAGTTCGAAGCAACCAACGACGACTCGAGGAATCCGGAAGCACCTGCTGCGGCACTTTCTGCAGAACCTACTGTAGTACCTGCTGCGGCACTTGCTGCAGCACCAGCTGTCCCTGTGGCATTTGATATGGCTGCTTTGATGTCGATGATGCAGTCCATGACGCGGCAGCTAGAAGATCAGGCCCGAAACAACGAGAAGCAGACTCGCCAGCTAGAAGAAACTTTGAATCGCAACAAAGAAGACCAGGCTCGTCTACTGGAAGAACAGGCCCGCAACAACAGAGAACAGGCTCGCCAGCTTGAAGAAAAATTGGACCGCAACAGAGAAGAACAGGCCCGACAAAAAGAAGATCTGCTTTCAAGCTTGCAGATTACTTTGGGCAAAGAGATAAAAGAGGTCAAGGTCACGGTCGATCAGCACGACGCCAGCATAAAGGAGCACAATGAAAAGATGAAGGAGCATGAATCTCGCATCTTCGAGGCGGAAACACAAATTGCTGATGTCAGGAGGACCTTGAACGTTATCAAGTCTAGAGGCGAAACCGCCGCATCTACAACCTTCTCGCAAGCCTCACAGAAGATCAAAGTGACGCCTTTCGACGGGACATCATCATGGTCAGCCTACAAAATTCAGTTTGACGCCGCCGTTCAAACCAATGGATGGAACAAGGACCAAGCCAAGAACGCCCTCATCATGAGCCTTCGTGACGAAGCCCTGAGTATTCTGGATGCCGTGGGTAAGGAAGTGACCTACGATAAATTAATGGAAACGCTGGAAAGTCGCTATGGTGATGAGCACCTGGAACGTGTGTACCGAGCGCAGTTGAAGAACAGGGTGCAACGTCGTAATGAAAATCTTCAACAGTGGGCTGTCGAGGTGGAGAAACTATTCCGGAAGGCTTATCAGTCCGCGCCATTACCCAACGACGAACATCTAGTGGAAGCGTTCGCTAACGGGATAGCTGACTTCGAAGTAAGAACTGCAGTCAAACTCGGGCATCATAAAACACTAAAGGAAGCGTTGGCTCAAGCCTTAGAAGTCGAGGCTGTACGAAATCCAGCGAAGGATATCCAACATATAAGGGAGGTAAAGGACGCATCACTTCGTACAAGGTTTGGCCCTAGATGCTACAACTGCGACGAAAGAGGCCATTTATGGCGGAATTGCCCAAAGCCACGTCGAACGAGGGAAGATCGTCCATTAGAGGAACGGGAGGAACGGCACGGTGAGACCACACAACAGCAGGGAAACGAGTAAGCGCCAGGACCAAGGGGCGGGTGCTGGCCGGTCTAAAACAGGCCCCAAGGATTTTGATCTCACAAGCTCACGATGGAAACAGCCTGATCATCAATGGTGCCATTAACGGAACTTCTTGCAAGCTGACGTTGGATACTGGAGCTTCTCGCACTGTCATCAGTTCCCGATTGGCTAAGCGCTTTCTTCCGAACTTCGAAAGCTGCAAAACAGTTGAACTTCTGACAGCGACCGGCCAGCACATATATGTCCGAGGAGAGAAGCTGGTGGAGTTAAAGTTGGGTGAGAAAACTTTCCAACACAAAGTCATTGTGGCTGATGTAGTTGACGATTGCATTCTGGGTCTTGACTTCATGCGAGAACATCATTGTGAGATTGACGTCAACCAAGGAATCTTGAAGTGTGGAAGAGAAGAAATCTTCATGGAAGGCGCAATATCAGGAAAGGTTTATTGTCTGCAGAGAACAGTCCTTCCACCTAGATCGGAAACCATTGTGGCAGTTAGATTACCGCCGAAGTTGGGACATCAACAACGATGTGTGCTAATAGAACAATCGGAAGGTGATCAACCATGGTTAGTGGCCCGAACTTTGGTGAGGACTACTAATACTGCTGTGGTGCGTGTGCTCAACACAAGTAACGAGGAACAACTCATCAAAGGAGAAACTCCGATTGGTACGTGCGAAGAAGTAGACTGGATGCGCAGATGCCAAGAACAACCAAAGGAGAAATACAACTGTGCTGGGAGTTACAACGTGTCAACACTATTAGAAGATTCCCGTAAATATCTCTCTGAAAAAGAACTTCTGATGGCGAAGAAGATGCTACAGCGCTTTACCGACATATTTGCCCTCGATGATGCTGTCAATGGGAAGACTGGCTTAGTGAAGCACACGATAAATACAGGAAACGTGCCACCGATACGACAGCGGCCAAGAAGGATACCAGTGGCTCGAGAAAAAGAAGTTGAGTCAATGATTGAAGACATGGCGCTAAATGGTGTGATAGAACCTTCATCCAGTCCGTGGTGTTCGCCAGTGGTTCTCGTGAAAAAGAAGGACGGCAGTATGCGGTTTTGTGTTGATTATCGACGACTCAACGACGTAACGAAGAAGGACAGCTACCCTTTGCCGAGGATTGATGACACGTTGGATACACTGACGGGCATGAAGTGGTTCACTACGCTGGACTTGAAGAGCGGGTACTGGCAAGTGGAAATAGACCCTAAAGATAAAGAGAAGACCGCATTTTCTACGGGAAAAGGCCTGTGGCAATTTAAAGTGATGCCGTTTGGGTTGTGCAACGCCCCCGCTACGTTCGAAAGGTTAATGGAGTTAGTTCTTGCGGGACTAATTGGTGACGCATGCCTTGTCTACTTAGACGACATCATAATTGTGGGAAAAACCTTCGAAGACCACCTGCAAAACCTGGAACGAGTCCTAACAAAAATACGTGCTGCCAATCTTAAGCTGAGTCCGAAGAAATGTTCCTTCTTCAAGAGGCAAGTGAATTTCTTGGGACATGTGATTTCCGAAGCTGGTGTACAGACGGATCCAGGTAAAGTCAGTGCTGTGAAGGATTGGCCTGTGCCAAAAGACAAGACGGAAGTCAGAGCATTCTTGGGATTATGCTCCTATTACAGGCGATTCGTGAAGAACTTTGCTGATATCGCTAAGCCGTTGCATAGACTGACTGAGGAAAAACGGCCCTTTCTCTGGGATGAAAATTGCGACGCAGCTTTTCGAGGACTAAAAGAGCGACTTTGCAATACGCCTATTCTCGGCTTTCCGGACACCGAGAACGAGTTTATCGTCGACACTGACGCCAGCAACACCGGCATCGGAGGAGTATTGTCGCAAAGAAAAGGAGACCAAGAAGTGGTGATTGCGTATTTCAGCAAATCCCTGTCCAAGCCAGAAAGGAACTACTGTGTGACAAGAAAGGAGCTACTTGCAGTGGTGAAGACATTGCGTCATTTTAGCAAATACCTGCTCGGGCGAAAATTCCATCTGAGGACCGACCACGCTGCTCTAAAGTGGCTACTGCAGTTTAAAGATCCCGAAGGCCAAGTGGCAAGATGGATTGAGCAACTACAAGAGTTCGACTTTACCACGGAACATCGCAGTGGAAAATCTCATGGCAACGCAGATGCACTGTCAAGAAGGCCATGCTCAGAGGACTGCAAGCATTGCTCAAGACAAGAGTCGAAAGATCCAGTACCTGTCAGAATGCTCAAAGCTGACATCGGCGACGAATGGAAAGAAACCCTTCAGGCTGAACAAAAAGAAGACGTCGACATCAAGCCGATTCTTGAATGGATGGAATCAGATGCCCGTAAGCCTGAGTGGAGTGCTATTGCTTCACTGAGTGTTACGACAAAGAGTTATTGGGCGCAATGGGATAGCCTGGTGCTTCAAGAGGGAGTGCTGTGCCGAAAATGGGAAAATGCTCGAGGAAACCAGTGCCATCTCCAAATGGTTGTACCCAGAGCAAAAGTTCCCGAAGTTTTGAAGCTGTACCACGAAGGATTTTCGGGAGGACATCTGGGTGTGAAACGGACACTGTTGAAGATTCGAGAAAGGTTTTACTGGATCAACTGCAGAGATGATGTAGAAGACTGGGTACGGAAATGCACGAGCTGTGCATCAGTGAAAGGTCCGCATACCCGCAGCAGAGGAGCACTAAAGCTGTATAATGTTGGAGCACCATGGGAGCGAATCGCACTGGATGTGGCCGGACCATTTCCTGTGAGCGAAAGTGGCAACAAGTACTTCCTTGTCGTCATGGATTACTTCACCAAGTGGCCGGAAGTCTTCGCAATTCCAAACCAAGAGGCATCGACGATAGCAGACAAATTGGTCCATGAAGTATTCTGTCGTTTTGGAGTACCATTGGAAATCCATAGTGACCAAGGAAGAAATTTTGAATCTCAACTGTTTCAAGAGACGTGTCGGCTAATGGGTGCACACAAAACAAGGACAACGTCATACCACCCGCAATCAGATGGAATGGTGGAGCGATTCAACCAAACTCTGGAGAGATACCTGGCAAAAGTAGTCGAAATCAAACAACGGGATTGGGACAAGCATATCCAGCCATTTTTGCTGTCATACCGAAGTGCTGTTCATGAGAGCACCAATGTCACTCCTGCTTTTGCCAATTTTGGACGTGAATTACGGCTACCCGCCGACTTAATAACTGGTGTCCCACCGGATTCTCCACAACCCATAACTGAGTACGCCAGTGACCTCCGGAACAAGATGAACGACATCTATGAGCACATTAGAGAGTATGGCCAGCAAACATCAGAAAGAATGAAGACTAGATACGACAGAAGGACTAACAACCCTGGGTTCGAGGAAGGCTCGCTAGTATGGCTACACAACCCTATACGCAAAAAAGGGAAATCTCCAAAGCTACAAGCCAAATGGGATGGACCATACCGAGTGGTGACCAAGATCAACGACGTGACGTTCCGCATACAGAAGGGACATCGAGGTGCTCCCAAGATAGTTCATGTGGATCGATTGGCGCGATATTACGGGTGCAACGATGCTCGGGACGAGCATGTCTTAGGAGGGGGTAGTGTAACGCAGTAGACGCCCGTTGTAGGTATGGAGTGCGGTGTTTACGTGATCCGGTTCAGGGAAGCCCTATTGTTCTGTGAAGCTTTATTGTGTTTTTATTGGTGCCTTTTGTATTCGGTTTTATGGCTTTATGACTCGAGTTTATTTGTTTGGTGTTTACGTATTTGAAAAACAATAGGGATTCTCGAACTTTCAAGTTGTTTACTTGTTAACACAATAGCGTTTATTGAGATCGAGTAATGTTGCGAAATATCTCGTAGGTTCGAGACTGTAGGAAATAACGGATATAAATACGCCGGCCGACCCTTGGGGATCAGTTTATTCGTTTACCGTCGAAGCGATAACTACTCGGGTTAGTGTGCGATACCAGTGATTGTGAAGTGACTAGCTTCTGTGAATATCAGTGCCAGTGTAAAGTGTTTGTGCGAACCAGTTGTGTCGTGTGTTTTTGTGATTTTTGTGAAGTGATTGTGTGCAATAAAGTGCAAAGCGAATAATCGGCGTTTTAACTGACTATCCAAGAACCCATCTCGTAACACTATTTTTTAACTTTTAAACATTTTCTCATCGTATTTCAAGGTCAAAATTATCCGTATCGTTCCATGAGGAGACTAACAACCACGATTCATTTTTATATATACTGGGTTATTCGTAATCAATTAGCATCCTTTTAGGGGTTTATTCTGTACATCAAACCTAACAACTTTTGTTCTGCGACTTTTGTCAAAACTGCCCGCGGTCGCATGTCAGTTTTTGTTTACGTCTATTGTGTTCGTTTTTTTTTTTTTTGGTGTTTTTGTATTGAAAAACAATAGCGTTCTAGAACTTGAATGTTGTTTTACTTCGTTATCAATATAGCGTCGAATTTTCTATTAGATTCCGGACTTTGATGTCGGATATAAATAGACTGAACGACCGTTGGCGAACTGAGTTATTCGTTAACCGTCGAAGCGAAAGCATCTCGTGTTTAGTGCAGTAGCATGTTTTGTGATTTTGTAAAATGGCTGTGTGCAATAAAGTGCAAAAAGTGACTAATCGGCATTTTAACTGATTATCCAAGAATCCATCTCGCGTAACAATATCCATTCATTCTAAGTTGAAAAGCTTTAGTTTATATATCTCAGCAAACGGGAAAGCCAGGAGATTGTGCCACTGTGAGACAATAATTAAGAGCCGAAATTTACAACTTACTTGTTAATTGGATCCACTATTCCGGAGCCCTCGGCACCCAAACCTTGGCCCTCACTCCAGCCCAGTTTTTGAAGCATTTTGAACCCTGAAATATAATTAATTATCCATTATTCAACTATACTTTAACACTGATGCCTAAACTGCTAAGATTGTCAAAGCATATGTAGATAGCCAGAACAAATTCGCAAGTTATAGAGGCAGTAGGCAGGGCGCAAACTAGAATAAAAACTTAACTACCTCACATTTATTTTTATTTATTCATATTAGGACTACATTTGGTCACTAACTCGCCTGATGTAAAGCTAAAACTGGAAAAATGGATGCAAACACACCACCGTACTTTTTTTTGTTCAAGGTTAGTCAGTGCATCTATAATATATGGCGAAAAGCGTGTCGTGCTAAACAGACAATGGACTCCACCTCAAAGAAGAACCAAAATCTGCTTCCGCGCTAGTTGTACTTATAAACTTTACTAGCCTATGGAATGTTGAATGTTCATTTCCAATAGAATAATAAAAATAAATTAAAATCTTTTTACTAGTTACTAGTGTTGCTAAGTAATTGCTAATAGTGTAATTCCGGTCCCGTTCCAGAGTTCTTTGGAACTTATGTACGGAGTTTCACACTACAGGCTTTTTGGTGAAGGAAAACATCGTAAGACAACCTGCATACGTCTGAAGAAATTCGATGGCGTATGTGGATCCACTAACCCAAATTAGGCCAGCGTGGTGGTTATAACCTAATCGCCTTTCGTGAAGGCCGGTATAGTGTTGAGAAACGGATACAAACAAGCTCGACTCTGATTTCGAAGCATTCCTTCATATATCTTCAATGTCATCTAGAGAGTATGAGTAATAGTGAAATGTATGTGAAATATTAGCACACACTCACCGACGTTATCTTCCTTCAGTTTGAATTCCTTGTAGTCGCTGAGATCTGGCTCCTTGCCACTTTTCACCGCAGAATACTTCGCCATGAATCTGTACAAAAAAATTTGCAATTAGTCATAATATGATCGACGTTGTAGATGCAAGTTTGCAAAGTGAGGGATATGCTAATAAATAGTAGTTCTGTGAACAGTAGACCTCGCGACACTTCTCTAGCAGAATCTTCATAAGCCATTCCTACTATTTACCTATTTGGTTCATACTCGTAAATCTTGTTAGGATTTGAAAACCAAACAATCTTGCCAATTATTTTAATAATATTGAAAAAAAAAATTAGAACTAGCTACACATTTTAAAAAGAAAGAAAACTTTTATAGTTAATTATTTTTTGAATTCCAATAGTCAGTTATTTTTTAGATAGAGAATAATTATATCAACGCGCAGCTTTGTGAGTCTCAGTCAGGAATGGATATTGCGCAGTATGTAGCTAACTTCAGATCCGCCAACTTGTATGATTCGGCTTAAACTCGGGTCACACAGAGGCGGGAGCCGCGAGAAAGTGATCCGATAGCGGTCCAGTGCAAAGCGATAGCGGTCCGTACCGTGTCACACAGGGCTACCGCACACAGCCCGCGGCGGGAAGCTGGCGAGAATACAGCCTATGTGACACCAAAAGCGATCAAATTGTTCACGATCTTTTGTAATACAGCATCATGTCAGACAGCGACGAAGAAGAAATTCTTCTTTTATTAGCAATGTGCCAAAAAAAAGAACGCAAACCTAAAAGGATTTGGGTTCACGACATAAATATGAAATGTTTATAATGCATATGTTTATAAACTCTGTTAAACAAGAGATCGCTTCGCGGGAAGGACGCGCCGGGAAGCGGGACGGGCGGCCGGCGCGGGCGCTGTATTCTACGGTAGTCAGCACAAGCTGTCATACAGGGCAAAGCGATAGCGGTCGCGGTTCGATCTCACGAATTGTATTTTTTTACAACTTAATTATTCGATATTTACACTTTAATTATAAATGAAATAGAAAAACTGATTGAATTACTTAGACAACACCCATGACTATATCATACTAAAGACAGGAATGATAAAAACACTTTAAAAAATTATATTCTTTAGGAAAAGATAACCAAGGAACTTAATCAAGGTCGTGAGTATTTTACAACTATTTTAATTATTATTAAATCGCTTTTGGTGTCACACCGGCTGTGTTCTCGCCACCTGCCCGCCGCGGGCTGCGGGCGGTAGCCCTGTGTGACACGGTACGGACCGCTATCGCTTTGCACTGGACCGCTATCGGACCGCTTTCTCGCGGCTCCCGCTTCTGTGTGACCCGAGTTTGATCCTGTCGCGCGGGAGATCTTGTTATGTGTCCGGTTGCATACAAATTCGAAAATTACAAAAAATTCCCGTCCCGGATCGCGATCGCTTTCCTGCACTTCTCGCCTCTGTGTGACGAGAACTTTATAAATGAAAAATTCTATGAATAAATTGAATATGAACATTATTATCAATAATTTAGTCTGTTATCTGTTTTATGTATAAAACAATATGTCGAAAGCAAATAATGACTTACTTTTTGAGTTCCTCAGGAGGTAGAAAGTCCCCAATGTGATGTTTCCCGGCGGCTTGCTTCGTCAACTCGTCCGCCCACTTCTCCGTCGCGTTCATCTCGCGCGAACGTAATCTGGAATAAAAAAAATGTAATATGTAAAAATATTGTGTCAGTGTTTGTAACCGAACTCCTCCGAAACGGCTTGACCGATTTTTATGACTTTTTCGTGTGAGTTTCGTAATTCTGAGAATACCCCTAAAAGATAAGGACGATTTTTGAAGGGTCTCAAGATTTTTTATTTGGTAAGACGTTAGCCGGGCCAGCTAGTTTTAGTATTTTTGATAGATTTGTAATAATATAATGCGGATTTACGACCATTTGACGACCATTGTTGAAATGCTAGATAGTGAATTGTTGTTCTATATGGGTATATTTGCCTGAAATAAAGAAATTTTGAATTTGAATTTATAGGCTGAGTAGGCTGGAGCCTAGAGCGGCTGATTTTAGGGGGGTGGCAAATTTCGGGCCATTTATTTTATTATTGTAAAAATAAAAGATACATAATTTGTACACCTAAATATTTAAAGTCTACAGCAAAAAAAAAATGATAGGTTTTATTTCTTATGCTCTAAGTCTGAAATAATTATTACTACCATTTGAGTAGTCGCATATTAGAGCGTCAGATTTTAGGGGGGCGGGATCCATTGCACAGCGTACTGGCGGCCAATACGTAAATCTGCCACTGATGCGGATACACAAAAGAAAGCTATAAAACAAGAATAATTTAAAAAAAAACCTTTTTTTAAACAAGTTTTACTGAACAAGAACTCGCCAAGACGAATGAAACGAGCCGAAACTCGATGGGTTTGCGTCGTTTCGTTACAGAGTTCCTAGGACCACCTTGCATCTCCATCATCAGACCCTGGTTACCATTGAAAGACTACTCGTAAAGACCATTCAAATTAGCCAAAACTCGATGAGGTTGTGTCGTATCATTGTAAAGTTCCTTAGGCCACCTTCCAGCTCCATCATCAGATCAGCACTATGTCATCATAATATTGCAATTGTCACGCAATTTACACATGTGGATCAAATTTAACTTGCAAGATTTGATTACAGACAGACAACGGAACAGGAGAAACTAAATAAAAGCTTATATACTAAGCGCCACACAAATCGGCGGGTGGGAAGTTATGCGCAGAACGCTGCGCAAAAGCTGAAATATAGGTATGCGCTCCTGCGGCGAGAGACTCGCACCGGGGCACTCCCGCCCGCCAACGTCATGCCTCCCGCGCACTCCATATACCCGTGCTCAACACTACGCCACGCGCACATATGCGCAATAATTAGCGAATCACGGCGAAGTGTCATCTGCGGCTAACTTCTCATCCTCCGACTTGTGTGGCGCTAAGTATAAAAATATTTATTTATTCACAACATTAATAGGTTACAGTTACAGGTTGGCCCCAATGCGCCCGCCTATATTACATTACAACTTAATATTAAATAAAATGTAAGATCTAAAATATATAAACTACCTTAGAAATAAATTAACATAAAAAAGTTGTGGTAACAATATTAAAAATCATCAGACAAGTAAAAAAAAATATGTACGGACCTGTGTTCCCAAGTGCCCTCCGAGGTGTCTTCGTCGCTGTCATACTCGTACTTGTGTTTCCCGGCCGCCGCCAGACGTTCCACCTCGTTACGTTTCTTCAACATATCCTACAATTTACACAAGTATATTTTTTATATTTTCCTTTTTTACCGACGAAAAGGAGGAGGTACTCAATTCGACGCGAATATATATGGCTCAGTCACCATTTCAAAGTACGATTTTCTACTATAATAGCTCTGTGATTTTCTATAATAGTCAATGTTTTTTATTCTATTTGATGTCTGTTGTCGTTGACATTAGTTAGTTTATATTGACTTTGTTATTCATTAGTTATTTTTTTAAAATTGTTTATTAATAGAATTGATAAATTGGTTCGAATGTAGTATGTAATTGTAGATAAGTATTTCAAACATTGTTAATTGACGATTCCAAGTGCAATTGTTATGTCTACGGAATAAATGAACTTTGACTTTGACTTGACTTTGACTACGAGTAAACCTACTTTCAAAAGGGAACCATTACGATAAAGCTCATTGCAGTAATATGGATGACAAATGAATAAAAGAAATAAGAATGAGTGCTAATCATGGATTTATCATATAAACAGGATTGAGTACTGGCAAAGAAAAACGTGCCGACAAGGATACCACATCAGATGATTGTGTCTCTTTTCCAAGTAGGATGACCCAAACATCTCGATCATCTCGGGATATAATATTTCTTTGGAATGTTACTGCACGTAGGAATCGCAGTTATCTTACCCCTAAACCGTCGTATTTCGTCATCGTCGTCGTTTTAGCAATAGGACGCTACTGCTGGGCATAGGCCTTCCCTAAAGATCTCTATAAAACCAATGGTATAGAAATAATATATACGGAGATAATTCAGTTTCAAGTTTGACAGCTGTTATCGAGAATGTAAATCTCGAAGAGTTATTACACCTTTTTTAAGAAAGCAATTATAGTCTACAATTGATAATGATGGAGATAAACCACTTTTAAGTTTGACAACTGTCATCGGAAATTTAAGTTTCGATGAGTACTTTCACTTTTGTGATGACAGTAATGGTCTGGAATCCATATTTACGGTGTTAAACAACGTTTAACTTTTATAGATGTAATCTTAACACATATCACGCAATCCGTGTCAGTACTTAACCACGAAAAATTTTTCACGAAAAACTTTGTCACAAATAGACTTTATCGCGAAAAGATCTTATCACGTAAAATCTTAATCACGAAAACTTTTCCACGAATAGACTTTGTCACGAAAAATCTTAATAGACTTTATTACGAAAAGTCACAATCATTTTTAGGCTTCCGTAGTAAACAAGGCATCTATTTTGAAATAAAAAATGGCGGGCTCACTTTTTTGAAAAAGTCGTCACGGTTGTAGTTTTCGAGGTTTTTACCTGGGGGTGCCATCTTCAATTCCAAAATGAATTCCAATTTTGAAATATACACCCTCAAATTTTCAAATTGACGACTTTTCAAAAAAGCAACACCCGCCTTATCTTATTCCAAAATAGATGCCATTTTTGAAATCTACACCCCCAAAAACCTATTAAACGACACCCATGACGACTTTTTGCAAAAAGTGACATCCGCCATCTTTAATTTCAAAATGGATGCCATTTTTGAAATCTACACCCCCAAAAACCTATTAAACGACACCCATGACGACTTTTTGCAAAAAGTGACATCCGCCATCTTTAAGTTCAAAATGGATGCCATTTTTGAAATCTACACCCCCAAAAACCTATTAAATGACACCCATGACGACTTTTTGCAAAAAGTGACATCCGCCATCTTTAAGTTCAAAATGGATGCCATTTTTGAAATCTACACCCCAAAAACCTATTAAACGACACCCATGACGACTTTTTTGCAAAAAGTGACATCCGCCATCTTTAAGTTCAAAATGGATGCCACTTTTGAAATCTACACCCCCAAAAACCTATTATGTATTTATATATATATGTATGTATTTATGTATTTTATATGTATTTTTACACGTTATTAGTATATTTATAAGATATATAAGTATAATATTTGTCACAGTATGTATACACCGCCGACCGTATTCCTATTATTTAATTTTTCTCCAGTCCATCCAAAGGTTGCCTGGTAGAAATCGCCAAAGGCGATAAGGCCGCCATTGTACAACATCTGAAGAATCTAAATTATTTATCTGTTATATGGTGTACAATAAAGATATTGTTTGTTTGTTTGTTTGTTTATACGACACCCATGACGACTTTTGCAAACAGTGACATCCGCCATCTTTAATTTCAAAATGGATACCATTTTTGAAATCTACAGCCCCAAAAACCTATTAAACGACACCCATGACGACTTTTTGCAAAAAGTGACATCCGCCATCTTTAAGTTCAAAATGGATGCCATTTTTGAAATCTACACCCCCAAAAACCTATTAAACGACACCCATGACGACTTTTTGCAAAAAGTGACATCCGCCATCTTTAAGTTCAAAATGGATGCCATTTTTGAAATCTACACCCCAAAAACCTATTAAACGACACCCATGACGACTTTTTGCAAAAAGTGACATCCGCCACCTTTCAAGTTCAAAATGGATGCCATTTTTTAAATCTACACCCCCAAAAAGCTATTAAACGACACCCATGACGACTTTTTGCAAAAAGTGACATTCGCCATCTTTAAGTTCAAAATGGATGCCATTTTTGAAATCTACACCCCCAAAAACCCCGATAATTACACCCATGACGACTTATTCTAAAAAGTGACGTCCGCCATCTTTAATTTAAAATTGGATGCCATTTTTGAAATCTACAACCCAAAAAAATTAAAAACGACACCCACGACTATACACCTTATTTTACATCCAGCATGTCTAAGAAATATGTCCAGCATATATACATAGTCACCCTACCACTAGACTTTGATTCTTTGTATAACACCATAGTACGCCATTTGCAATCGACGGTGATACTCTAAGCAAAAATAAAAAATAACCATTAATCATAAAGACGTAGGTATATTCATCCAAATAAATAAAAACTCTGTTTTATTAGCATCTATTTGCAATTTTAACTAAAATCTTATCAAAATACATTGTTATAAAAACTAAGAATTGGTTAAGACAGTCGCGGCTTTACAGATAATAATTCTACCATACATAAGTGTCGTTTCGAAATGGCAATAGTGCGAGCGGGACAACTTCATCACTTTGGGAAGTCTCACTCGGCACAGCGTCTCTCTTATGCCATTTCAAAGGAATATATGTTTTGTTACAACGCATTAAGGTTGAATTTTCCTAAACTAACTTTGAGCCAAATTTCGTCTGTGCGCAGTCCAGATAGTATACAAAGTCCTTGGTGCTAATTAAAGGACGTCAAAGTTCGGGAGTAGCGGGTCGTTCCTGTAAGTTCTACTATTAGTTCTATTAGCAGAACTACCGGGAAGAAATTTTCCCGGTTTCATATTATATAAATTCTACTGTAGAACATTTCGCTTTCAGGGCTCATATGGTCGAATTTGCTAAAATCTTGAATTTTCATTCCGTTGAATATAACTTTCGGTTTTATCAAAACTTAACATTTTTTAGTTTGGAAAACTAAATGACAGATGTCATTTTCAGATGTAAAAGTGACTGTCAAAGTGACAGCTGTCATATTCTGGAATTCGAAGCGGCTATCGCCGCTAACTTCGATAAGAAAAGTGTGGTGTGGATGTCGCAGGCAATTTGTATGATTCCGCCGTTTACATACGGCGTCGTCAGTTTATAAACGCTCGCCGTTATGTAAAATGCCGAAGGCAAAATGACAACTCATTCAATTGTAATAATTTCAACGTCGGTTGTAGTTTTAGGGTGACCATGACAAAACACACTTCAGAAAAATCAGATTGACAGATAAAAATTTTGGACAATTCAAATCAATCAGATCGATTATAATCTCGAGATATAGTTCGTTTAACGGTTGGAGTGTACGAAAACGTGTGTGGGGCACTGAGCCTAAACCGCGATCTTCGGAATGCGATGAGATGTGGGTGGGGAAATACTGACATTGACTTTTACACCAGGATAAGTGAACCAAACTTAGTGACCTTAGGTCAAACTTATATAAAGTTTGTAGGTTAGGTTAGGTTTGAACAGTGACAACAACGTGCGAGCCGAGCGAGCGAAGCGAACGTGCCGCGGTAGCGGCCGGCGAAGCGCCAGAAACAATATGTCCTTATTACGAGTTCAGGACCTTCCGTTAAATATGTATACTCTAACATTAACTAACCAACATAAGCACTTATCTAAGGTATTTCGACTTCAATTGGTTAAGTTAGCCTCTTTTGATATCCTCTGACCATTTTTTAACTATGGTCGATATGCAACAATCGGAAGACTCCTGCACATTTCAGGAGTCCTCGGAACACCAGATTCTATGGACACCTTAGCATTTTTTAGGTACCGAAAAACCTTGAAAGTTGTCCACGGCGTGTTTATTGCTTTCGTTTAAGAATCGTAACTTTTTTTTAATTCACTATAATAAATGTCTTTAAAATCACAAGTATTTTGCGAAAAGCCTTTTGTACACGTAGTATTTTCAATATTTTCTTGGCTCATAAAACCACTACTTGACGCCATTTTGTTTGTTTTGATCATCAGCGACGCGCGTGGTAAGAAACAGAACTAAATACTTCTATTTGCCTCGGCATTATGTATACGGCGTTTTAATTGTCAATCAAATGTTTCGGCATAATATAAAATGCTAAGGCAATATACATTTTGCCTTCGGCATTATACATAACTGAGAGCGTTTTTAACTGTATGACGCCGTATGTAAACGGCGGAATCAAACAAATTGCCTGCGACATGGACATCACGTCACGCGAAACTTCAACGGCCTATATCGTGATCATTTTTTGTTTAATTTGCAAAATAAAAAATACGTATCGATTAGTTCTTGTTAGTCAGGCGAACTATTTTTTTTTCAAATCAAATCACAAATGCACAAACACAAAATACAAACAAAATGATAAAATACTACTTTTCAATACCTGGTACAGTAGATTGAGTTTGAAGTTGTCCTCGCATTTCTTCCAGTCCTCGGGGCTGAGGTTGGTGGTCCCGTAGTTGGTCATGGCGTATTGCATAAGCGCGTGGTTGTTTCGGTTCACGGTGGTCAGCTTCAGGCCATCCTCAGCGTCTATCTTGGCTAGCTTTGGACCTGATAAAATGTAAAATCCTTGATTATAACACCAGTAAAGCTATGCTATTATAATAGCCGTGGTGGTCAAGAGGTAGTGACACCCGCCTTACAATCGTGAGGTCGTGAGTTCGAATCCCCGGTCCCGTACCAATGAGTTCTTTGGAATTTATGTACGGAATTTCACACCACTGGCTTTTCGGTGAAGGAAAACATCGTGAGGCAACCTGCATACGTCCTTAGAAGAAATTCGATGGCGTATGTGAATCCACCCACCCCTACTGGGCCAGCGTGGTGGATATGGCCCAATCACTCTTCGTGGGTAGGCCTAAGTCCTGCAGTGGACTATTAAAAAGGCTGATACAAAAAAAACAGCTATGCTACCCACTTTCGACTTTATCTTATACTGTAACTGTACTGTACCAGCCTTTTTAATAGTCCACTGCAGGACGTAGGCCTATTCTCTAAGGGTGATTGAGCCATATCCACCAAGCTGGCTCAGTGCGGGTTTGCTGGATTCACCTACGCCATCGAATTTTTTCTACGGACGTGTGCAGGTTGCCTCACGATGTTTTCCTTGACCGAAAAGCCAATGGTGTGATCTTCCGTACATAAGTTCCAAAGAAACTCATTTGTACGGGATCGGGTTTTGAACCCACGACCTTACGATTGCAGGTCGGGTGTTGTTACTACTACCACTAGACCACCACGGCTATCATCCTACTAATATTATAAACGCGAAAGTTTGTGAGGATGGATGGATGGACGGATGGATGTTTGTTACTCATTCACACAAAAGCAACTGAACGGATTAAGATGAAACTTTGCAATAATAAAGCTTATATATCAGAATAACACATCTTAATATATATAAATCTCGTGTCACAATGTTTGTCCTCAATGGACTCCTAAACCACTTAACCGATTATAATAAAATTCGCACACCATGTGCAGTTCGACCCAACTTGAGAGATAGGATAGTTTAAATCTCAAATTATAGTCGCAATTTTAATTTATTTAGCCACAGCCACAGCCCGGACACTCCGCGATTCTTCATACAAAATCTGCTGTCTTACGCACACAACACTATATTTATTCACAGACACTACACATACGCACGAACGCTACACGGGTATTTGCAGCGGCCTGTGCAGCCCGCGCGCAGAGTAGTAAATCTGTGTCCTGACGCGGGGTGGAAGTGAGGAAGACTCAAACGGGTGGGGGGTAACGAGTGGCCGTTCTATACGTAGTATTATTATATCTTCTTTGCCACAGCAACGCGTGGCCGGGTCAGCTAGTAGGATATAAATTATAATGATATTGCGTCAAAAATCAAAATATCATGCGGGCGAAGCCGCGGGTAAAAACTAGTATATTATAATTACATATATCCAATCAGACTTCTTGGCGGCTGTTTTAGCTACAACCTGGGTTTCACGAATGTTTGATAGGATGTAGTTTTTAGAATATGTATAGGCCCAATCATTCAAGTCGGCGGATATGAAGTTAGCTATAAGCTGCCCAACATCCAATCTGCGTACAGTTTTATGTGAGCTTCAGCCAGGATCGGATGCGCAGCTTGTAGTCAACTTCACACTCTGAATTGTATGATTTGGCCTATACCAATATGTCGCTCAGGATTTTGAAACTTTTCGACGCATTTCAAAAAATTAAGGCGAGATATTATAAACTTATCAGCCCCCCTACCGCCTAAAGCAATAGCAATCGTAATAGCAATCGTTTATGACTTCATTTTAGCCATTTGGCACCGCCTATGTGACGTTATTGCTATTACGATTGCTATTGCTTAGGCGGTAGGGGGGCAGAACAAAACACTTTTACTATTGGACCAAATCAATAATCGCAACAAAACATCAGTTATTCCATAAAAAAAGTCTTACAATGTAGAACAGACTTTCAATTAACTATAAAGAAACAATGTATAGAGCAACTGAATTTTTGCGAATTCAGGGTTGTGTATTTTGCCAATCAATAGCTCCTACGAATGACCTGACATCCCCTTACATCATTTATTTGCTTAGAGGGAAATTGCTATAATAAGGGTGCATTTAAACAAAGTAATTTAAGCCTAAAATTAATTTAAATAATATGTAACATTTGTACTCTCAACACACAAAAAACAAGAAATGAAATAATTAACTTAAATAGAATGTTTTAAAACCTGTCATTGCCATTTCAGGAATGTGCGGCTTTCTAAGCATAGGTCCCACTATATCCATGGACGGCATAGACCCCGGCATGGGCGGCATGGAGCCTGACATAGGTAGCTTTGGAGTTATTAGATCCATTCCTTACAATAATCAAATAATTAATAAAAATAAAACATTTACCTGTCATTCCCATTCCAGGAATGGGCGGCATTCCCGGCATTGGCCCCATCATACCCATAGGCGGCATCATTCCCGGCATGGGCGGCATTCCCGGCATGGGCGGCATTTGTCCCGGCATTGGCGGCATGGACCCCGGCATTGGCGGCATTGACCCAGGAATGGGCGGCATCGGCGCCATACCAGGCGGCAAAGGTGCCATTACACCTGAAGTATTTATTTATTTAATTGATATTTTATTTTTATGAATTTAGTAGGTATAGATAAACAATAAAAATAATTATCACAAAACTGATTTAATTTTATAGTGCTTCGCACACTAGGTTTATCTCAAACAATGGGCCTTCTTTTTACGCTTGCGTCGCTCCCGCTTGCTATCCGGCTCATCGTCGCTTTGGGAACTAGTCTGTTCGCGTTTTGATGACATTTGTCAGAAGTTGTATCGATTTAAATTGTCGCTGATGTCGGCCACTGGAGGATCGTCATCCCATCTAGACTTATTCTTACGCTTACGTCACTCCCTATTACTCTCCGGTTCTTCATCGCTTTGGGAGCTAGCCTGTTCGCGCTTTACCGACGTTTGCCAGAAGTCGTAGTTATTGAAGACAGATACAAAACAAGAGTGAATTGTCGCTATACCTGGCGGTTTGATGTCGGCCACCGGAAGATCATCGCCCCATCTAGACTTCTTCTTACGCTTGCGTCGCTCCCTCTTACTTTCCGGCTCATCGTCGCTTTGTGAACTAGCATGTTCGCGCTTTGAAGACGTTTGCCAGAAGTTGCACCGTTGAAACAGAGTAAATAGTCGCTACATACCGGGCGGTTTGATGTCGGGCACAAGCGGGTCGTCGCCCCACTTGGACTTCCTTCTTACGCTTGCGTCGCTCCCTCTTACTTTCCGGCTCATCGTCGTTTTGTGAACTAGCATGTACGCGCTTTGAAGACGTTTGCCAGAAGTTGCACCGTTGAAACAGAGTAAATAGTCGCTACATACCGGGCGGTTTGATGTCGGGCACAAGCGGGTCGTCGCCCCACTTGGACTTTCTTCTTACGCTTGCGTCGCTCCCTCTTACTTTCCGGCTCATCGTCGCTTTGTGAACTAGCATGTTCGCGCTTTGAAGACGTTTGCCAGAAGTAGCACCGTTGAAACAGAGTAAATAGTCGCTACGTACCGGGCGGTTTGATGTCGGGCACAAGCGGGTAGTCGCCCCACTTGGACTTCCTTCTTACGCTTGCGTCGCTCCCTCTTACTTTCCAGCTCTTCATCGCTTTGTGAACTGACCTGTTCGCGCTTTACCGACAATTGCTAGATGAAGTATCGTTGAAAATAGAGTAATAGCGTTACTTTACCTGGCGGCTTGATGTCAGATACCGGAGGATCATCGCCCCATCTAGACTTCTTCTTACGCTTGCGTCGCTCCCTCCTACTCTCCGGCTCTTCGTCGCTTTGGGAGCTAGCCTGCTCGCGCTTTGACGACGTTTGCCAGAAGTTGTAGTCGTTGCTGCAAAATTCAAATAAATTACAGAAAAATTGCATCGAAAAAAGTATGACAGCCAAGGCAAAGACCAAATCATACTTAATGGTGTCTGTGAACACGAGGCGAGTGGTTGCGCAGTAGCAATGATATATGCACAAGTCAGCGCTAGCAGAGGGGATACGCGCAGCTTGTAGCTAACTCCACAAAAGCCGTTAAATTTTGATTTAGCCTATACAAACAATGACCTAACATAATATAAAATGTGTTGTACTGTTTACATTTTCAATACCTGAAGCTGCATGAGCGTCAAACTAGTCAACTGCACATCGTCGTATTGTCGGAAAGCAATGTTGGATGTTGACTCCGATTTAGTTGGGGTCGACATCCAACTACGCTATAAATGTCCTGACAATGTGACCCAGGCAACATTATAGAAGCCTTACGGCTAGCTACCCGGGCTATAAGGACTTATTTTACTTCAGTATGAATTTCAAAGGATTTACTAAAGATACCGAGTTGAACTTTGATATGACGATATTATATAATTATGTTTGTTATCACATCGAGTCTTATCAAAAGCAGTTGACATAACACATTATCAAATAGTCAACAAACCTACCGGCATAACGTTATGTAGTAGTATGTATATATGTAGTAGATGGTTTAAACTGAACTGTGTGTTTTTAAGTTACCTCAACCCAGGGCCCTTATTGTCTAAGCATGATGGTGATTCATCATAATCATCATTTCAGCCATAGGATGTTAACTGCTGGACATAGACTTTCCCTATAGATCCAAGTAATTAAAGTGGTTTTCACACATTAAGGTGCGTTTTACAGGGTTATCTGCTTACCCTATAATAAGCCGAAAGGGGGTGATTAAGACCATCAACCAACAACTTTTACTATGGGGCCAACTCAATGTTCGGTAAAAAAAATCAGCTGTTCCATACAAAATTGCAGCTCGGAATCGAGAAAATGTATGAAGTAACTGTTTTTTTTTTTTCGAATTTTGAGTAGGCGCCATAATAAAATTTCTTCGTTATGATGTTCTTAATCACCCCCTTTCGGCTTAGTACACCAGTTCTGGATAACCCTGTTTATCTAACCTTGAATATGACCACCGTATGCATCGCATGGAATAGAGACCATAATATAATGAAATGCGCAATGCAGGCCATTTAATTAAAACGTGGACGGATGACCTGATAAGGCCGCAGATTCGCGCTGGATGCAAACAGCTTACACGGTTATATTGGCAATCTATAGGGGGGCCTAAGTTCCCCAGTGGCATACAGATACTATGATGACTATGACCAGCGGCTGATCCTGCTCCTGCTCGCGCTAGTTACTCGCGCTACGAGAGCAAGCGGGAGGAAAGGCGAAGCCGAACGCCAGAACGCATAGACAATACGGAGGCAGACATCCATCTATCCATCAGTCATTTGATTGGGCTACCATTAGCCCTTTAATAGGTCTCCAAAGACCAGATGGAAAAGGCTTGCATCCAGTGCAATCCCTCAGTCTTATGTCTATACTAAACCCCACACAAATCGGCGGATGGGAATTTATGCGCAGAGCGCTGCGCAAAAGCCGAAATATAGGTACGCGCGGGAGCCAGAGAAACGCCGATTTGTGTGGCGCTTAGTATACCTTGCAGTTGATTATGTTTTATAAGACATAGACATACCTACACTAACATTTAAGAGTGACATACACTATTGCATTAGGCTAAGCCTGTAATAATACCATAGATGACAATAATCATATCTTTATAAAACAAATTTTATTTATTTTATGTACTGAGTGTGACGACAATATTTTAAAATGTTAATTAAATTATTTTAATCATGTAAGCGACAGAAATGTCTTGAATGATAAATAATTTATTTTTAACCTATTTGTTATAAATAAATAAATATTAGGGGACATCTTACACACAGTCTCCGACCCCAAACTAAGCAAAGTGAATTAATATGGCATTTTAATATGGCTGCCAGAGACAGATATACTACATATACATATTTTTAAATACATACTTATATTTAAAAATATGAATAAAGATAGTACCTAAATATCACCCAGACACAGAGCAAACACCTATGTTCATCACATAAATGTTTGCCCTGGGTGGGGATCAAACCCAGGCCTCTTTGATCCAGAAGTCAGGGTCACTAACCACTGAGCCACCGAGGCAGTCAGTTATTAATTACCTGTTAGAATTCTCTTCCTTGACGGGCTTCCCGTCATAGCTATCATCATCTTCCATTGAAAACTCCGGCTCATATTTATCTTCATCCTTAATCTCCGGCTTCTTCTCCCTCCGCAGGCTCTCAACTAGCTCCCTAAACCTCTTGTACTCGTTCGAGTTTGTATTGTGCAAAAACCTGAAACCATCCTAGGTGTACTCATATGCACGATTTGGTAAAATTAGAAAGGTTGCAAGGTTTCATTTTACCTGGACGTGACATGACGAGAGGGTATTATGACTTGCGAGAGATAAGTGGTAAGCGAGGTTGAGAAACGCAGTCCCACGTAGTCTTTGATGGTCTCGGTAGGGAGTAAATAAATACAGTTATGATGCAATTGCGTTAATCATCGGTTCAAGTCAGAACATTTCTCGCTCACGAAGTCGTTACGCTCTACATAGCATTAACTCGTTTAGCGGATCGAATGTAATGGGCTAGCACTGGCTGCCCAATATTGAAAACAGATTGACTGATTTATTTTCAGTCTTAGTTAATTGTTAAAAAATTGGTTGCCTGTAAAGTCGGTATACGGGCGAAAGTTTTACGTGACAACGACTTTGAGTGGTAAAATAATTTAATGTGAATATTCATTCGTATAGTAGGAAGAAGGATGAAAATGTCTGTCTCTCTCGCTCTTAGGCGGGCTAACCATGACGCGTGCCTCTCACTCGCTCTCATTGTGAGCACATAACGTGAGCGGAGCGTAACACAGTTTCTTGAAGTGTCACCCGGCAAACCAATTTATAAGACGTTGTCACGTCAAAATTGTGTAATTGGGTTTTTTGCGAAAGTCTTGTATCTATCCAAAAATTTACTCATTCAGATATGCCATGATATGATAAATAGAATGGCATTACTAAAGTGGGCTTTACAAATCTGTTAACACTAGAAATAACATTTTAAATGTATCGCACGAAGAAGAATATCAGTTTTTAGTTTTGCAGGCCAAGCTCAAAACATATTAGATGATTGTGCGAACAAAAAAAACTTGTGTATCTAAGTACGTTTATTTTTATTGAACTAGCAGTCCATCCTGGCTTCGCCCAGGTACGGATGAGGATAAACCTTCCAGAAGACATTCTAAAAGATAGTGAAAACCGCATTGCATTCTGTTGTATAGTTTGGAAGATATAGGTGGATACACAGACAGACACACAAAAATAGCGGCTTTGCTTTATACTATGTAATGATATGTAGTGATGTTTTATAAAAAGTATTTATGTATGGCTATTATTATGTAGTTTATAAAAAAATCGTAGTAATTATATCTTTTGCTAAAGTTTTACGTTTACACCACCGTCATTGTCGTCTATAAGTTTCCTTGCAATTAAGTTATCTGGAAGAAATCGCTTTAGCGATAAGACCGCCTTTTGTGCCTTTTCTGACTTTATTTCTTACGTTATGTTTTCCTATTTGTTGCTGTCAGTAAAATGTATTGTATGGTATTCTGCGTTTAGACATTAACCGCTTTACCACAAAATTTAAACACGCTTCAAACACTGTTTAACCGTGCAATTTGTACTGTTAAACAATGTCTAAATCGTGCGTAAAACTTTTGTGGTAGGACGGCTAGTCTCCCGAAAAGTGAACCTGTATTGATTTACTCCACAAGGCAGATATATAATAAAATAAAAAAAAGGGAATACAGCACGTATCCTGTTCTACAGTGGCATTACCACATATTATGGTCTTGTGTGTGTATTGCTTTCAGGACGTTTTCCCAGTGGTCCCCGTTGGCGGCGACTTCGCCGGCCGCTGCCCGCACGGACGCCGGGAACGAATCTGTAGAGAGAACTGCGCACGGCGAGTCAACATATTGTCTAAGGGTTAACGGGCGCGCGCCCGCGCACATGAGGCTCCTGATATTTATATGCAGTAAACTCTTGTCAATGTCAAATCACAACTATTTTATTTGATGGCACAGAATAAAAGCTACTAGAATCCTACCGCTGTTGTCACTTGAGGGCAATTCTTAGCACAAAAAAGTATGGAATATTTGGCCTAGAGCTGTCAAATTGACAAATATTTATTGAAACTTGATGTTCCTCAACGAAAAAATCTGGCAACAGCCACAGAATCGTGATTTCATGTATCTTTTGAACTCGTGCCATATTAAATCAATGCATTTCTTTCAGATTATCTCGATCATCATCCTTGTCTGGAATCTCTGTGGTTGTTGGCCTAATTATCAGTCTACTTGATTTTACTTGAATTTGTAAACTAGCTGTAAGGTACCTTAGGTACCCAAATAAAATAATAGAACATTTTCACTCAAACTCATGTTTGAAATATTTTGAAACTAGTTTGTAAAATGAAATGCTTATCCATGGAATGTAAATTAATCAGAGAGACGTAATGATCAAAGAAATTCAAAAAGTTGAATAAAAAATTATTGTAAGCAACATAAGCTACACCTCTTATACATGGTGGCAACCTTTTATTTTAAAGATATATTTTACTTTTTAAAATTCTTATTTTAAAATATTATTTTTTTATTGTTAAATACTAAAATATAAAGAAAATATACAAAGTATAAACATAATAAAATATTACACAACGCCTTGCAAAATATTAGTTGTGACTATTAATAATATAATTATTATAAGGCTATAGTGTAAAACTCGGGTCTATTTTATTTACTTGCTATAGGTAAAAAGTACCATGCCATAGCTCATATGTGATTTTATGTGCCAAACCCAACAACACATTAGCGCTGCCTCATTATAACTCACATTTATTGTGCAATTAATACTAGATGGGACCAGTTTCTAGCTAATCTAAAGGTGTTTGCCGATTCCAGTTGGTTTTTACTAGTTTTTACTAGCGTCTTCAAATAATCACAGATATAGATATAATGCCATTTATATATATATCTGAGCCTCCAAATATTTATAATTTTTATAAAGTCTCAATATTTAAAACTAACTAGATATTAGATACCCACTAACTGCCTGCTATTAGAATTAATAGCAGGTGGTGACGAGATTTAAATACTTGGGGCACCTGGTCACAGAGGACCTCTCTGATGATAACGATATAGAGAGGGAGCGCAGGGCGCTGGCAGTTCGAGGGAACATGATTGCGAGCCGGTTTGCTCGTTGCTCGAGTGAAGTAAAAGTTACCCTCTTCAAGGCTTATTGCCAGTCCTTCTACTCGAGCAGCTTGTGGGTGAGTCACACTCGTCGGGCTGCCAGCATTCTGCGTGTACAGTACAACGACATCTTCAGGATGCTGATGCGGCTGCCTCGCTGGTGCAGCGCATCTCTGATGTTCGCTGAGGCGCGCACGGACGACTTTCATGCTGTTATCCGCAAGAAAGTCGCCTCATTACGACAGCGAGTGCGAGCCAGCCGCAACAGTATCCTGACGATGATTTTTAATAAACTAGACAAAATAAGTGGATGATCATTGTTATGGGACAAAAATTGTGATGTCACTACTTTATGGATATTATTTAATTTTTTTAATTTACATTGATGACATTCTGAATCCTTTATAATTGTAATTTATTGATATTTTTATGGCTGTAATGACCGAAATAAATGGATTAATAATTAATTGTCACACTATAATTTAGATTTAAATTTAGCTAATAAGATTTACCTTGTTTTGTTTTACCTATAAAACAGGGTCCTCAAATAGACGTAAGCATATAAGTTTATGTTAATACTCTCTTGTTGGTGCAAATAAATGTTCTGATTCTGTTAAGTACTCACATTATTCCTTATTCCTCAAAAAAATATCCCATTATTTAAATTAAAAAAAAAAAAAATTTAGCATCAATGAATACATGTAATGACTACTAGCCTGCCTGTGCCTTTTGTGATTTATCACATTGTAAAAATCTGTAGGACTGTGCAGCATGGGCCGAATCTTACAAGTCGGCGAATGTCAAGCTATACTCTTTGAAATTTAACTTGATCTCTGCAACAGTGACATTGACATAGAAGATTGACATTTTTAGTTTTGAGATAGTGGTGGAAAAAATCGATTTTCAAACAATGTTGTAATGAAATCGAATGAGTAGTTGAAGGTGAGAAATTGGATTTTATTTACTTACTTATTATTTAAGATCAAGTATGTATACACATATAAATAATGTTATGACATTAATTAAATACTCATAATAATGTAACGATGGTATTTATCGACGTTTTTCACTATTATCAATGCTGATGTAACGTATAATTGGGTTTAATTTAATTTCACATGTAAAAAATGTTATGATATTAAAATATACAATAAAATTAATGATAAATTGAGTTTTATTTAAAATATCGTTAGTATAAACTATCGATATTTTAAATAAAACTTTGTGGTCACGATCATTCGTCGCCCATCACTAATCGGCTTGCCCATAAAGTATGACATTGACAGGTACTGTCTGTATTATTAAGAAATTCAGGACTTCATAGGCGTGATTTTTCTGACAGCTGTCGCAGAGATCAAGTTAAATTTTATAGAGTATAGCTACAAGCTGCAGAATATCCAATCCTGAATGAAGCTTACATAAAGCTGCTTGTTGATTAGGTATTGCGGAGCTTAAAGCTAACTTCACATCTGCCAACTCATGATGATGATTTGGCCTATAAAATGATGTAATAATACAAAAGGAAAATTGTTTTAAAGTTGCATTAGTAGGTAGGCGAGATGCCTTCAGAAAAGTTCACAAAGTAAAACAAAAACACAAAAATTCTTGCTTATCAATTTTGCTACATCATTTTAAAAACTCTTTGAGACTTCAATTGTGTTGATTATTCTGCCTAAATATCAGAAACCTCAAAATAAGGCAAAGTAAAGAGATGTTATTTTTTTACTTCACCTTCAACATAGCCTTTACTAACAATTAGTAAGTTTTTAGTCTATTGTTTACCTTGCGAAGACTGTGATGTTGGTTTCTCTTCTTTAGGCTTCTGCATGTGGCTTGAGGAAAGGGGCAGGGGAGGTTGGCTGTTCTTGTGCTGCATATGGTCCGGAGTTGAGGGGTTGTTGTCTCGGTGATTTGGCTCTGGTGCATTATGTAAATTAGGCCCCATTGAAGATGGAGGCATGAACGGAGGCATGGGTGGCCCATTAGGTCCAAAGTTACCAGGCCCATTTGGACCAAATGGTGGACGAGGGCCCATGAAGGGCATATTACCACCGGTCATTGAATTTGGAGGACCATTAGGGTGCATCATAGGATTCGGGGGACCATTAGGTCTTCCCATCATTGGTGGCCCATTTGGCCCCATCATTGAATTTGGAGGGCCATTTGGTCCCATCATGGAATTTGGAGGGCCATTTGGTCCCATCATGGAATTTGGAGGGCCATTTGGTCCCATCATGGAATTTGGAGGGCCATTTGGCCCCATCATGGCATTTGGAGGGCCATTTGGCCCCATCATGGGATTTGGAGGACCATTTGGCCCTATCATGGGGTTTGGTGGACCGTTTGGCCCCATCATGGAATTTGGGCCATTGGGCCCCATTATGGAATTAGGACCATTCGGGCCCATCATTGAATTTGGAGGACCATTTGGACCCATCATAGGATTAGGCCCATTTGGTCCCATCATAGGAGGGCCATTCGGTCCCATCATAGAGTTAGGGCCATTTGGCCTCATCATGGGTGGGCCATTTGGACCCATCATAGGTGGCCCATTTGGACCCATCATGGAATTAGGTGGGCCATTTGGTCCCATTGAATTTGGAGGGCCATTAGGACCCATCATACCTGGATTAGGAAAGCCAGGAGGTCCAAAGAATGGTGGCATTGGACCATTAGGACCACACATATTGGGAGGCATTGGGCCACAAGGCCTTGGGCCATTGGGACCCATGAAGCCGGGGGGCATAGGAAAATTAGGAGGGCCACCCATAAATGGCATTGGTGGCATATTAGGTCCACCAGGACCCATCATCGGTCCAGGCCCCATATTGGGTCCTGGACCCATGGGTCCCATGTTGGGTCCGGGACCCATGCCTGGGGGTCCTGGGCCCATCATTCCTGGTCCCATCATGTTTGGGGGCATAGGACATAGAGGCATTGAGCCTGAATCCTGATTCTGACCCATGTAGTTTTGGTCTTTTGAGTCATCATCGTCAGTGCCTCCTTTCCCCCAAGGCTCAGACTCATCATTATCAGGAGGACCAGGGGGTCTAATTGGGATTTGCATTAGGGAAGGTATTTCGGCAGGGTTTTGGTTTTCAAAATGCTTCCTCTCATCATTCATGGGACTGTGCATCTGATTTCTGGGCCTTTCATTCCAGCGAGGTTGGTTATCTCTGTAAATTAATAATAATCTACAAACAACAGTGCCACATGAATGTAATCTTAAAAAAGTCTTTGCTAAATATTGCTAATTGTTTTGTGAAAATAAAGTGTTGATATCAGATTACACAATTAAACACCTGAGTGATAGCTGTAGCAGGAATTTAGCTTTATAATTTTTTAATAACTTTATGATTGATTGAAATAATCACACAAATAATTTAACATGGTCAAATATGATTCATAATCATCGGTTCAGCCATAGGATGTCCACTGCTGAACATAGGCTTCCCCCATAGATCTCCAAAAAGACTGGTTGGTAGCGGCTTGCATCCAGCACGACTATACAGTCTTGATGAAGCTATCTATTCACCTTATAAGTAGATGTCCTACACTGAGCTTGCTGGCATGTAGTCTCCACTCAACCTCATAGCTCATCAGTCCTCTGCGCTACATGCCCTGCCCACTCACTGCATTTTCAACTAAGATATCAAAATACCAAATAGGGTAAAGGAACAACAATTACCTTTGCATCCTACCATCTCCAGGTGGTCTTCTATCATCTCCTTCATACCCATCAAACTCGCGGTTTTCCTGTTGATTTTCCTGAGATCCTGTATTCTCATTTTTAACTTCAGAAACGATCTCAACAGGTCTATTCAGTTGCTCTTTCTCCTCTTTTTCTTTCTTTTGTTTCTCTAAAAGCGCTTTGAATTGGCTCATGAAGCTACCATCATTTGAAAATATGTTTTGTTCATCCTTAGAAGTAGGGCTAAAATTGGAAATGTAAATATTTGTAAACAAATTGCAATAATACTCAAAGAGTTATTTTTGTGATAAACAATTCAAAATTATTCGCGGATGCAGGACTCGAACCTTGCGTCTTCGGAACACTAGCCCGACGCTCTGCCCAACTGAGCTAATCGTATTAGACAGGTTATCACTCAATTGAAGTTATAAGAACTTCTGTACATTGATAACCTGTCTAATACGGGTATCACAGGTGGCGCCGCCAACGCTATAAGTTGGTTAAATGATAAACACTTCACGAAATTCGACGCGTATGCAGTATTGCGGATTAGCTCAGTTGGGCAGAGCGTCGGGCTAGTGTTCCGAAGACGCAAGGTTCGAGTCCTGCATCCGTGAATAATTTTGAATTGTTTATCACAAAAATAACTCTTTGAGATAAACCTAGTGTGGGATGCACTATAAAAATTAAAATAATTTAATGCAATAATACTGTTAAGTGTAGACAATCTGAGATAGGTATAGGCCGCATCATACAACTTGGCAGCTGTGATGTTAGCTACAAGTTGCGGATAGCCCAATCTTGACTGAAGCTTACTTAAAGCTGCCTGTTGATTGGGTTACTCGCAGCTTGTAACTAACTTCACATCCACCAACTTATATGATTCGGCCTATACCTATTATAATCGCAAAACATCTAGTCCGATCTGAACACAACGCGTAAACCTGCGCAGAAGCGAAAAATGGGTATCAGCGGGGCCCCCGTAGCGGGGAACATGCCATGTGACCGCCCTTGACAAATCACAGCATAAAGTGTGTTTCCATTTGTGTGCTTTCGTTCTCTGTGTGTCGTAGTCACTTCCGCTAGCTCCACCCACTGAATACAGTCGCGCGCAATATTTTTGTTATATAAACTGTTTGTTAAGATTTTTGTTGATTTTTCTTTTCGTGTTATTTTTTATTTTGATATTGTTTCTTGTTACTACTTGTTGTACTTTGTGTATAAAATGCCAAAAATATTAAATATTCATTATTAAATTGTTTTTTTTTTCATAACATAAGCATGATTATTTTTAGGCTTAAGTTATAGGTTACCTATATACTTTAGCACTATTAGATAGGAATCTAGAACAATATGTACCTAATCCCAATAGTCAAAATAATTAATTATAAAAAATAAAATTCATACATAATGTTGTTGCACTTGACTGTACCATTGCGGGCCGCCATGGTGCAACTTCAGATCGGACTAAATGTTTTGCGATGATAAAACCTAGCCAGTATTAACTTATCAGACCAATACAGCTAGATAATTATGATCTCGCCTAGATATCAATAAGATGAATTATTTTAAGACATGCACTATAAAAGAATAGTCATATATACAATTTAGCATACAAGGGGTGAGTAGTGCGGTAATTTACTTTCTTGGAATGGAATAATCGTGCCAAAGCACTAGGACAGCAGTTAATTCCATCTACTCCTAAATCATATTCATGCTAGTAGCACATGCTATATTAACACCAAATCACTGGCTAATTATTGGTCGTTATAAATCTCATACTATCTTTTGATTCTTATCTTATTCAGTGTGGAGATAAGTCGTGCTCTAATGTCCCGCATGAGGTGTTTTATTGACTGCCTCGGTGGCTCAGTGGTTAGTGACCCTAACTTCTGGATCAAAGAGGCATGGGTTTGATCCCCACCCAGGGCAAATATTTATGTGCTGAACATAAGTGTTTGCTCTGTGTCTGGGTGTTATTTAGTTACCATCTATATAAGTATATGTAGTATATCAAATTCTGGCAGCCATATCACAAGCTTTGCTTAATTTGGGGTCAGAGGCTGTGTGTCAGATGACCCAAAAATTATTTTGTGCATTTCCCCCTGCAGCATTTACCCGAGACAGCCCAGATGTTTAAAGTAGCGGAGCATGGCTCTAGGCCATTGACACAACTGCTCCAGTGGCTTGAATGGTGAATAAGATGATGGCAATGTGGATGACAAAGCTGATGGTAATGGTAATGCAGAAACGTCATGCAATCCGTTAGCTATTCTAGTGTCTTCTGTGGCTTTACAATGCTACAGAACTCTACAGTTTCGTGTTCTTGCAAACAGCCACGACAAAGTGGGCTGTCAGTGACTCCCAGTTTGTAAGTGACTATTTAAGTTGCAGTGACCAGTTATGGGGCCTCTTATTATCTCACATTGTCTGTCTATAAACTTTCATATAGTACCTACTTCAGAATAATGACAGTTCTTGGTAGCTACCTACCTATACATAAAAAATTGTTCGACATTGATTTATAACCTCAAAAATATGAGTATTATCGCAGAGCTACAATAGTAAATAGCAGGAAAAGTAAAAAGCATTAGGTCTTATAAAACATACTTAGCTAGTTTTGCTTGGGCGGCGAGCGCAGCCGCTTGTTTTTGAGCTTCCAACTTGGCTTGGATCTCCATCTTTTTCCTCTCGATAATCTGTTCCTGTTTCGTCATTTGAGCCCATCTTGTATTTAATGGCGATTTGTTTTTGTTATCTTTAAAATGAATCATTTTATGGATATTTTACAGACATTGAAGAGTGAATTATTTAAAATAAAAGTTATTTCACGCAATTTCGAGTCAACCAACTTGCTTTCTTGCTTGCTTTGATTGATGTGAATTAGAGATGATCCAGATTATCGCATGGTAAAAATAAATCGAATCATTGAAATCGAATCGAGACGCGATTTTTTTCAAGAAATAGAGTTTTACTGTCCTAGTGAAACCACTTTAAGAATATTAGTTATCTATAAGTGGCTGATTTCAGATATAGGCTGAATCAAAGTAAATGGCATATTCTGTGAACACTAGTAGGTTAATTTCCGTCTCTTAGACACCTTGCCCCATTAGAGGCTCCATCAAACACAGGCGGTACGAGCGGTAGAGCGGTACGAGCGGTAAAGGGCGGTACGGCAGTACCGCGACCGGCCTGTGTGAGCCCTTCTTATATAACCAGTACAATACAGATGCCCGCCCGTCTGCTATACCGCTCGTACCGCCTGTGTGTAAAGGAGCCTTAGTTCTATTCGGCTTATTCGTCGACTATCGATGTCACATCAATGTTTTTGGAACATCGAGCATCACTAACTTTCATCTTTTTTTTTAAACCGATAAGTAATTCACTGGAAACTAAACACAATACTTTTACTTTCAAATGTTTTGTTGATCTACAAAAGTTTTGTTTCCAAAACAAAGTTCAAGTCCGAGTCTCAATCAACTGTAAACAAGACTTTACCAATTTAATTTATTTACCAAAGAATGAAATAAAAATAGTAAGGATAGCAAATATTTATACGTAGTATTATTATATCTTCTTTGCCTGTAGCAAAGTCACATGTCATCGGCAATATGGAGTGGGGATTAGCGCAACCTGTAGCTAACTTCACAGAAGCCATTAAGTTTGACTCGGCCTATATTTAGCCTCAGAAAATCTCGACTTCTCGCAGCACCAACGGCCATTACAGATCGCACCAAATACTTACTTACTTTTAATTCTGCGGATCTGTATTATCATGTGAGTCGCAGGGGTTGCGTACGTGCGCCACTGCGCAGTAAAACTATCTTTAGGCTGAATCATACAAGTCAGCTGATGTGAAATTAGCTACTTTCTGCGCGAAACCCTATGAGCGTTTATTGGGTTTCGGTCAGGATTGGATATAGCGCAGCTTGTATACTAAGCGCCACACAAATCGGCAGATGGGAAGTTATGCGGAGAACGCTGCGCAATAGCCGAAATATAGTAGGTAGGGAGCCAGAGAGATGAGAAGTCGGGTCACACCCGCACGCCAACCTCATGCCTCCCGCGCGCTCCCTACGCCCGTGTTCGCCACTACGACACACGGTGTCGGCATTGTGCACACATGCGCAATAATTAGCGAATCACGGCGAAGTGTCATCTGCGGCTAACTTCTCATCCGCCGATTTGTGTAGCGCTTAGTATAGCTAACTTCACTTCCGCTGACTAGTATGATACTTCACCTTCGTTTTACTCATCTGGTGTGAGCGGTATTAGCCATTTCAAATATATATCCCCCGTCACAAACATCTTGGCGGATGGATGTATATTACCTATAAAGCCCGATTACAGAGGGGCCAGCGTAATTATAATAGCTAAATAGTATAGGTCTGTTTCTTTTTCACTTTAGGCATTCGATAGAGAGAACGCTTTTTACGTTGCTATTACGCTGGCGCCTCTGTAATCGGGCTTATAAGCTGTGGATAATCCAATCGTTGCGAGGCTGATTAGTGAGTTTCAGTCAGTATTGGGCAATCCGCAGCTTGGAGCTAACATCACAACCGCCAACATGTTTGATTTGGCCTATAGCTTGTTACTGACTAGTCGGATGATAAAATGAAACATCTAAATCATTGCATATTATTCTTTTTTATATTTTTTTTCATCAGTTTAAATGGAAAATACATTTTCATTTATTTATATGTTGTCATTTATTATTGTAAACAAATATATTATAAAAGATTTACATATTACTATCAAAACAAAATATTCACAAATGGCAGACTAACTAAACAATTACTTAGCTGATTCTTCAAGCATGCTAACAATAGCATTGTTTTGAGCTAAACAAGAAGGAGAAAGTTTGGCACTGATCTCATCATTTAAATCAACGTGAAGATGGCATAAATGCATATTGCAGCAACACTATCTGTCCTCGATATCCGTTAGTCTGTCTGTCCGGCTTTCGAATAGGTACCTTTTATAATGATACTTCACAACCTCTCTTCAGCTCATGTATTGCATGATCTAATACTGACTACCTAACGCGCGGCTCCGGTCGACTCCACCGCTCCCTGGAAACTGAGGGCAACGCCAAAGAGAGCCTACATCTGACTATTGTGTCTGTGGTAACTTGACAGTTCATTTAACTAATCTGCTGCCTCAATTAAATCGAAATTCATATTGACTTAATTACAAAAAAAAAACAACAAACTCTGGCTCCTTTCATAACAATACAAATTCCATTGCATGGATAAACTCAATTTAAAACATTCAAACAAATTCATCAAATTAAAAAGTACCTCTTCACATTTCTGCATTACCCTGCCATAACAAAATCATACTATACATTTAGACAGTTGACAAACAAAAAGCAATGGAAGAGGACATGAGCAAAAGAAATCACAAAATATATATAGCATTCGACATCGTGAAGTGGACCGAGGGCCCCGAGCCGCCCTGGCGGCGCGCGGGGCGCGGAAATCATGTGGAGCAGCGAAACAGCTAGCTTCCATCCACTCTTACATGAATGCCGAAAAGAAAAGTATAATTAATAAATTGTACCTATACTTTGTTTATAATCTAATTTTTTTTTACATTTTAATAATTTAAAAACAACCAGTATTTGGTCGAGAAATTTATATCCATTTTTTTTGTGTATTTTATATTTTGATGAAATATTAAAAGCTAATTAACGTGAGCCGATGTCAGGATTCATAGCTAGTCGTCGTGCGCCCGCGCCGGCTGGCGCCCGGCGCGAGCTTCGTATAAACGCATCTGTACACATTAACACTACATCGTCTTCAACAATCATCATCGTGACTCGTATAATGCACTGATATCTCGAGGGGCACAGGGAATATCGCAGCATTGTTCCGTCGCGCCGAGCGCGCCGCCGCCGCGCCCGTCCGCGCCGCCTCTACTTCTACATCAATCATTACTTTCCCCGCCATATACATTTTACATGCAACAACTAAAATAAATCACTACGCTTATACCCCTTAAATTGTCTAAATGTCTAATTGGTACTCTCTATTTACATCGACATATTCAAATTGTTCAGCGGACAGTCTTGCGAGATTGAGGCGCGACGGGCGGCGCGGCGGCGGCGGCCATCGTTACGTACTGTAGACTACTCCACACATACAATAACGCTTTGATCAGAATACGCAAACTCAAAACATCTACATCTAAAATAGGTATGGTTCATCGTAACGCCCGCCTTAAGCCGCTATAGGTAATATCAGCTATGTTAAGTGTAATATAACGTGTTAAGTTTTGCACATGACAAAAATGCCACTCGATAATTTACAATACATATATCTGTAAACAAAATAGGCCCAGATTCATTGTTACTTTGCACGCGTGGGGTTAACACAACCAGACCGATACATTTACAATATACATACACTAATAAAAATATACAATTAAAATTGGCAAACGTAACATTATAAACGACCATTGTGGCTTGTTTGTCATGCCGCAAAGTATGATACATATTTGGGGAATTAGTATTTCTAATATAACTAACTAGAATAATAAGAAAACATTAAGAAGTCACTAGTAACTATGCATCGCATACACTGTACAAATGGACTATACTTTATTGAGATATTTCATCCTTTGTATAAACATGACAAAATACAAATATATCTGTCCAATTCACTACATCACTTATACGGTAACAATCGAGCAACATTTTGACAGTATAATTACTCCCTTTGTGACATTTATACATTAGGTATTTTTAAGTTTTTAAAGGGACATCTTATTTGTAAGTGGTCTGGTACTTGTAAATATCTAGACGCGCAACGTTCTCTCAATTATATGAAGAACCATTTGTCTGTTGTCTCATTCAATAGAGAGAAAGGTTCGGCGGTACTTTCAAATTCAACTGCAAAAATATAGTTCATATAATATTTTTTTATACACTAGTCAAGTTTAAAGGTGCATTGATGAACAGTGCTAGAACGGTTTCGACAAATGGAATGCATATTTCACAGTATCCCTTAAGGGCGACTTAACAAATCACGCGCTCTCTTATTCGCACTAACTCTGAACCCGTAAGACAAATTCACTGGGTTGAATGAATTAACTTGTGAAAGTTTATATTTCTTTCATTTCATTTTGTAATTTCTGATCAAACGACATTTTATCGCAAGTCTTTTGATAAAAAACTTATCTGGATACAAACACGAATAAGTTAGTCTAAAATGTCAAATAATAACAACTAAAATGTTATTTCCAAGTTCAAATCAGTTTGCGCGAGTAAGAAAGCGTTAAATTCGTCAAAGCAGCCTTAAATCCATCTTCCCCATAATAATGTGATACTAGTATCTCCTCAAAACAATAAACATAATTCACAAAACGTTTTTACTACGAATTAAGTTAACTGATTCAGCTTACACTAGCTAGTGGTAACAAGTAACACTTTTCTGTTTTCAAAGTCCAATTAAAATTTATTTCTAAAAGCTGATCGGGATAAAGTCAAAAGGTAAAATCTCAACAAATTAGCAGAGGGAAGTCTTCCACAACTAAAAAAATTGTTATAATTTCATTGGAATCTTGGTAATATTTCCTACATTTTTATGGAAGTATTAAAAACTTGAATGGACGATAATGGATCGTAAACACTATTGATAACATCTGTTATCTGAACACCTGTGAGCTTGCGAAATAAGGTTGTATGTATTGTATCAGCCTGATTCTAGTTTGTTCCTAACTCTATCAAGGAACTAGTTACGAATGCCACGAAAAATTTAAATTATGATAAAAGTACCAAGATTTGTCCTCGGTCTAGCCATATGTCATCTACTGCACTAAAATACCAGATTGTTTCGTGGTAAATAAATAAGAGAAATAAATTAAAATCAAAAGCGAATTTAATCATCTAATATCATGAAGATATAACATTGAGCATTATAATGAGTAAAAAAAGCGTTAAAACCACAAACTGTACTCATGAGCAACAAAAGGGCACTTTCTCTTGAATTGACCAAATAACTTGACATCAATGAAAACCTACTGCATTTTATATACAAAAAACAATTGACAATGAGAAAATGAAATAGCAATGCCGTTCGACATGTAATTGACAAAAATAACTGAAGTTAACATTTAACCCTCAACAAGGTTTAGTAAACCTACGCGAAATGCTTCGATTTAACACTATAATAGTATACATATTAAATAACAAAAGTGATACATCAGGTGAAATGAAATGACAAGTTTCGTAGGACACTCATGCCATTTTCCAACCTATGATTGAACAAATAAGAATTTGATTTCCACAAACTTGATTATTTTGCAGATTTACGGTATAAAAAAACGAGAACCACTTAATGCTAAATCATTTTCAAATATGGACGTTACTTTCAGGACAAAATATGCGAGACGGACCACACATCGGGGCCAGAGAAAGGACATGCTAAAAGCGTTTTTAAAACCTAAGTTTCGTGGAATCATCTACTGGCCCTAATGTATACTAACATTACTAAGAATTTTATTGTGAGTTTGGAGGGTTTTACCAAAGAGGACCAGAAATCTTATTTCCTAGTGGATGTTCAACACTGGCCGGTTGTTTCTGACTTTCGAGACGTTTCATTTTGGCAAACAATCGATTTGATTTATAACGATTAAAGTAATAATATTTTGGCAAATAGTATGACCACTGTTCGCGCACCGTCGACCGATGCCGCGCCACTGGCGCATCTCTAAAACTATATCCATCAATCTCATTTTCATGCAAGAGTAAGTTTGTGACACAACTGAGTTATTTTCTTTTCTATTAAATCACGATATTTACAAGATCTTACAAAGCCACGAACGCGGCGCCGGTCGAAAGTGCGATTTGAAGATAATCAAAAAACTTTGAAAGTATTACACTACCCATAACAAAATTTTCAACAAGAACATGATATAATAATCTTTTTATCCGATAGTTACTATATACAACATGCAAGCTGGGCAAGACAAATAAATAAAATGTACGTCCGACATTGATTTTATGGATGGACTGTTTTGAAGCAAAGGGGACGATATATAGCTCAATTTATAATAAAATATGGAAGGGCCTAACGTTTTATAAGGCCGATAGACGTTTCAATTGACTTTATAAAAGTGGAATTAGGTCAGATGTTAATTAGACTACACCCGAGGATTGCTAAGAAGCGTTCTAATCGTATAATACGTGGTAGCTTACGTCTGAAAATCTAGTGTATCCGCCAAGTGTCTGTCTTGTCTGTCTTTGTCAAGATATAGAACAAGACAATTTGTTTCACCGGACAACGGACCGTTGTTTCACCGGATTGGTGAATGGTTTATAATGAACACGAATTATAATGAACGGACATACATCCGGCGAAAAATGTAGGCCTTTGTTTATTGACGGTCCGTTGTCCGGTGAAAAACACAGCCGCCTAAATATCTAAATTATTATGGTCTCTGTCTGTCGAAATGAAAACAGGCGATTTTGTTGACTTTATACAGTTTTAGTCCGGGAGGTAAGCGCAAAAAAATGCAACTACTTTCTAAAAGTTTACCTCCCGGGTATGTATTGATGTTTGAGCGTTTTTTAGCATCTCGGGTATATTCATGTAGCTATGTGTCGTTATCTCAAACTAAGTATTTTTAAATAATCGACATATTTGATAACACTTTTTAAGTTCAGAATTGACCACTAAGTTGTTATTAATTGGCGATATCATTTATTGACCTTTCAATTAGAACGATAATAAAAATAATAAACGATTAATCATTAATAAGCAAAAATTCATTGGACAACAATAACTTTAGACGGCAATACTTTTCAAATGGAATTAAATGTGGACGAACATATATCTATCATTGGACTATTATATAATGATAATTTAATTTTTTATACATATTATACTATTTACATTAAAAAAAAAACTCAATCGGACTAAACGGATAGATATTATCAATCTATCGGTTACGACGGAATGTTGTATGCAATTGTCACAGGAATTAGGACTTAATGACAATGACAAACAACTCAAATTTGATCGTAGTGACCCTATATGCTTCCTTCAAAGTTAATATATAAGGAGATATCTCGCTCCATTCATTTACCTTAAGTAATGAGAAAAAAAGTGAAGTAGATATACAACGAGTCGCGTATAAAAAGATTTAAGTATTCAGTATGGGCCCTCATGTCCGGTTTTAGAATATATTTAGTTAAGCCAAATGGTTAAGGTCATTGTTCCATATTCAATATAATGGAAGAACAATAACTTAACGTACTTCTATGTAACATAATATTTTGTCTCACTTATCTACGCCGAAATGACTAATAGAACGTACCTTAACCATGAATGTCTCATTTCGTGCTCGTTAGCCAAATTGGCAGGTTGCCTATCAACTATCACATAAATTGGAATATAAATATATTTCTCAAGTTCATTACCATAGCCTTTACTAACACTGACGATGCTAATAAGAACCAAAACGACACAAATCAATCTCCTTCGCGACATGTAGGTTCTCATTAGCGACGCGACACTACTATTAACTTTTCGGACCGCACTATAAATGTGTCACTTTTATTGCAATAATAAATTACATACGTGAATAAGTTGTAATAAAATAGATACATAAATGTGTAAATATTATTTATTAAGGAAAAGAAAAAGGAAACCATCAATGGTATCCAAACAAACAAGTAATATCGATACATTTAAAACCATATTACGTAAACGTATATCAAAATAATAATATATGGAGGTCTAAAATAAAACAAATTAAGAATGTGTGATCGTAAATGTCGAAACTAGTGAGGCAATGTGTCCTTGAATAATATATGATAGTGAATTCGCAATCCTGCCAATTGACTTGAGCTACATATAAAATATACGACGCGCTGTTTTGCGACTTTATAATTATATGAAAAAAAGAAAATTTTGAATGATTTTTGACGGATAAAAGTGTACTTTTTTTTAATCTAGCTTGATCAAATCAAGCTTTGATACGATATTCAGTCGAAAGCTACATGCAATTAGGTTGAATAATAATAGTACTGTGTAGAATATGAGCTCTATATCGTTTTATAAGCCGCGCCACACAAGTTGGCGGTTGTGAAGTTAGCCACAAGCTGCACGAACCCCACTCGCACAGCTGTTCAGTGAGCTTCAGTTAGAATTGGGATTCGCGCTTCTTTTAGCCAACTTCACAACCGCTAAAAATTTTGGTTCAGCCTATAACATAGTATAGAGCTCAAAATCCAATGAATAGAATTACCTAGATTTCATAAAAACTGAGTCAATAAATTTAGAGGCCGAATTATACAACTTGGCGACTGTGATGCAAGCCGCAGCTTAATAAGAAGCTCACTTAACAGCTGGAGAGCGAGGATTAAGTTATCCGCAGCATGGAGCTAACATCACACCCGCCAAGTTGTGTGATTCGACCTATATAATAAAGCTGAAAACAACGCGTCGCATTCGATCCTTACACAAATTCGCATAACAGTCAGCGCGGCTTTGACAGGACCGTTGGCTGTACACATTTTGATAAGACTCAATCGCATCGTAATAAAACTCTTCTCAGTCCATGTATGAACTTTTATATGAGATCAGTCTATTCGACCACAATATGTCTAAATTTAGGTCACCTAAAATAGAGACATTGAAATATGAGTCCCATTTCTTGCATAGGTCGAATCATACAACGGCTGTAATGCTAAAAGTTGCGGATAACCCATGAGCTTACATCAGTATTGGGTTATCCGGAGTTTGTAGCCAACATCACAACCGCCAACTTGCTTGATTCAGCCTATACAGGTACAGCAAAAACATTTAGACTGAGCGAATTCAAATTTGACTGTACGATATACGATTCACAGTTCAATGTATTTCTTTTAGCTACAATAAACACGTTAATTTGATTATGTTAGCTGTCAATTACAATCGTAGCATCTCGCTCACACCATTTGATGACAACATGTAAACGAGCGAGACGACACGATGCAATCACGTCAATTTTGCCAAAAAAAAGTCGTATAGACCGTAAAATCGATGCGAAAAAGCCCGTCATAACATATACAACCTAAGTACATCCACAGGTTTATTAGTATTTTGAGAAATCGTAAAAAATTGACGACATAACTTGGCAGCAAAATATATATCATACATTATCTTAATGTATTAATAAATACTCTATCACAAGGATAGTTCAGGAAAACTTTTTCAGCCAATAGTTCCATAAACCATGCCTTTCTATAAGACATTTCTGGTTATTTGTCATAGTATTCACCATTATAAAGATATTTTATATGGGATTCTGAAATTGCAAAACGAAATTCGTTCCATAAATTATGTCAAAGTCTAACACGTCCAATTTTAGAGGCTCCATCGTAATTATAATAGCAATTTAGAGTAGCTATGTTTCTTTTTCGCTTTATGCATTTGATAGAGAGAACACTATTTTACGTTGCTATTAAATTTACGATGGCGTCTTAAAAATTGGGCCTATTATGAAGTTAGCCGTAACAAATCGACTTTTTGTACAGAACATATAAATCAAATCAAACTTAAATGCGTCTATGTAGTGAGCTACGTGCTGCGCCAATCCCCACTCCACATCTGCTACTGATATAAATTGGATCCTGCGCAACGACTCGACTCGACTTCACACACGACATCGAGTTGGATTTGGCCGTAACATTCGTTGCGATTTCAGTATCGATTCCAAAGAAAAAAGTTCTACATAATGATGATTACAATGACCCGACAAGAGCTATATAAATAGCTATCTAGACATATCCCGAATCATACTTCTTGACGGTTGTGAAGTTAGCTACAAGCTGTACAAACGCCAATCCTGACAGAAGTTACGTGACACACTATACGAGGATTGGGTTTTGCGTAGCTCGTAGCTATATTAACAGCCGTCAAGAAGTCATACAACTTCGTGACTGTAATGTTACCTACAAGCTGCGGATAATCTAATCCCCGGGCAGCTGTTAACACAAATATGCCCAAGAGCACTAAAATTTGACTGCCTCGGTGGCTCAGTGGTTAGTGACCCTAACTTCTGGATCAAAGACGCGCGCACGCACTCAGGGCAAATATTTATGTGATGAACATAAGTGTTTGCTCTGTGTCTAGTTGTTATTTAGTTACTATCTATATAAGTATGTATTTAAAAATAATAAGTATATGTAGTATATCAGACTCTGGCAGCCATATCACAAGCTTTGCTTATTTTGGGGAGGGGCCGTATGTAAGATGAACCAAAATATTTATTTTATTTATTTAAGAGCCAAATCAAAATATAGAGCGTGGAGTTCCTTCGCGCGGAAGTGAAACTTCGTAACTATTCCCCCTCCCCAGGAACGTTGAACGTTTAACGCAACATTTCTTTCATACCCCCTCCATTGTAGCGTTAAACGTTTAACGCAACGTTGTTGGAAGTCACATTAGAGGTTTCACTTCAAAAAAAATCTAAGTAATATCTCTTTTATTTATGGATTTTAAGTAGCAAATTTTTACTCTTGGGTATATATGGGTTAAGTGAGCTTCAGTTAATGGGTTATCCGTAGCTTGTAGCTATCATCACTGCCGTCAAAAATTCGGTCTATAGCTAGGTGTTAAAACACACATTGCAAAGACTATTATTTTATCTAAACACGATTTGCCACACGATAAAATGACGTCATCAATTCTGCAAAACCTCAAAAGTGTAATAAAGAGCCCTGTGGAGCAACAAGTAAAGAGTACTTCCTATGGCCTTACAATATAAAAAGCTTAACGTACAATAATATTAAGTGTTTGTTGAGGGAGGCACTGTGTAACTATATTATAAAATCGTCCAGTAATGCATTGTCGGTACTAACTGCAGCGTACGGCGGGCGCGCGGGGCGCGTGTCAGTACGCCTGGGTCGTGCTGGCCGCCGCCACGCCCGAGGGCTTCAGGTTGCGCTGCGAACAAATACACACGTTAATGTCTAATGTCTCGATCAAAGAATGGATGAAGGGTGACTTGCCGATATCACTGAAGCGCAGACTCATCGATGTGTATCTTGCCCGTCCTGACCTACGGTGCTCAAACTTGGTCATTGTTTTATTTTATTTTTTTTATTTTTATTTATTTGATACACAAAACAGATAACAATCGAATCCTTATTCTAAACTTAGTAGCTAAATTTTACACTGGATTGTCGTCCAAGGTATGTGTATACAGGAAAACTAAAAATTAAAGTAGACGAATACTTTGAAAGTATCCTTCTGTAGCGAGCTTCCAGAGGGGTACTTACAAAACCGCACTAGAATTATCTAAAGTCTATTGATCAAAATAAGGAAACAAAGAATGTATTATAAAATATTTGACCGGGTCATGTGGTTCGTATGCACCCCGAGAGATGGGCTAGGATCGTCACACAATGGGTACCGGAAGGCAGACGAAGGCAGGGAAGGCCTAGAAAACGTTGGTGTGACGATCTTGACACTTTCCGGGAAGGTTGGCGGGATTTGGCCACAGAACGCGATGAATGGAAGGAAATGGGGGAGACCTTTGCCCAGAAGTGGGACAGCATAGGTTGAGAAAAAAAAAAAATGTCTACATAGAATAATCGCTCCGAGTTTTGGCGGGAACGCGGAAAAGTCATGTCGCCTTACTGTATTATTTTGTTAAACTTGTGTTTTTATCAGTGATAATTAGTGAAACATTGTGGTATTTCGTTGATTATGAGCTGATTTACGTGCATGAGTGTAGGCAAGTGATATAATGTGACGTATCATGTCGTTCTGTGTTGTTACCAAAACTCCATAGACGCCTCTAGTAAAGTCTACACTGCTTTACTGAGGTATGACTTTGACTAAGTTTGGACTTGACCGTGACTTTATTGGACTATGACGTAACTACAACCGTGACTATTTTGATAAAATATCAAAAATTATTAAAACTTAATACTTGACACTGGCAAATGCACAATAATGCGACGCCAAAACTAAGAAGAAGAATAATCGCTTCATTAAGGTGACGCATTGATAAACTATTATTTCAAAAATTCTCCCTTCACTCGGACAAATTTTACGCGGTCGCGCTCGACGGGATCGCGCCAGAGCGACGGGCGGCAGTGAGTTTTTAATTAATTCCTCATAATTTACACATTAAAAAAATAACTTCTCGGTCTATGAAATAGAATAGCAGTCTGGCTATTTTATTCGTAAAAAATAATGGGGTGTTGTCGTTGATAATTCTGAGCATTCGAATTATTAAACATTTTTCGGTGAGAAATTTGTAACTTTTTCTTTTAATAAAGCCGGTTACTTTTTTAAATTTTGTTCCGCACATTAAATTTTTCAAGATTTTCCCTTATCTATGATATTTTTTAAATTTGAATTAATATCATTCGTCCTCTCACATCGCGCATTCAAAAGTACTCGTTTTCGTGTTTCTCGGCCCGATGCCTCGTCTTAAAAGAGATAATACCAAAATATATCGAGGTAGGACTTAAAGGAGGTCAATCGCCAAATCCAACTCGGTTGAGCAGCGTTCAGAAAATTGCGTAACGTCTTCTCGTCCGACATATCTCAGTGCCTCAAGTCGAAAGGGTTTGCCTAGTGCATGTTGCCAGTGATGACTTATGGCACTGAAACGTGGTCTCTTATTAATACCTAAGCTCCAAGTGTTCCAAGTTATGACTGGGAATCCCTCTGCGAGATCGAATCAGGAATGAGGAGATCCGTAGAAGAACCAAAGTTACCGCTCACCCAGCAGATTGGCAAGTTGTAATGGCAGTGGGCTGGGCACATAGCGCGGAGGACTGATGACGAAAAGGGTTGAAAAGTTATCTAGTTACTTTTGCGTTCAATGTAAATAAAAACACTAAGATTTATACTGAAATCTAACCACAACGTGAGAATGAAAGATAAGTATACTACTAAGTCTGTCTAACTCTCTGTGATAACTTTAAAGTACCTACACTGTTTTCAGCCATTACGAATAAATTTCCGTTACACAACACTTTATATTTAAAAAAATAAACAATCACGATTATGTGCAGTCTAAGTACATAATATTGAGTAGCGAGTTCAAAGATTTTGGGAAAAAAATCAAAATATTGCAATGCACAAAATAAACTAAGTGTATTTCTATCATATCAACATACAACTACAATGGAAGAAACAAAACTATAATATGAGACAAAATAGTGCATAAAAATTGTCAATTAACATTATCATACAATAGATAATGTTGTAATAAGGGAAGTGCTAACAATATTCTATTGTGAATGAGTGCATCAAATGAAACTACAATTTATACGTTTAACTTACTGGTGGTAGGCTTCCGAGATCTTTTATATGCGTCCCAGACTTGAAAAGGGAAGGAGATATATTAAGACCTAGCCCTTTCTTATAACAATAATCATATCGATTTAGTTAACAATAATAATGGAGTAAACAATCACTGATTTGGTGCTTAAACTAAACCCTTGGAATCGTTGTAACAGGCTGACTAGACAGGCAGGCCGGCTAGACAGACAGGCCGACTAGACAGGCAGGCCGCTAGACAGGCAGGCCGACTAGACAGGCAGGCCGCTAGACAGGCAGGCCGGCTAGACAGGCAGGCCGGCTAGACAGGCAGGCCGCTAGACAGGCAGGCCGACTAGACAGGCAGGCCGCTAGACAGGCAGGCCGGCTAGACAGACAGGCCGACTAGACAGGCAGGCCGCTAGACAGGCAGGCCGGCTAGACAGACAGGCCGACTAGACAGGCAGGCCGACTAGACAGGCAGGCAGGCCGGCTAGATAGACAGGCCGACTAGACAGGCAGGCCGTTAGACAGGCAGGCCGGCTAGACAGGCAGGCCGGCTAGACAGGCAGGCCGGCTAGACAGACAGGCCGACTAGACAGGCAGGCCGCTAGACAGGCAGGCCGGCTAGACAGACAGGCCGACTAGACAGGCAGGCCGACTAGACAGGCAGGCAGGCCGGCTAGATAGACAGGCAGGCCGTTAGACAGGCAGGCCGGCTAGACAGGCAGGCCGGCTAGACAGGCAGGCCGGCTAGACAGGCAGGCCGGCTAGACAGACAGGCCGACTAGACAGGCAGGCCGACTAGACAGGCAGGCAGGCCGGCTAGACAGGCAGGCCGACTAGACAGGCAGGCCGGCTAGACAGGCAGGCCGGCTAGACAGGCAGGCCGGCTAGACAGACAGGTCGACTAGACAGGCTGGCCAGTTAGACAGACAAGCAGGCAGGCCGGCTAGACAGGGTGGCCGGCTAGACAGGCTGGCCGGCTAGACAGACAGGTCGACTAGACAGGCTGGCCAGTTAGACAGACAAGCAGGCAGGCCGGCTAGACAGGGTGGCCGGCTAGACAGGCTGGCCGGCTAGACAGGCTGGCAGTGGTACTCACCAAGTGATCGTACTGGTGCACCATGCGTTTGATATGCGTGAGCTTACGATGTAGGTAGTTGACGCGCCGCCGCGCCGCCTGGTACTCCGCGTCGTTGTTCACACGTCGGTACTCTTCTACGATGCGCTGTTCTATGCTCTGTAATAATGAAAATAACACATTACATTTTACTTGAAAAACATTTCAAGATAAATTAATAATTTCCTTACTTTTCCTTTAATCGCAGCTGGTAGCTAACATTACAGCCATCAAGTAGTGTGAATCGACCAAGTTTCGTCGAGATTCGTTGAAAAATGCGATCTGTAGACGAAAATCAACATCCGTCCAAAGACAAAACGTATAGGCTGGTATAATTATGTTATCGGCGTCGGCGGACGAGAAGTTAGCCGCAGATGACACTTCGCCGTGATTCGCTAATTATAGCACAATGCTTATACAAGTGGCAAAGTAGTGAGCACGGGCGTAGAGAGCGCGCGGGAGGCATGAGGTTGGCGGGTGTGCCCCGGCGCCTAGTCCCTCTGGCTCCCGCACATACCTATATTTAACTTTTTGCGCAGCGTTCTGCGCATAGCTTCCCATGGGCCGACTTGTGCGGCGCTGATCATACAGTACAGTACCTGGTGGTGCGGGGAGAGCGGCATGGCCCGCTTGAGCTCGGCCTCGAGGCGCGTGAACAAGCACGCGACCTGCTCCACGCGCGCGTAGTTGCTCTTGTACTCCGTGTACAGCTCCGCAAACTCGTTCTTGTACGCCCGCCGCATGTTCGAACTCGTTATGCAAGGATATAACCTGAAAATTAAACATTTTCATTTTATTTTTTACTATAATTTTACTTATTGTGAAATGACGAGATTTATTTTCCGGTAAATAGTATATGTTATTACACAAATTGTTGTATATTTAATTTTAGTATTAAGCTTCAATAAATGATTCTAATTCTTAAAATTCTATGCCTCGAATAGCATATCCAAGTCTACAGGTTTAACTGTAAATCTACAGTTTTTTCGATTTGTAGTACCTATTAAGCCGAAAGGTATTGTGAATAACTTTTTCTATGGGACCAACCCGAGATTCGAAAAGAAAAATCACTGTTTCATACATTTTGTCGATTCCGAGTTGCAATTTTGAATGGAACAGCTGATTTTTTTCTCTCTGGTTCGGCCCTATAAATCCAGCAGTAGACTTCCTATGAGTAAAACGGCGAATGTTCTACAGTTTCAGTTTTTGACTAGTGTGTTGCCAGTGATCATTTAGAGCATTAAAACATAGTCTCTTACTGATATACCTACAACGTGTAACGGAAAGACTGTATACATACTGAAAGTACCAAATCACATAACGGTAACAAACTAGATGGTTTAGCCGTGTAAGTTCGTTTGCTGATTTTTAATCTTTTTTTGAAAAACTAGTCATTTTTATGACTAATTCACATTTGCACAGCACTATCACACTAAACAGCTGTGAGGTCAATAACACGACCTTGCCCATCAAAATCAGACCACACCTCCTTGAACTGCTGTCCTTTTTTTTTCTAGTCATTTTTTTTTTTTAAGTGAATGTTGTTATTTTGGCTCGGAATTTCGAATACAGCATCTATATAAAGTATAGTATCAACCCACTTTTTATGTATACAGCCTTTCCGTTATACGTTGTATATGTTCATAAAAGATTAATAAGGAGATGGCTATGCTCGGACTCGCTCTGCGCGATCAAATCAGAAATATTCGTAGAGAAACTAAAGTTCGACAAACCCCAGCAGATTTCTGAAAAATATTAACTTTATAACTCAATACATACCTTTCAATCTCTTCAGTTTCATTAATAGTTTCATCAGGCACTGATGTTAATTCTGTAGTTTCTAAGGGTTCTGTATTTGTGATGTCTTTTTCTGAAAGAGCACAATCAAAATTTCCATATTAAACATTGCTTAATACCTGTTGTGACGAGATAATGCGACCAACCCTTAATATCACAAGTTAAGAAAGCAAACCATCACCAACCCATATAAAGACCTTAATCACCGTCTAGTTTTCACTAAACTTTACCTGTCTTACCACAAAAGACTTAAACACGCCTTAAACACTATCTAAAAAAAAAATTGCACGGCAATTTGCACAGTTAAACATTGTCTAAAGCGTACGTAAAAGTTTTGTGGTAAGACGGTAAGCATTTCAAACTTAATTAAAAAGAATACTTTTTTGTTACAGTTCTACAATGTATCGATCGATGATAATTATGGTCTACATTGTTCTGTTACAACTCTATTCACAAATTAATCCGTTAAATTAATTTGGTTAAAACATGTTCATAAGAAAATGGACCGTAGTTTCATATTTTAAACAAAATAAGTTTGGTTTATTTTTTACTACTTTTTATTTTTATTACTACTAATTCCCTTATAATCCAAAAAACCATAACCACAGGGCTCAATTCACACCAAGATTAAAACTAAGCGGTTTAATCTTAACATTAGATTGACGAATATTGCATTTTAAACTTTATCACCATTATTTGAAGGTTCAATTGTTGTTTTAATTTCGATGCGAACCGGGCCTCAATTCGAACGAGTTTTACCTGTGATATTTTGCTCTACTGGGGGGCTATTCCTATAACCGTTCGTGACTCCGTTTTTAACAGGACTTGGACAGAGTTCCTTCACAGTTGTGAAATTGAGGGTGTAGCCGTTATCTTTCTTACTATTAACTGAAAACAATAAAAAAACTGTGATAAACAAGTATCACTACTTAATACTTAACGTACGAGTTAAAGCTAGCGGGTGAGATAGTATACAGGGTTATTTCTAATCAATTACCATCCTTTTAGGAGCTTATTCTGTACATCAAAACTAACAACTTTTGTTTTGCGACATTTGTCAAAATTTAAAAAAAAAATCAGCTGTTCCATACATTTTGTCGAGGGTGAACGATATATTTTTCTATGGAACAACAACTTTTTTTTTGAGATTTGACAAAAGTCGCTTTGATGTCCAGTATAAGTCCCTAAAAGGATGCTAATTGATTAGAAACAACCCTGTATAAGGTATAGATTGAATCATACAACAGAAAATTGTCACGTAGATGTAAGTGAGCTTATGATTCGATCTATACGCAGATGTGGGACGCGAGTTTTTCAAATTCATTCATTCCGATTTAGTATTCTACAAAACACTTTGTGATTTGACATTAAAAAACGTATGAATGTGAGAAGTAAAAACGAAGATACAAAAGTAAAAGAGAAAGCAATTTTAAGTGATTCAAAACTGCTATACTTTGAGTAAGTCATCATCATCATTTCAGCCATAGGACGTCCATTGCTGGACATAGGCCCCCCTTATTAGGACCGCTATCAACCGGTCTTATTGGAAATCATTATCCAATAAGACCGGTTGATAGCGGTCCTAATAAGGTCATCCGTCCACCTTGTGGGTGGACGTCCTACACTGCGCTTGCCGGTACGTGGTCTCCACTCGAGAAATTTTCGACCCCATCGGTCATCAGTTCTCCGCGCTATGTGCCCTGCCCATTGCCAATCCGCTGGGCTGTCGGTAACCTTGGTTCTTCTACGGATCTCCTCATTCCTGATTCGATCTCCAAGAGAAACTCCGAGCATAGCCCTCTCCATGGCTCATTGGGCTACTTGAGTAAGTACGATCTTAAAAATGATATGTAAACTATACTTCCAAAACATTATCCGTCTTACCACAAAAGTTTTACACACGCTTTAGACATTGTTTAGCAGTACAAATTGCACGGCTAAACAGTGTTTAAAGCGTGTTTCACTCTTTTGTGGTAAGGCGGTATATCTTTAAATATTGAATTCATAATTATTTCTCGGTTATTCGACAAAAGGAATCTTCGCCATAAGATAAGGAGTCAATTAAAACTGTTATTTAAACCTGATAGTTTGATATCTTGCTTATCGTTTCCCTATTGCACAAATAAAACGCGGAACTTGCAAAAAAATAATTAACTCCGTTATAGCAAAAAGCTTTGAGACCGAATTGGTAGCAGATTTTAATTGGTGATACAGTTTATTACGTGATATAAACAGTTTGCATTTAAGAATTTTTCGAGAACCGTCGTAGATGAGGTCGCCCGTGTGTCATTTTACTTATTTACGTTGACAACACTGCTGTCTTTGCCAATACCAATTCGGTTTTCATCAGTACTCGCGTCTACCAGGTATAGTCGGTACCTTGGCTGCTGATTAATAGTACATTGTTCACCGAGAGGAGAAAGTGACCGATTACCGTCGAGGGTGTCGTTTGAAACCCGAGCCGTAGGCGAGGGCTTTAAAACACCCGAGATCGGGAATCGCACTTTCTCTAGAGTGATAAATAGTGCTTTATACTACACCTTTATATTACACTCATCATCACTATCACTACTTATCATTTTGATAGTTTTATTTTACTTTTCTACGAAAACTGAATCCTCAAACAACACACAAATTGAAAATGGCGCCAATGGCGTCTGCAATTTTCACATGTTCTTTTTTCAAATTGTTTGACACCATCCAACACACAGCTAAAACTCAGCTAGCTAAAAACTCACTGTAAAAACTTTTTGGCTAAAAAAAGAAAAACCACGTAAGAAATGGATTTTCATACACTTTTCTCTCCCACTCAGATGCGTTTTCTCGCCGCATATTTGTTCGATATGCAATGACGTACTTTCTACCGTAAATTTGATAAAGTATCAAGGTACTTTCCGAGCAGGTGTAGTATAAAATCTTTTTGTTAGTTTACTGTAACGCCACGACGGTTCTATTTTTGCATATACTCTAATAATTGCAATACATAGTAGCGAGCTAGCGAGTAATAGACTTCGAGGTCAATTTCCATAGTAACATTGAAGTACGTTTGTGTAATAAATAATATCTTGATAACCTTAGATATGTCTGCAATGTGTGAAATGTTTTGTTACATTCATTTGCTATGTTTATTATTTTGTACCTATACACTATAAAATTTAACTTGATCTCTGCGACAGCTGTCAGAAAAATCACGCCTATGAAGTCCTGAATTTCTTAATAGTACAGACAGTACCTGTCAATGTCATACCTTATAGGCATGCCGATTAGTGATGGGTGACGAATGATCGTGACCACAGAGTTTTAGATAGTTTTATTTAAAATATCGATAGTTTATACTAACGATATTTTAAATAAAACTTAATTTATCATTAATTTTATTGTATATTTTAATATCATAACATTTTTTACATGTGTAATTAAATTAAAACCAATTATATGTTACATTAGCATCGATAATAGTGAAAAACGTCGATAAATACTGTTGTAACATTATTATGAGTATTTAATTAATATCATAACATTATTTACATGTGTACATACTTGATCTTAAATAATAGTAAGTAAATAAAATCCAATTTCTCACCTACAACTACTCATTCGATTTCTTTACAACATTGTTAAAAATTGTTTTTTTCCACCACTATCTCAACTCTAAAAGTGGAAATCTTCTATGTCTATGTCACTGTCGCAGAGATCAAGTTAAATTTTATAGAGTATAGTTGTTGTTCCCTTCTCATTACGTATGGTAAAGGTCGAATCATACAAGTCGGATGTGAAGTTAGCTACAATCTGCGCGGAACCCAATCAACGCGCAGCTTTATGTGAGCTTCAGTCAGGATTGGATATTGCGTAGCTTGTAGTTAACTTCACATCCGCCGACTTCAATGATACTGTCTATACGTCATGAGGGTATAATAATAATTATGGGGTATGGTGGTGAATTAATTTTTTTTTAATCGAAATACGTTGTTTAGTTTATTGTTTTTTATCCAGAAACTACCCTGAAATGGAAACCGGCTGATTGCCTTCTACTAGTACCTAACCCTATATGTACAGGGTTATTTCTAATCAATTAGCATCCTTCTATGGGCTTATTCTGTACATCAAAACTAACAACTTTTGTTCTACACTTTCGTCAAAACTCAGAAAAAAAATCAGCTGTTCCATACATTTTGTCATTGGGTGAACTATATTTTTCTATGGAATAACAAATTTTTTTTGAGTTTTGATGTAAGTCGTAGAACAAAAGTTGTTCGTTTTGATGTACAAAATAAGCCCCTAGCAGGATGCTAATTGATTAGAAATAACCCTGTATACATAATTTGGATTTATTTTATTTATGTAAACACACTAGAACAGAATAGGACAATAATATTAGCTTCAATATAATTTGTAATAAACATCTCTGTTGAGGTTATTTTCGCGTTTCTAGAGTAATTTCCAAGTATGCAATACAATATGCGATATGAAAACTACTTTCCTGTTATGGAGCATGTACTAAACTAAAGTAAACATGCTTCGTTGTCTTGTATTGTCCTTCCTTCTCCAAATTGATTGTTGTTAATATAATTAAACATTTATATTTATTTATTGCGAAAAATATAAATTTAAATAATATCCTCGCAGTTCTAAAATCAATCAAACCAGTTAAGTTAGAAGAATGAATGTATTTTCTAAGTATGCAATGTGAGTGGTCAAGCGTGGACTTAGTCACGTTAAAAAAAAATTACTGCCGTTAATGTAGTCTTCATAACGAGGGCAGTATAACTCCGCGTCGTTTCGGTGGACTCTAAGCTTCAACCTTGCGCGTTAGGTAAACACTTTGTGCCACTTTCACCGCCCGATGCGACTCCTATTTTACAACTGCCGTTTCACATCCGTCTCAAAGAATTCTGCTAAGAACTCGGTTATTAAAATACTAATAAAGTCATTCGGTATCTCGTTATAGTAGCTAGTTTAATTATGAACCAGTTTAATAGACCAAGCGTATTGAGTTTGCTCTTAGGTTATTAACTTTTATGAAGACATTTAGTTCAACTTTATGTCTCGATCTTGTTATGTTTGCTGAATTTGCAAGAAAATTCGATTAATTTGTTTACTCTGAGCCGTAAACATAATGCACCTGGGTCTATTGACTATCTTTAGATTTCATTGTAGATTAGGCCAAGGTCGTAAAACGTATTATGTAGTTTAGTCTTTTCTTGAACGATCTCCGTTATTGAGGTACCTACTCATATGTACGTGAAACGGTTACGACGTACTTTATGGCGAAACTCAGGAAATAGTACTGTTAATGCTATTCTAAAAGTCTCTATTTTGGAAAGGAGGTTATAAACACGATACTGAGACGTAAAGTGTGAACGTCGACGTCAAGATATTTGGTGAACCAGATTATTTGTTTTGTACTTCCACATTCAAGTGCTCCTTCTAAGAATCATGCAAACTCATAAAATATATGTCAAATCACAAGGTAGTTTCTAATTACTATTTTTTTTACATTTTTAGTCAAAGATTGACTAAAGAGACTCTTCTATTCTTATACTATTCCATGCAAAAAATTAAGTCGACCTCCCATCTCTGTTGATGCATGAAAGAGTAAAAAACAAACCAACAAACCTATTATCGGTTTTCTAATATCGAGGGCCACCTGTAGTGAGAGATCCTCTGCTCCTTGACCGCGAGCGTGTCTTTCACCGAGATATATGTACGCACTAAGACACTCATCTATATTTGAGTCGTTCGCCTGTGGCGTAGCCCGAGGAAGAGCTTTGCTTCTTTCCAAACCGCGGGTACGTCTTTTATTCGCAGTAAGACTAATCAATATCAATTAATAATAATCTACCGAATCAATAGTCTTTTCCCATAGTAAGACGCGTGTCGCTCGCCCAACGACGCCGTGGCGTAGCTCGAGGAAGGCGGCGAGGGCCGCTTTTAGTGAGAGATCCTATTTCTTTAGCTTTTCTTCCACGGAACTATTCGCACTAAGACTCTCATATATAGTCCTTACCAGTAGTCCGATCGTCCTCGTTGTCAGATGCGTGCCGCTCGCCCGACAACGTCATGGCGTAGCCCAAGGAAGGCGGCGAGGGCCGCCGGTAGTGTGAGATCCTCTGCTTCTCCACCGACTTGTCTTTTATTCACACTAAGACCCTCATCTATAGACCTTACCCGTGGTCCGATCATCCTCGTTGTCAGACGCGTGCCGCTCGCCCGACGACGTCGTGGCGTAGCCCGAGGAAGGCGGCGAGGGCCGCCGGTAGTGAGAGATCCTCTGCTTCTTGACCGCGGGCGCCTCTTCCATGGAGATGTTCGCGGGCCTCTTGCCGGCGCTGGGCGACGCGCGCGGGGACAGGGAGTTGGCTGAGTCGCTGCTCAGCGGTGGCGTTAGATTTTGAGGTTTCCGCCTGCGGGAACACGGAACTGGGTTGAGAATTGGAAATGTAACTTATGGCAACTATCTACTATTAGCTTTTACACTTGATTTTTGTACCGTTCTATAGCATTTGTATTTTAGCACGATAAAATTAGCCTATGACACTCTCCGATCTTAAACCTTTTCACGTCACGTCATCCATCAGCTATGGGACGTAGGCCTCCCCTATGGATCTCCAATAAGAGGCTTGCATCCAGCGCGATCAAGAGATCTTAAATGAGGTCATCCATCCACCTTGGTGGGTGGACGTCCTACGCTGCGCTTGCCGGTAAGGCACTTAACCATAATATGAAATGAAAATCAACATTTGAAGCGTGGCGCTCAAAAGGTTCATTAAATTATATCCATGCAAAAGTATCAAGTAGATCAGTCTCTCAGTTGCTGCGTGAAAGAGTAACAAACACACTTTCGGTTTTATAATATCGCCATGTGGCCATTTCTCTATGTATTCCCAAAAAATGTGTTTTGCGACTTGCATTCAACGATTTCCAGACCATTCTAATCACATCACTTTATCGATAAATATGTCGATAATACAACACAGATTTTGCGGGCACTACTACGGTACTCACTGTAAAATCCGACAAAATCACAATGTCACCTACAGTTGACAGATTATGATAATTTTGATTTTACAAATAGATTAGAATAATATAAGTGCTGTTGGCGTACAATTTTATTTATAATTGTGATATGATATTTTCATATCCAAGAAACGGGTAGCCATGACATATCCAAGAAACGGGTAGCCATGACTGTTAATTCCAAATTATTGACAGTGGCTTGCAATTTTGCCAGCTGTCTCAGATTTTTTATGATAACACGAATTATCTTGGCAATTCTTTGAACTATAGTCAATATGTAAATTTGCATCGATGTATTTGCCGCGTGAAATAATAAATTCATTTTACCAATGTCATATTTGTTACAATTACAAGGAACTTCTGAAGAGTCGAACGATCACAATTTTGCTAGTTATTCAACCGTAAAAATAGTCTACTGTGTTCTGGTTCAAAGATTTACTAGGCACGCAGCGATTTTACAGTTTGTAGACAAGAGCAGCAAGCTTCGCTATTTCGCGCAGCGTCTTTCAGTTGCGCGTGCGCAGCACAGCAACTTCACGGTCGCCAACAAGTTTGATATGGTCTATAATGTTTTACTTACCAGTTACCGAATACAGTTATGCCATACTTTTTAAGACAAAAGAAACTGAAATTCCAGCTGGAGTATGGTTCGTTGACTGCTATAAGCGTTGCTTGCACGCAACTGGCAATCACTGGATTACCCACCACAATTATACTAATAAGTTCGTATAGGCCGGGTGTCAGTTTTTAAGCCGCCTGAAGGCCTCTGACTTAGCAAAACGGTTAAAACAACCGGGATCTACAATTTAACGTGTCATGCGAGCCACGGTAGCGCTCAGTTGGAAAAAGCCACCCGCGGTCACCCACCCAAATACTGACCATGCGGAACGTTGCTTAATTTCGGCGATCGCAGACAAACACCTAGTCAAACCACGCTACGAGCACTACTAATAAAGTGCATCTATACTTGGCGATTTAAACTTTGAACTAAGTAGAGAATATACACACGAGGTGGACACATGACCTCATCAAGACCGTAGGATCGCGCTGGATGCAAGCCGCTTCCAACCGGTCTTATTGGAGATTCATAGGGAGGTCTATGTCCAGCAGTGGACGTCAGTATGGCTGATGGATAGACAATATATCTGACAACCTATAAAATCAACGACGACGTAAGAATTATCATGTTTATAGATGCATACCAAAAATGGCCGAAAATGGGAATCATACTAGATTCAAAATTTCGGCCACTAAATCGCTTTCTAAAAAAACAGTTGCATTTAATTCTTGCCCTATTCTTACCCTTAACATTCAGTGCTAATCGAATACAAAATATAAATGTATTCGTACGAATACTAAATATAGCGTTTGATTGTAGTTTCCTCAGGCATAGTCATCGTTGTCAACACTAACCATAGCTAATACTAGTGATAACCGAGCAAAGTATCCTTTCACTATAAGCTTGAAAATTGTTTCGTGTTGTGCCTAGAGCTATTTTCGAATCTTCCTTTTTTTTAAATGAAAAAACACCATACCTCAGCGAATCAGACTCAACAGCACATCACCTGTCCCATCTTCAAATATTAATACTTACAGGTTGTTTCTCTAGACTTCTAGGATATCATTGTAGTCTTGAATGCCTGTAAAATACTCTTTAAATAAAACCAACCAACCTCTTAAGCATACGTTTCTCTTCTTCGCTGTAGAAGGGCCAATCTTCGTTGACGTCGTTCCAAAAATGCCTACGTAAATGGTAACAGTTGTCCTTTAGAGAACTGATTTGTCCCAATATCTTGCCGACGACAATTCTCTCCTTGTCTTTCATGCCTTCTGTAATATTACGCCAGTGTCAATGGTGAACGCCAATTTTATTGAAATCCCGGATTCATTTAGACATTTCTGATGATAATCTTACACGACATATTACTTTTTAAATCAGATATACAGGGTTATTCCTAATCGATTAGAATCCTTTTAAGGGCTTATTCTGTACATCAAAACTAACAACTTTTGTTCTGCAACTTTTGTCAAAACAAAAAAAAAATCAGCTGTTCCATACATTTTGTCGAGGATGAACGATATTTTTCTAAGGAACAACAATTACTTTTTTTAGTTTTGACAAAAGTCACAGAACGTTGTTAGTTTTGATGTACAGAATAAGCCCCTAAAAGGATGCTAATTGATTAGAAATAACCCTGTACAGAAGCTTTTTTTCGATAACACTTATCGATCAAAGGACATTTTGCTGTAGATATTGTATAACACTTATTTTTCTTAATGAGAAAGATTGCATGCGGAAATGAGACAACGATAACTTATTGTGTACCCACAAGATTAGGTCATTAGAAATGTCAGTGAATGAATTCGAGACCGAATGAAGGATATTGAAATGTCAACTTACCACTGAACAACCGAGTGTACAATTCAGGCTTTTTGAAGGGTTTCAATGCTAATAACTGTATAAGTCTTTCTCTGAAATAAAAGAAAAAATAAAGTTAATTCTGATAATTTAAATTGAAATTTACCCTTTGAGGGTAGGCCTACGTCCTGCAGTGGACTATTAAAATGCTGATACAGTATATTGAAATTTGATTATATTTGTACAATTTACTAAAAGATCCTATAAACTACTTGAAAATAAACATGTATATTTAGTTGGAGATAGGTTAGCGTTTGACCACATCCTGTTTGATGTGGTTGTTTTAAAATATTTTCAACACCGAAACGGACTTATACAATGTCCTTAATTTTAATGCTTAAAACATAGAGAGCTGCAAATACAACTAAGCAGTTTTAACAACTTCTTGCCATATTCAGAACTGATAGCTGATATTTAAGAATGCATTATTACATCATTGTTTGGGTTCACAAATACAAAAATACCGGTTGCAATTCGTTATCACTCGCAACAATCATCATTGTTTTCCCCGCTATCTGTTACGTGAGTAATATTTATCAAATCTTAATACGCATTACGATAAATTCAACACATACGTATGTATATCGCAGATAATTTTCGGAATTATAATTTTGATAAAGGCAACACACGAATAACCGGCTAAAACGTGTGAACATAACTTAGAACTCGATAAAACCATCACGCCATGGAATTACATTTATACATACTGGCCATATATTATAGATAAAAATATATATCAACTTAAGCATGCATTTTTCAGGATTAACTCTAAAGCCGGAAACATGCTATCGGACGCGGCTTACGGACGCGACTGACAGCCGCGACTTAGCAATGTGCACAGTCTTAAGACATCCGGTGTGCCAGATCGCTCTCGGACGTCCGAACGCTCTCGGACGACGAGGACGAGGTGACGTCCGCGACTTATGTCCGATAGTGTGCACGGCTCAGTGTCTTTTCATAGTCTAGGTCGCGGCTGTCAGTCGCGTCCGATAGTATGTTTCGAGCTTCATCCGTGACTTTGAAATAATGTTAAGATTAATATTGCACAATAATGTTTTCTGGAAAACCTTGGTAATGCATGTGATGTGAGTCATAGATATTTGTAACATATGTTAATTGTTTCAAAGCAATTCTCTGTGAAGAGTACAGGGAAAACGAGTGCGAGATTTGTTTGACGAGTGGTTTTTACCTCTGAGGATGTTGCTTTTAAACTATCGCGATTTGAACACATTATTATTATATACTACGGGACTAATCGCGCACTAAAATTACGAGATAAATAAATACCTCATCATCCCGACGTTTCGGCCGAGTTGCAACGACCGTGGTCACGGGTAGTCTACCCGGGTACTACGGGTAGTCGGGATGATGAGGTATTTATTTATCTCGTAATATTAGTGCGCGATCAGTCCCGTAGTATATAATAATAACCTCTGAGGATAATAGATCTCCTGTACAGAATATAATAATTAAACATATTATTACGCATGGTTTTTTTTCATATTTTCATATCTAATTGGAAATATTCAATCATATAAATCATATGATAAAGTGTATTATGGTAAAGCAGGTCTATCATATCATACCATTTAAGTTCATTAAAAAAGATTACAATTATAACCCAAAATATTTTTTTTCCATGCCTGCTCTAATTTCGCTGCCTAATTTTATTGCATAATAATCATTTACTACAAAAACATTATAGTTAGATAACCAGGCAATAAAATTATGTAATCACAAACTGCTACTCAAACAAAAAATCTGTTATTAAATATTTTACTACAAGTAACAAAAATACCTATCGTAAAAAATATGAGCGAATATTATAATTTAATTAATGTAGCTGTAGGTACATATGTGACTTTTATTGAATGTATTATGCTTTTTCAACGTACTCGTAGGTAAGCAAATTATTTATTATGAAATTATACTTAATGTTCATTCATAAATATAATAAGTGAATGAATTTAAAATGTCTACATTTGCATGAACACTGTCATTCATATTTTGATACCTTTGTGGGACGGATTCTTAGACTTTGTTTCTATTTATTTACTAACCAAAGTTAAGTTGTAGTGTTTGGACCTGCAGAATTAAAGTTACATTTACACATTAAATTACAAAAACTACCTACAACGACAAAGGGGGACTGAGATACGTGAGACGGGGACCCGCCACCCGTAACTGTCTCAGTCCCTTTTGTTGTCTACCCCCGCGCCCCTGTACCGCGCAGGCGAGGACTGAGTTAAACGGTCGGACTATAACAATGCGTCATTCATTAATACATGTTACGTCAAGGGATTTTAATGTATGCGTAATGTACCTACAAACCTACATGCCTCATATGTAGACAATTTATCTAACATTTAACGCGTTTTGAAGCCTTGCAAATACTATGTGTTATATACCGATCATATCCTCAAAAAGTATGGAGCGGGCAGTTTTATTATCAAACAATTCTGGGCTGCCGATCTGCACTTTCAAAATGCCGTATTTGGGCTACTTAAGGACATGTTGCCATATACGCTCGCCAAAATCGATAATCCTAGGAAAGACAGTCTCGCTACGACAGTCTGATATTGCTGTATAGTAATAAAAGTCTACCGTATTATCCAGAAACACAATTGAAATTGCCGTACAACGTTTAACACTAAGAGGCGGGTCTAAACGCGATCTAGAGCATGAATTGAAACGCTTTAACTTCGTCTCGTTATTTTTCCAACTGAGAGAACGAGACAATATAATATTATTATATTATGTACTCTTTTGAGGCCTTACGATCACAGCACACGCTCGAATATCGCTTAGCTTATGTCCATATATGAAGATCATTTAGCTTCATTGTATGCAATATGTTAAACTTCTAATGCTACTTGTATCTATTTATTTAAACACCGTTATATAATGTGGTTTTTATAAATAATTGCTCATATACTCTGGTTGAGCGAAGCCGCAACTTATGTACGATATCGGTTTTCTGCCGATAAGGAAATATGTACGGAATTCATTAACATAGAATATTTTTGGATAATAATGTGTTAAGTAATTAACAATTCAAATTATCAGTCTAGTACAAAATACATTAAGAAATACATCTCTGTACTGTGCGCCATTTTGGAATTAACGTAAATACTTATAATTTCTTCTAAGAATAATCTGCAGGCACGGTGTATTGCAAGACGGCTCCGCGTGCCAGCACTCGACTTGAGAAAGTTCGCCGAATACGATCGAAACTATAGTCTCGTTGTGATAAGCATTTCAAAAATCTGAAGCGAACGCAAGATTTGAACCTGCCCTTTCGGATCACTAGCCCGACGCTCTAACCAACCGAGACAGCCCGCCTCCTACGCAAGCGTCAAATTTTTGAAGTGCTTATATTACCACCAACTCACAGCGTTGGCGGCGCCACCTGTGATACTCGTATTAGAAACTATAGTCGTACTATGTAGTGACTATCATCACTGCACAATATAAAACAAAGTCGCTTCCCTGTCTGTCCCTATGTATGCTTATATCTTAAATTTACTTTACTACGCAACGGATTTTGATGCGGTTTTTTTCAATAGACAGAGTGATTCAAGAGGAAGGTTTGTATGTATACCTGTGCGAAGTCAGTGCGGGTCGCTGGTTAAAAATAAACGTGAATACAATCCCGTGATATAAAACATTAAAATCTGCAAGCATAAAATATATACAGACCTTGTACAATCAAAAGTTATAATGCATACCTGAATTAATTAATAATTGTAAACAACTTTGTTAAACTGATTAAGTTACGGGAAAAAAGCGAACAGTTATAATGAACCTTTACACGATGATTTATTTAAATTATGCATTAAATACCTAATATCTTTGATTGCAATTTGTGTACATAAATAAGTAGGTAAACGAACCTCTTGATGTCTAACATTTTCGAAAAGAAAAACAATGCATAAATAAAGTAATTAAATAAATGAAAAGTGTAATTTATCACGATACAGGGTTACTTTAATGATTTATACATCTCTTGGAATCATCTTTTCTAAAACATGTCTGAAACTGTTCCAGCCGGGCTAGAATGCGCGCCTTGAAATATTTCTTTCGTAGAGTCAGAACGAAAAAGCGTTATGGCAAAGTGTATATCTGATACTATTTCACACGTCGAAATGAATTCTTTCGTGGTCGCATGCTCAACTAGCATGACATTTTTTTTCAGACAATAATATTTTTATGTTAAAGCTATAAATGACAACAAAATTACACTGTTATAATTACATACAATGTTATAAATGCATGTCAATGATAATGAAACTGTACTAGGTGAACTCACGATATTTTTTTTTTATAACAGACCAGGATAGGTTAAGTTTAACGAACTTTACCAGTTGTCTTTAGTAAAATCAATAATACTTTGAGTAAGTCCATTGTTAGGAATTGCATAGGTATTTCTGATGACTAATTTAGCAGTTTCATACCTCCCTTTCCTGTTATGAGTACCGAATTAATGAGAGGCTTGGGAGTAGTTAAAATGGTATGATCGATGCAAGACTATTTGGTAATAACTAAGACGTTCGCGTATACGTATAATCCGCGCCACACAAGTCGGCGGATGGGAAGTTAAGCGCAGAACGCTGAGCCAAAGGTCAAATATAGGTATACGCGGGAGTCAGAGACTCGCGCCTGGGCCCACCCACCCGCCAACCTCATGCCTCCCACGCGCTCCCTACACCCGTGTTCATCACTTCGCCACTTGTATCGGCGCGGGTTAAATTTATTATTTTAAATTTCAATAAAGTTAAATAAGTCTGTATTAGGAGGGTAATGACTAATGACTCATTTTAAACAACTAAAGGTCATATTTTATTCATTAATTTCTATCCTCATTATTCCATTGCGCTGTTTCTTATTATAGGAATAAACTTGTACACAAAAACTAGCAAAGAAATCTGCTCTACACCTAGTATTAGTTCAATAGTATTCAATCACAGAATCTACTTATTCTTTGAGATAACTAAAACAGTAAAGGAAGCCCCATTTACAAGTTCCCATACTTAAATAATTGAAACAATGTGTGTGTATGAAAAAATTCAACATGTTATATGCATGTGTAGTATGTAAGTAGATTATTTTGAATTACATCCACGCAAAGCGTTCGAGGTCGATGATCAATCGAGGAGTTTGCGATAGAATTTAGATGCGCCCTGTGACTCCGTATTGTAATATTAAAATATATTGTTTCTTAGGCCTATGAAGAAACTATTATATAAGTAAGACAATAATCCATTTAATAAGAGCGCTTGAACACTTTTCTAGAAACCGATTATAGAGATAACTACACAACTAGCGTTCAACTAGTTTTGATCTTTCCGAATGAAGAGTAAAAAATCGAGTTATTACAATAAATTGTACGAAAATTATTCATTATTCAAGGGAAGCTTTTCCTTGTTTTTTTAGGTATGAACGCGTATGACTATAAGCATAGTATAAGGAAAGTTTACCGCAAAAAATCAACCCACATAGGTAATTATTTCGTCATCGGTTATGCCGTTTTCATGATTCACCCGGGCTAGTATACGCACCACGAAATAACTCTATCAACGTGTCAGAACGAGACAGATATTTGGCGCATATGGCTGCATTTCACGAACGATAACAATGACTTCTCGAATCGTATGCTATCTCATTCGCACTAACATAGATTTTTAATACTCGCTCCTGCTCTTACTTGGTCCTTGATTATTTAGTTTGGTTTTTAAAACTTTATCTTAGAAAATAGCAATCGGGGAATTCTGCAAACATTGGTACCGAGTTATCAGATAATGGAATTGTAATTCCCCACATTGAAATAAATAGGTATTTGTTTATTGATTTCACTTTATCATAATGTTAAAATATTTCTATTTATAAAAATTTAAGGAAAATTCGTCTCTATCTGTATTTACGCTACTATCAAAATAATTTAATTATTATCTGTTATACCACGTTTCAAGACTGAACCAGTGTAAGTTGTTTAGAAAATGTTTTCATAATTTAACTGTATACAAATTAGTTTAGTAATTTGATCAAAAAGCTTGTAAACCTAGGACTAAAATATTTAGGTTAACGGATGTAATTATTAAACTGAGCTAATGTGATTTGACACGTCACCGTTGTACCTAACACAACTGATTGGAAAATCCAATGAGCTTGCATTGGGGGAACTTTATTTAGACTTATTTTTAAAAGCAAAACGCAAACAGTACCTTAAAAAAGCAGAAGTCAATTCAATATCACTTAGTACCTATTAAGCCTGTTAAATTTTGTCATTAACTAACCTATATAATTATATCTACCTACTATATTTACTACCTTATCCCCTAGTGACAGTTTTCTATCCACTTCCAGAAAGGTTAATTGATTATAACGGGACTAGCAAATGCAATTCATCTATTTGCTTATCCCTTCTTTATACCCTGGTAGCACAGATTTTTGGGCTTTCAGGTTCTTAAGAGGTATTGATTACAAGGGAACTAGCAGAAGCAAAACTCCGTAGCATAGTTTTCGAGCTACCATCTTCCACAAGGGATAATTGATTACAAAGGAACTAGCAGACACAATATACATTTCAAAGATCACCTAGTGAGATATGACGGCCGTCGGGCTCAGTGTAGGTTGACTCGACGTAGCTAAACTATTTGAAAATTATTTGCTGCTGAATTCAAGTCTCATTAAATCTGCATCAGCTACCTACATTACATCTACAATATTTTCCTCTAGGGAAGCAAAGGAACTAGTGTATGTAATAGGTATTCACTTCTATGACCGCCTAGTGAGATACACTTTCCCCTAGGGAGGGAAAGGAACTAGTGGATGAGATAGGTATCATAGGTACTCATTTCATTGACCGCTTAGCGAGATACGGGCAACATTTTCCCTTATGGAGGAAAATTAACTAGTGGACGTGACAGGTTCTCACTTCAACGACCGACTAGGGAGATACGAAAAACATTTTCCCCTAGAAAGGAAATAACTAGTGCATTAAATAGGTACGCACTGCAATGACCGCATAGTGTGATACAGACAAAATTTTCCCCTAGGGAGGGAAAGGAGTTTCTTTTCTAATTTAGTGTATGTAATAGGTACTCACTTCAATGACCGCCTAGTGAGATCCGGATTGGGCGGCGGCCGTTGGGCTTGGTGTGGGTTGAGCTGCGGCTGGGGCTGGGGCTGGGGCGGGTGCGCGGGCGCGTGCGGGCGCGGCGCGGGCGCGGTCGCCGCGGGCCGCTCCACCCGCTCGCTCCGCTCCACTCGCTCGACTCGCTCGACGCGCTCAACTCGCTCGGTCCGCTCGGTTCGCTCGTTGCGCTCCGGTCGCTCGTTGCGCTCCGGTCGCTCCGGCCGCTCCGGGGCCTGAGCCGCAGTGGGGTACGGATGTGCCGCGCGGACTTTCACTCGCCGCCCGATATCCGTTTGGTTGGGTTTGATCACGCGGGTGCTGAAACATTAGCGTCTTTCATCAGAGTTTAGATAGGAAATGGATATAGTAGCAGATGCCTAGTTCTGTTCGTGTGAGCAGTTGGAGAGAACTAAAAGTTACAAAATTTATAAGATGACCCTTAAAGAATCAGAATCAGTTGCCTCGGTGGTCTCTTTCCTTGGGGCCATCTTTATCGGAATTTTCATTTTATAATTTTAATGGCCTGTGGGTTTTACATAATAAAATTATATAATCACATATAAAAACGCTAATGCGGAAATCAAAATTCAACAAACAAGACTCGAGTCTTTGAGAACAATCACAATTTTTAAGACAATTTACACGTTGTATGTTAAAGAAGTAAGACTGAATCTCGCAGAGTTTTTTTTAAATTAATTTCAATATGTTATATGTTATATATGTGAAGAAGATAGCTTTGACCGAAAGCAAGTATTTCAGGTCCATACCATTCATAGTCTGCGTGAAACTGGATACCATATTTGAAAGAAACCTAGTTCTCCACGTGTCAAAGCTTTAGTGGCTTCTTGATTTAATTTAAGTGTCACAAAGCCATTAAGCTATTATTATCTTTCGATAGGTATCAATCTCGTTTGGGAACCAGTTATTTTGCTTTTGCGCCAAGTTCTAGTTTTCTTTTGTGGAAAATTATTGTCACTACCTACATTATTCTACCATTGAAATGTCAAGTGACGCGTGTAAATGTCAACCAATGACATTGCATTTTTTATAAAACATGTTCACCTATTCCATCTCAAGAAGTTGACTGAGGACAACTGAAATAATACATTCATGCTATTGTATCTGATGGTTATTTATAAAGTTGAAATCTAACAGCTTCCATCAGGATCCCTATAAAATTATAATGCTCCGTTACATCATATCACGTCGTCTTTTGTCGTAGCCCGTTGATCAGTTTGTTCAAGAGAAAACAAAAACGTCATATTAGTTCCCCGGGACGATCTTCACTCCTACTCCGCGGTATGATTTCGCCGGAATGGCTCTAGGGCCATTTTTGGATCAGAGACGAACCATTTCCTATGTACGGAGAATATTTTCGCTGCGCGGTCTTTCATGGTCAAGGCCGTTTTTGGATCAGACGTACTCTGAACCACGAACTATAGGAATTCTGTTCCACGGAGACTGGTACGAAATGTTATACTTCGTTGTCAAAACCCAAGACATCTATTTTGGATCTCTGATCCAAACGTACCATTTCCTTTGTTCCACGATGATTGCTATATTTCTTCATGGTCAAGACCCAAGGGCTATTTTGGATCAGAGACGTACCTACCATTTCCTTTACTTATCTTGCTACACGATCCTTCTTCGCCGGATCATTATTGGAGGTCCTCCTTTGTCGTTGGGCCCCGAAGACCATGTTTGGATCAAAGACATACCATTTACTCTGTTCCGCGGCGACCGTCCTCGCCATGCGATCTTTCGTCGCCTCATACGAGTCGTCGTTCGCCTGCACCCGCATCCTCCTCGGCAGCGGCCCGCACGACTCCAGACGCCTCTGGTTGTCGCTCCGAACGCACTCGAACGAACCCTGGAATGTGTGACGCGACCTTTATTTTTTAATACAGATCAGTGGTGACTGAATCTAATTTTTTGTTACGGGTCTAGTCTAGACTATCTTTACCGAAATTACATAACAGAAAGTGTGTTTATTGGTTAGTTACTCTTTCATGCAGCAAGCAACGGATTGCCTTAATTTTTGGCATGGATATTTTATAGTTAAAAGGTCTGAAAGCGACATAGCGTACTCTTTATCGCAGAAAAATAAAATATTCTTATGGGATAAGACCTGCTCGGTCGGTGTAATTTTTTTAATCTGCGAAATATCTCTGATCTATATAAACTCTGATCCAAAGTAGTCGGTTTCGATCTAAATACCGATAAATAGGAACTGCTAAACTGTGAATCATACACTGCATTTGAAACTCTAGTTTTTATAGAGCGAACGAATATCAGACTGAAACTTTAGGATAGCTAAAGAAAATTCCTCGAATCTGTTCTATTTCCAGTTCGGTTTTAGTGCATAGTATTCGAATCCAATACTTTACAGACATCGTATACAAAAATAAAGAAAACACCATCTGCAACTGCAATACATTTTGAGCAATGTGAGAGAGCAACAGATAGTATACCCACATATAACGAGCGAGACTTACAAGAAAGCCGTCTCGGCAGCGAAATTCTGATTTATGAATGGCATTACGTTGTAAGCGCAGAATGTTATCACTGGTTGAAATATTACACAAGAAAATTGATGTTTTTACTATACAAGCTTCCCTAAAACCCGGCGTACTGAACGAAAGCTCGTGGGAGGATGAAATTGCTACGCCAACGCGCCTATGTCATTTATAGCTCCGATGAATTTGTTCTACTGTGTTGGATTACCTTACATTTTTATGAGACTACGAGACGTACTGGAAATCTTGCAGATTACGAATTTAAATGTTCGGAACAAGATTATCTTAAAGATAGCAGATATCACAAAGTTTAGTGAACTAGTGACCTTGTTCCACAGAAGGTACTCGACGAAATGTGGAAAATATGAAATTAAGGAACTTGAGCGGTCTGTTTATGATGCAACACAAATGCTCAGCGACTGAAATCGCGCTTTCTACCAGCCATTGTGTAACGTTCTTGGTAGCACGATGTCTCTGTGGACATTCCGACTTCACGTATTTTCCATTTATTTCGATCAACCGAACAGAACCCAAGGTATTGTACAATTTCCTTAAAAGGTTATCGGGCAGGCCGAGAAACGAATCTCGTGACCGATGCAAAAAAACGCAGGTGTACAGGCGAGGAATAGAGGGCGCTGGCTCACAAATCTATCATTCTTGGAAAGCAGACTAGATCAAATATGATTTCATTCGTACAAGGCCATAAAGGTACCATAGTAATGATTCTAATAATCAATTTAAAATTCATCAACGGTCTAGTTTCCATTGCTCTAGTTAAGCAAAATGATAACGTAAATCTAGTCTCTACTTAAATACTTAACATTACAGTTAGCGGTTGAAGCTACCTCACTCAAATACGTGTTAAATATATTGTTAAGTGAATCCGGTGAAAATATTCAGGGCGTGGTCCGAATGGCTCAGCCATGCCGTGAGTAAGTTTGCTCTTACAAATTTGTCGGCCGTAGCTTATTTATCGAATGCCACCGTTCCGCGACCTACAAAGCCAAACGTGTACCCGAGGGGAGCCATGGAGAATAATAAATCGCAATCGAATGCCATCTTATCGATCAGCTGTTCATCCCTATTTAAATATTCTAGTCTTAATATTATAAATCCGAATTGTGTTTTATTGGTTGGTTCTTCTTTCACGTAGTAACGGATTAACTTGATTTTTGGCATGGACATAAGCCTACTTATAATCCCAGAAAAATAAAACGTTCCCATGGCATGGCAAAAAAATGCCACGGGGCGAAGCCGCGGGCAAAAGCTGGTATAAAATTAATCAGTTAAACTATTTAGCGCTTAGATAAGAAAAATAGCACGGCATTTGAGGATGGCAAGACACAAATGGTTTGCAAAATTGCTACACATTTTCAATGTTCATAGGTACATTCAATTCCAGAAATAAATATTAATTAATGGTAAAACCAAAATTCGATAGAAACGAAGAACTGTAAGTGGAGGTCAATAGCTGATAACATTACCAAGTACCCATGTAAATAACAGAACAGTTACTTTACAATTTATTTTTCGTTACATCAATATTTACAACAAATTGTAAATAGATTAATTATATAAAATTAGTCAGAAACTGTAGTCAACCGTTCGATATCGTTTAATTACAAAATTAACGTTGCGTGAAAGTCACCCGTTGTAAAAATTTTAAAACATTTACAATTCGATAATCTATAAAATGAAACAGTATTATGTTAAAGTTCATGAAATAGTTGCAAAAGTTAATACTGTTTTTGTTATTTTGTGTACATATGAAAACAGGTATGTTAATTGATATTTTCTCCGCGGAGTGCAGAAAACAGTGTTAAAAAAATCAACTTTGTTTTACCGCATCAACGCATACCCTATTACCGCTTCTCCATCTTTTATATAGGAGTCTTAGTGAAGCTTGTTGTCCATGTCTTCGATATACGTTAACAAATAAAATTGTAACATTATTTAATTTACTAGTATAGTCGGTTGAAACTGAAATGTACGGAATGACGACGCTAAGTGTATGTATCATACCAAAAGCTGGATAAATGAATGAAATGAAAAAATGAAAAGTTTATAGATTATTAGCGATATATTGCATACCAAAACTTAAATTTTAATAGAAGCTCGTTAGCAAATTTTCGACCGTACTTGATATCTCTACATTCTCTACCGAAAATGAATCATACCACTACAATCCAGTGATCAGATGATAGAGAAGAAAGAAGTACCAGGCTATCATGAATAAACAAGAGTTTAGGTAAACCGTTGAAGTTGCTAGCATTGGCATTCATTTGAATGCTATAGCTGCGACAAAAAGTAAGAATTTAAGCACGTAATAGTGGAGCATCGGCAACATTTTGTTGATAATGCCCGCATGACGCAAACTGCGGATCATGAAGGTGAAATGGGATGCCACGCTAAATAGATAATAAAGACTTTATTTTCAGAACTGTTTCTACGTGCTAACAATTCATTTGAATTTAGTTTAATGAACTTTTCCGTTTGATAGAATAAATTAGAAGATACGTTAGCGAATTCTATTTCTGATAAATTTGCATAATAGAGTTTCCAGACCAAAGGGATGGAGACAACAGAGTATTTCGCATAGTAATGCGAATTTGGTTCGACTTTGCGGTCCTATTTTTATCAGAGAATGATTACGAATTACGAGTACTCATGAATTGTATTCAGGGTTACCTGTGGACCCTCCATTTCTGCATTGCTATTGATGGTGAAGTAAAACGTGGCCTCACCCGTGGGCTGGACTGGAATCGTGATTTTCTGGAAAAGACAATAGAAAAATGTTATTAAGTATACGTTATTGCTACTGAAACCCTAAATATAGATAGAGAAGACGCAATAAGAACGAAAAGTGTAATAGAGCAGTAAAGTGATTAATTATAGAGATTCACAAACGAAAGCGATCATTAACATTCGACATCAAGCTATCAAACTCAACATCTAATCGTCATTTACGAAATCAAATTATTTATGAAAAACAGTTTTCAGTTAAAAAGTTCAACGTGTCCTTGGGCTTTTTCTGGTGAACGATAGAGCAATAAAACGTAAGTATCCGATGTTTTCTTTTTGTCGAACCAAAATAGTATCTGCACAGAGCGCGTGTGTGGAGTTTAAACGCTAGTCGCGCGATTTGATGTAAGTAAGCGACAAACAATAGTTATTCCGGGGACAAGAAAACGAGATCAGATAAGACCCCAAAATCGTCAACAAAAGACAAAAGGAAGTCTCAAGAGCTTGTGAGATTTTTGGACAAACACTGAATGTGATTAATTCGCAAAGAATTCACATGTCGCGTGTGAAACATGTTAGAAGTTTCAACGTGGGTAACCTGGCACGAGATATCTACGTGAATCACACAAACAACATAGCGGGCGGGCGCGTTATAGTTACAGATCAGCGTGTCGCTATAAAAATATTACTGCAGAGCTTATGAATATTAACTCTCGCGATACACCTGCGCTGTCAGTTTAATCGAACGCAGTCGACAAAGGAGCTGGATAGTCCCACGAGAAATCTACGACACGTCTAGTATATAGGCCCTAATAAGGGTATCGTGGGCTAGTAGACTTAATGTTATTGCAGCCGTACATGTAATTACACAAGTACACGGCACCACATGTTATTAAAGACTTTCATCACTTGGTACGTCATAGTCGTCTGTATTGCCTACGCCATACGTGTTAACGCCAAAAGCACTGTTTATATGGTAAGTAGCCCATGTATTTTTAATTATATCACTGGATCACGTTTTCTCAAGTGTCATTGTGAGAAAATGGGCATGACTTAATGAATTTGTTTATTGAGGCCGTTGCTAGCTCTTCATGGTTCGCTACGTTATACGAGTGCCAGAAAAAGCCGAGTGGTCTCATTTTACTTCCTCTTTTAATTCGGTTTCATCTCGAGAGAAAATATAGTAGGTAGGTAGGAATGTATGATGTTATTGTTTCAGGTAACAGTTTTATTGCGTGGATGAGATGCAGAATCCTTGAGGTGATGTATTGTTAATGAATGTGTGTAATGAAGAAAACCGAGATGAGATACCGAGGCGTGCCTCATCTGGTGACGCGCGGACACCTACACGCGTGGCCGCTAGCCGCTTTAAGGTCGTGGCTGACGATGTGTGCCAGCACCACAATGCCAGACAATTAACCTATTAAGAGTGTGTCGCGAAGCGCAGACTGATGGAGCAATAACCCGGTCCCGCCTCTAACAAATCTGCGGATCCTAGGATCTATTACCTGCAATCATTTTTATTCAACGATACAGTCATACATCATGATCTGTAATTAGAATCAATATTGTATTTTCCTCGTTATTCAAAGTAGCTACACTGTGATAGATATCACAACAGGTAGGCATGTCACCAGCGATGTTTTCGTCGACTTAATATTGATATCATTAAAAGGCTAAGTCAATAATACTGTGACGTTCATTGCACGAGGCGACGCTGATAAAAACAAAGTAAAGCATAGAGCATAATATGGAATTATGGAGCTAATGAGGAAAAAACCCGCTACGAGTAGAGGCGCGCAAGGCGAGGGCGCGCGGGGCGCGGCTTTCTCTGCGGTACGACCAACCGATATAAAGAGCGCCTCGCGATGGAACACTTTGGCATTCGGTGAACAGCCGTCCCGCCCGCATCATCCGTTCTCTCATGGCCTCATCCATTGTTTGGTTTGCTGCTTTTATTGACCGATTTTCACTGTTGTGACTAATACAATAACACATATGATTTAGACTATTTAAAGGCAATTAGCCTAATAAATCTTCAGATTGTATCATGTCAAGGTCGTTGGGTTTTCATTGTTTGTCTTCTAGCGAAGGTCGGAGTAGCGACTCGGGTAGGCCGGAAAATAGGTATGTTCGAGGAAATCCGTCATCCGTTTTTCAAGGCATTATTCGAATGCCATCTAGTCAATTAATTTGTGAAGGTGCCTTATCAGACTACACATGACAGCGTTTGTAAATAGTTCTCTTACGTCATCCTAATGCGTAACCGGTCTATTTTCAGCTGTTTTCATGTAATTTTGCGCTCGCGGGGCGGGATTTCTTTATTGTGTACTGCTGTCGTGCGCAGCGACTGTGGCTTTTGTTGGTTACCTAATTTCACAGCAAGCGGCAAGCGGTGTACGGAGTTGCGAAGTGAGAGGCCGTCACAACCGGTCCGCTCGACTCACTCGACCGAGAGATATATAAGCCACGAATACAACTACGTCGCAGGCGTTGTCTACTCCGCGGTTCTATTTCAGTTACTTTATACCGATAACTCATCGAAATCCGTTTCGATTCGAAGAAATCGTTGGCTTAAAGTAAACTTTTTATGATAATGTACCTCGGAGGGACAAACCCGGACGCAAAACCAGCGGTCGTGCGCCCCAACCTCGAGTTAACGCGTTGTATCTTATTGACGTAACGTCGCGGAGGTGGCAACCTGTTGCTCGCTCTAAATTGAACTTTATGGACTGATACATTTACAACACAAAATTGTTTAATATTGTATCATCATACGTCAGCAACGTACGATAATAAATGGTTTACTTCAACACGAATCGTAGCGGGAAATCCACGCGACTGGGTTGTGATTGCCTCCATCCATGTTAATTGCTTACCGTCCTCTTGTTTTTTTATTGGCTTACGATAAACATATTGACAATAATTATATCAATGTTGTTTACAGTTCCATCACCAAGCTGAATGTGCCAGAATGTATTCATTCAAATAAAAGGACAAGGCGACGATGCATTAGGATCGATGACTAACACAAAAGAAATACAAAGAAGTCTGTACAATGTCACTGGATCTTTGCTTTGCCAGAATGCTTATTTGGAATTCAGTGCTACAAACAGGTTGGAAAGTGATCGGTAAAGATATTTTAAAGTCTAATCGAACTTTTTTACAAAGATCAATTAAACATAAATCCATGAACATTATTAATTATGTTAGTCAAATTAAAATGGTAGTCTAATTGGCCTGTCAAAGGTAATAAATAGGAAGATCAAGCTACTCACAATAAACAGAGCTCAAAAGAAACATCATAAATAAGAAATCGTGAGAAGTGGTAGGGTTTCGTATTTATAAATAAACAAAACGCAAGTATCCGTACAAGTAGCAGACGTGTTGATAAACATTGTTCTGTTTAAACAAAATGTTTTCCATTTTAACAGTACAACATGACTGTCTTTCGGAAAGGGAATCTTGATAGGTAACAAGGGAGATGCGTCGCGGTAGAGAATGAATTCGGTAACGCGTCTACGGAAGAAATTGTTTTAACACAATTTACTAACGGTAATAGTCACTTTCATCGCAGACACATTTAAAGGCGAAGTGAGTGGCCAGTTATTCGTGAGGTTTCTACGATACTATTTGCATATTCGCCGACTTTCTAATGGACGATGCGGCCACTCTTGTCGCAATCGTCGGCAGCGGTGAGGTAACACCGATTCATTTAATTATATATGTGAAAAACAGTATTCGAGTCTCGCATATTGTTGCCATTGATCAGTCTCGTGTGTGCGCCGGACTAACTTGAGTTTTTTCGCGTCCAATGCCGCTCGCTGATTGGCCGAAGCCAGCTTATTGAAAAGTCGCGCTCGAACCAGAATACCTTGCATTCACGTTCGTTCGATTGATTACGATTTCAAGCAAACTAATCGAAGCAAGAAAAACAGCGCGCGGTTGCCTGCGAGCAATCTAATTTTCCATCAGTTAGCAAACACCTCAGACACGGTTGCGAAAATCTTGCGGTCGTCATGACCAAGTAAACACTCAGTTACCTCGTCGACAATATTAGATTTACCCATATTTCGTGTAGGTTTCTATTCCGGTTAATGAACTATTTTATGTTAATTACTAATTTGAGCGTGTTTAACGATTAGATTACTTTGTACTCGGACTCACATGAACGCGTGTTTTGTTATCGCGACTTCCTATGGATAGTGTGCGATTACGTCAAATAGATAACATTTTTTTGGATTGCAGAATGTTTCAGTTGGAGAATAGAAAGGCTCGGCTCGTAGGTATCGTTTAGCGTTGCATCGATGTCGTCGGGCGGGTTTTGAGTAAGGATTCATTCTGGTGCCGTTCTCCTTAGCTCGCGACCTTCCGCCAGAGGAGGGGCACCTCTCACCGGCGACGTGACTGCAACCACGGCCTTACGTCGCGAGGCTGTATCGAAACCTCTACGTAACGAAGCTCTTTCCAACGCGCCGGTTACCCAACGCCCGATAGTTCCGTCGATACATAGCATATCTACTTGCTTCGGCAGCCATATAACCACCACTATATCACGTGATTAACTTGCGTAATCAAATATTGCCGCTCCTTTTGATACAACGTGAAATACATAGAAATCTTTCATTATTGAGATGCAAGTGGTGAAACTCCTTTTGAAGTTGCGAAAACTAATCGCGCATTGGTACATTCGCACATCGTTTCACTCATCATTACTGATAGGGGAAATACCAAGCTATTGAAGAATTATCGCTACGATTTGTAGCTGATGACATGAAATTAATTGAATGGCATGCATGTATGTGTATGGATGTTTTTAGCAGCTATTTCAGAAACAATGGTAAGGCAAGTAAAAGGCGAATAGCTGTTCCCACTGCAGGGGAGAATTGAAGACGAGGATGCACACAGCTATTGTATTCACTCATTACTTTAACTGACAACTATTCGCTTCCAGCTCAAGAATTATTTTATTTTTACACACGAGTATAAATCAGAAAGGTCAGGCGTATGAGTTATTTTTATTACAAAATAAACAGCGAGGTATCTCGAGACAGCTTTTTCTGCTAGTAGCCCAATATAAAGTCAAAGTAATTATACACTACAATAATAGGGCAAGAATATAACTTTAGAAAAATGACACAAAACAAAATGTACACACCTGCAAGAATTCAACACCTCTATCAAAAGATGGCACAGTAATGCGAAAGGGTACTGACCGAGGTTATTTCCCTTGGGACGCGCAGGCTTCGGGACAAGAAGGTTAAAAGGTTTTTTCTTCGTATACCTACGCAAACGCCGTCATAAATAAACCGAGTGATTAGTTGCTATTTGGAGATTGATTGAACGAAAGGTTGGAAATAAAAAAGAGGTTACACTGGTGAGCTGCATTTAGTTGCACTTGATCAATATGCCGAAGCACTGCGAGACTAGATGATGTCGCAGGTATTTAGATCAAGGCGTTAAACACGCGTTCGAGAGTTGAGATCGGATCCGAGGAATTTTTGTTGAAGAGCACGCTCGTGCTGTTCGATCGCATAAATTCATTATGAAACCAAAGCGGAATACAGAGAAATTAAAACATGCATTAATGAAACAGTGAAACCGTTGCAGAACGTATATAAAGAAACTACAGAAGATTCTATTACAAAGACAAAATCGATTTTAAACTCTATTGATGTATTCGGTAATAGGAAATCTAATCTGATAAGCATTATTGCTAATAAAATATAAATACTTATGACTAGAGGCTCTACACGTGACAAGGAATCATTTGTGATATTCAACAAGTACTTAAATTATGTAGAAGTAAACTATCCTCAAATTATCAGAGGTTTTCTCACATCTAAATATATGTAGGGATAAATGTGCGAATAATGGAACAAGATAATCCTGAACAATCTAGTAGAGTCGCGGCGCCGGCGTGACGTGACGGCGGCCACGCCTCCAACTCTACGGGCTGTATTACGTCTGGGTTCCTACGCAATTACTCGATGTAGGGGGAAGGCGAAATCTACACAAGCCCCATTAACATCCAGAATTGAGATCACTAGGTATTCTCTGTTACCAGGCATTGTTTATCGCACCGATAACCTCATGAACGCCGTGAAATATGACCGTGGCTAGAAAACGTCTCGAATTTCACGGCGATAAACGGCTGCTCTTGTTAATGTAACAGAAAAACATTAACAAACTATAACTAAACTATTATTCAATCCAAACAGTTTTGAAAAGCCCTACGCCTTTGTATTAATCTCCATTTATGTTGTGTGTAAACGGAAATCTAACAAGTGTTTAAACTAATTAGTAATAATTATTGAACGAGCATAATGAGCCTTACCATTGTGACAGTTACAAGCTTATAACCGAACTAGTAAGGTAACCGGGGCATATAAACAGCAAATGGCATCTTAAACTGGTGTAGGTTCAAGTCGGTACATAAATTTACCGCATGTCACTGATAGTTGGAGCTTGAAAGGCAAACAGAGGCGCACAGCACACCCAATAAAGCAGACAAATTGACTGCGAAACCACGGTCGGTGGCTGGATTCAATATGACATCCGAGTCGTGTAGGTGCGCCGGATATTGTCTCCAGGCGGATATATCCCAACTCCTAACCTTATATGGCATACCTGAGACTTGATATCTTTGGAACACAGTTATCTTTGCGAAACTGTTCTGATATTATACTTTTCTCCTAGGTATATATTTTTCATCACATCTAATCGAAAAGGACTACTTGGTTCGCCTTTAAGTGCGCCCAAAGAAGGTGTTTTCTATAAGGAACTTTAGTGCGCCGGAATTATCTTTTCCGTGCACTTTTTGAATTTGGAACAAATAAGTGCGACGGAATGATCTTTGCCGCGCATTTTTTGAATTTGGAAGTATTTGTAATGTTAGTGTTCAGCGCCAAGAAAATGATTGAAAAGAATGTAAATATAAGTTTTCATTTGTTTTATAATTAGATAGCATTTAATTTCAATTTAGTTGTTACTCTACGTTTTATTAAATAATAATATTATAGTAAAATATGAGGTGCCTTTTGTTTTCTCATAGAGGCGATGAAAAGTAGAGTGTACCACTCGGGCGCAAAATATATTTTTGGCTCGGGCGACGTACTTGGAATCCCTCACTTCGTTCTGGATTCAAAAAAGCGCCCTCGCCGTAAAAACATTAATTTGCTCCCATATGACACAATCTACTATTATACGGTACTGTTCCTGATCTACACATATAGTCAAATATGTTGTAGGCAAACTACGTCCTCTTATCATTTCAATGACGTTTGGACGTTGTTATTGTAATCAGAGTTATGAGTACTACAACACGCTTCTGTCACATACTAACGTCACTGGAGCATCAAAGGATAAACCTGACTTGTCAATGGGCTATGCAGATAACACGCATGTAATTTGCGTCGACTTGTTAAAAATGTATTCTCTAGCTCAAAAAACACGGCAAATAAAGATATGGATGAACTCAACCGAGAAATTAAATCTAAACGTTGCAGTGAAGCCAGTGAAACGTGTTCTAAGTTTCTTATAGAAGAAAAAAAAAATTGATGTCTATTTCATTTGTTGGATTAGAATCAATCATTAATTAAACTACGTAGTCAATTTTATGTCAATTTATTGATGTTATTTAATTATTGCATAAAATAATATTAATAATAAATAAATAAATATTTGGGGACATCTTACACACGGTCTCTGACCCCAAACTAAGCAAAGCTTGTGATATGGCTGACAGAGACTGATATACTACATAAACATATTTTTCAATACATACTTATATAGATAGTAATTAAATAACACCCAGACACAGAGCAAACACCTATGTTCATCACATAAATATTTGCCCTGGGTGGGAATCGAACCCACGCCTCTTTGATCCAGAAGTCAAGGTCACTAACCACTGAGCCACCGAGGCAGTCTAATAAATGAAATAAAGCTTTATTTGATTTGATTCAAAAGTGTCTAGCTCTACTTATGTGCAAGTGCATAGCTAGTAGGTAAAGGACACTTGAAAGTAAAACAATTGACACGTTGGCACAATAGCAGAAAATTCCCAACAAAATACAGGAATAGAAGAAGCACAGTAGAGCCATACTCGCAGTAAAAATAAAGTTTATTACAAATATGGAACAACTCCAGAAAAATAGCAGCTTTCTTCTGATACGGTTACCGTAGGCTACAAAAAAAGTAGACGCCCATTGTGTACATAATGATTAGACATGATGTGCAGGAAATTGACCACGACGGGCTGTATAGATAGATGCTACGTAACTGTTAGTCTCTAGTTGAGCTAATAAGATTTTGTTGTATAACGGGCATTACGAAGCAAGCGGCAAGCAGGGCGAAAACAATTGTAAGACAGACCGGTTCTTTGTTTATTCCGACTTCTCTCAGTGCTTCAGCGATATCCTATGATTTTTTTAAATATGATACTCTTTGTAGGTACTCAGCAACTTCAATCTAACCAGTAAGATTTTGTAACTGAGGCAACAAGTGATGGTAAAAGTCTACAATACTACATACATGAGTATTGAGTACGTAACTCAAAACAATTTTTGAGAGAATTTAAAAGTCGAACAAATCCAGCTCTTTGTTTTGAACATCATAGCGAATTGTAAATGTTGAAATCAGTTCAATAGCCCATATTTTGTATTCAAATATATTGTACTGGTACGAATGGCTGACGTCTGACGCGTCAGGTCTATAGATTTAAGGATTAACATATTTATGAAGAACTAGAAATTTCACTATTCTCCATTCAACCATTTTAAAAATGCGGTCTGCTTATATAGTTATTGAGATACTGTTAAAACGTGAACATTAAAAATGGAAACGAGATAGAGCACGTGCAGTTAAAGACGAAATACTAAGTAAATTTAGTAAGAAAAAAAGTAAATAGGGCATATCATTAAAGAAGGCTTGAGCAACAATTAGTTTAGTCACATTCGTTGGACGTGTCTCTTACAAATCGAAAATAGGTTTCGGGGTGAAGGCCACGCAACGCTGCTGCTTGCGCGTTGCATTTAAGTTTTCTGAACTTTACAATGATGATTCATTAACATTATGGGGCATGCTAAGATTAGCGCAAAGGACTTTAAAGCAGTTTCAATAAGGCTTGACTGTTTAGCTGAAGTTCAGTACAGAACAGTGCCGCGAGCGAGTGGTAACTTTTACCTCAGTTACGTAACACTGTCAGGTACAATTTATTATCGGCTCCATTGCGAGCTTTCGTAATATAGCCAGTGCCGCTTATGCACCACACTATGCTTCCACTCGATATCTTTCCATAGGTACCCGGATGTTCTAGGCCTTGACTAGAGTATGTGACAAGCCGCTCCAGCACAGTACAATAATAAGATTATAATATTTACAATGTGTGAACTTGTGTGCTGTACCTGTTACGATTAAGAATGAGAGCAAGATCAGAACCGTGTCCTCTATACAAATATTTTCGCGGTAAATTCAATTAGAGGCAAAAAGATTTGAAGTTGCGTTTGGGTGAAAGCGGTTTCGTTGCTAAGTCAGGTGGTTTGGTCTATTCTGAGTCTTTTTATTGTAATCTTGAATTGAGCTCAACGCCGTTAGTGCTTATTTACCAAGTAGGTAGATGAAGAGGCTCAGTAGTATGGTCTAGAATATTACTGAGGTTAGATAAATCTAATAATCTTATTTTGTCGAACCTGCTAAGGTATTCGTTGTATATTACAGGGTCAAACATTTAATGAAGTGTGTTATATTTTTGACCGACGAACCACCTGAGGAGGTATACAATTCGACGCGTATATTTTTTTTTAGGTATAACCACGCGTAACTTTTTTCATAGCTTTTTTTATTGGAAAGAGTATACTAGAGTAGAGTATAATTTTATTGAAATCGGCTGAGCCATTTTTGATAAATCAACAATAATGTGAAAAATGCTACATCGATCCATGCGAAATATTCGCGAAATCTGTACACGGGTGAAGTCGGTCATGCTAATTTTTGCAAAAAATAATCTTGTATTCAATAGGATTACAGAATTTTATAGTATTTTCACTCACTTTTGATCTTATATGATACAGTCAAGATATTGTACATAATATTATCATTTTAATCTGTTATCGATAAGTGGATATACGGACAACACATAGTAAAAATGTAAACAAACGTATGTACACGTGACACGTCATTGGAGAAGACATACAAGCGTAATATGTACGTACACTGATATTTTGCTCTTTTAGCTAGGTGTATCAAGTATGGTAACAGTTTAATTTATATATGTAAACTGGTTTCTCAGTGTTGATTAGATAGAGGCCCAAAAAATGCAAATTTCTGTTTCTGCTTGCATTTACATAAGATCAAGTTTGTTCTGATATTCTAATTCTGATAAAGTTTAGTAGTTTGCAGAGCTACTATATCGTAGATTCAATTAGTGTTTTACTAACTTTTAGATGACTTCGTTACTAGATAATGGTAGAGATAATACTTATTATAAATTCACTAGTTTTTACCCGCGGCTTTACTTTACAATTTACAGCCTATGTGTTATTCTGATATATAAGCTATATTATTGCAAAGTTTCATCAATCTGTTCAGTAGTTTTTGCGTGAAAGAGTAACGAACATCCATCCATCCATCCTCACAAACTTTCGCGTTTATAATATTAGTAGGATATACAATAGTTTGCTACTATAACAATGGATTGACAGCAAATTGATGATAGCCATAATACAATAGATCCTAAAGCGCGTATACTAAGGAAGATATATATAATTTAATAATAAACCCGCTGATGTATTACTTCACAATCTTTATAGATCTAGCTCCATTATTATTCAATAACAATAACAATCGCTATCTGCCGGGCTATAGGTAAATACCTAAGTTAACTACAATGTCACATTGCACGCATCATTGCATAAAGTGATCTCATTCGGTATCAAATCAAAATATTTTAACGATTTTTTCTGTTGTCACTTTGACTAAGACCAAGCATCAAATAAGATTGATTCCGTGTTTTAGATGGAATACCACAATAAAATTTCGTGGTCTAGAGGTAGTGCCTTTCGCTTTACAATTTTGAGATAGTGGGTTGAAATCCCAGTCCCGTACCAATGACTTTATTGGAATTTAGGTACGGAACGTGATAAATTGCTCTACACTAGAATGTTTTATTTCGCTTCCGTATGGAATTTGTGCTCTGATGTGCACAAGCCAAGCTACTACAAGATTAATCACCCATATGTACTATGCTGGCCAAATCCAGTTAGATGACTTCATATATTTTAGAGAAAGAACTGTTAAGCAGGTTTTCTCGTGTTTTTCTTTCTTCGCTTAAAGCCAATGGTATGGTAACTGACACGCATATAGTTTCGAATATACAGAGCTGTGTTCCATGGATCGATCGAATCTAGGACCTTAGCACAAATTAGATAACAGTTATTACGTAGTTTTAGTCTCAGATTTAAAATACCAAGCTTAAGTGTTAGACTGTCTCAACATCAAATCTCAAAATATACTTGAAAACTACTCTCGAATAACGATGATTAAACCAAAGTGGCAAGTTAAATGGATATTAAAAAGAAACATTCATCAAACGCCCGCGTCGGAAAACATCACGAAGAAAACGACATGTTTGAGGAGAAATTCAAAGCATGTGCAAAAAGTGCAGCAGTAAATACGAGTTGCAAACATAACATAGGAAAAGGTGAATTAATTCCCGATGGCACGTTATTATGTTATTATCAAAATTAATGATTTAAGGCCAACATTTATTTTACTGCAATTTATACATGGTTATTGGTAATCAATTAGCCTCCTTTTAAGGGCTTATTCTGCACATCAAAACTAACAAGTTTTGTTCTGCAACTTTTGTCGAAACTCATAAAATAAATCAGCTGTTCCATACATTTTGTCGAGGGTGAACGATATTTTTCTATGCAACAACATTTTTTTTATTGGAGATTTGATAAAAGTCGTTGAACAAATGTTGTTAGTTTTGATGTACAGAATAAGCCCCTAAAAGGATGCTAATTGATTGCCAACAACCCTGTAAATTAAATATGAAGTGTCCGTTTCAGAACGATCTCACTTTATCTTTTTGATAAAAAGAGAGTTAATTCTCCTGGATATTCTCGCTTTAACAAACTAATATCCCTTGGATGGTACAGTTACCAAAGACCGTACTAAGAAATTAGGGAAATTCAGCTTTCTGCATACCAACTACATGAATTATAGTAAAAATACTAAATAAAAACTGTATGAAGTTCGAAGTTTGTACAGGCCGGGTGGCTAGCCCCGGTGTCAGTTTTTAGGCCGACTGAAGGCCTCTAACTTGGCTAAACGGTTAACTGTATGAAGTAATAGTAGAAATACAAAATATAAACACCAAAACTGAAAATTTTGGATGTCGTAAAAACAATTAGTAATCCACGTATAGCAACACATTTTTTTTATATATATAGCACAGAAATCTTAGGCGATGACACTGCCAGCCTAATAAATGTAGAGAAGGCCTTAACAAGTAACAGCACATAATTTTCATGTACACTTCCTCGTTAGGCATCGAAAGCGGTATTAGCTATGTATGATGGACACGAGGCATCGACGCACACGACAACTTTCCCTTCTTTAATGGAAAAACAGCATTAAAACAACCGCCTTACGGATAAAACTCGAAAGGCACACGCGTGACGCGTGGGATACCGGCTTGACCACCGCTCTACCGCATCTTGCTTTAGGTGTTAAATAAAATTTAAAAGAAAACAGAAGAGAATATCTTTAGGGATCTTGAGACATAAGAGGCATTGCATAAACAACAACAATCATAAATCTAATTCGATATTGTTCTAGCGTGAATAAAATTTATTTAGCTTGAACCTAAGCGCAAAGATATGCACAATCACGAATTTTGGTATTGTATTTTGCATAATTGCCTCAGCGTCGATCACGGCAAAACTTGGCAATCAATTCTGTGAATCAAGCGCTGCAAGGCACTGCAGACAGCGCTTTAGTATTAGTATTCACAAGAACGCTGCGATTGGAAGCAAAATCAAAAGCGATGGAAGCATACTTCTGTTGTAATGTAACGGTTGCTGCAGTGTCCTTAATGCTCGAGTAGAGCTTGCGCAAAGGTCGTTTCTCAAAATTGCTTTTAATAAAATGTAGGTAAAATTAAGTCAAAATGAGTTTCTTGAGTACTTAGCCATAGCACTCGAAGTAATCGCGGCATTGCAGATGATCGTTAAAACAACAAGTGATCGTATAATAATATGACCAAAATCAGAAGTGAAAGCTTTGAGAATGGATTTCGATATCGATTGGTAGGTACTAGTAGGTATTATTTGCCCGACTGCCCAAGGAAGTGGGTAATGTTTTATGTATATGTATGTTTATTTCTATACTCCCCTCTATAGCCAAAACGGTGGGATCAATTTTATTGAATTGAGTCGTTGAATTTGTATTGACTTTCGACACATCATAGAGCATAATTTATGCCAAAAAAGAAATGTTTTATGTCTGTGTATGTCTATTACTATGTTCCCTTCTATAGCCAAAACGGTTGGCTCAATTTTAATGCATTTGAGTCGTTAGATTTGTATTGACTTACCACATATGGGGCACAATTTATGCCAAATACTTTCAAAACAAGATGTTCATCTTAAGTCAAACTCCAGGTTAAAGCAAAAGAGATTCAAATGTTGTCGTACACGTCGGCTTTTATAAAATGAAAAAAGAAATCATGTGTAGTTCAATGCTTTTACGGACGTTAACATTATGTAGGTTTGGTCTATTACAGAGCGGTATTTTGTACAAATATTTGAGAAGTGGGATGTACACAGGTGGTTAAGCGTAATATGAATTGAATCTTGATTCAGTATTTGACTTATTGGAAACAATATTATGTGTATTCATTGTCAAGTTCACAAATAAAGATAACACTTGATAAAATGCTCTATAACCGAGTATATTTTGATAATGATAAATTTGTGATGCTAGGTTGAGATTTTTGTTTTTTGATCTGTTTGAGCTTTACCAACTGCTCCGTGGCTGTCTTTTATACCCTTCCGTTTACCCTGGGCTTGTTCCAATTAAGATCACGTCCTCAATAGCACCTGCAGATACGGCAAAGTGACGTCTGCCGACCACCAATAGTTGAGGCACGCGCTGCGAAGTGAAAGTGAACAGCGCGCACGTACGGCCGGCCCGGAGCCCCAATAAGAAGACAAGTCGTCCGCATACTTCAGCAATTACCACGAGGAAATCGAGCACCGTTCCGCCGCCTCGCTCCCGACACCCTGTTTCAGTTCTCAGCCGATGGTGCAACTTTATTCAGGGGCCTACTAATCCAGCAGGCGACCACCAAAAACCACGAAAAGGACTCTTTTCGACGTGTTACAGATATATTGTATACTTTGTAATAACGCTGTCTCGTTCTGACACGTCGATAGAAATATTACGAGGTGCGCATCCTAGCCCGGCTAATTATCTATCGACAAAACGTAAAGTAACGTGTTAAGTTTTTTTTTTTATTTCCGTAAATTCCGTTTGGATAAAAGTTTTTTACATGTAAAATTAAGTTAAAACGAATTAAACCGAACCAAAGTTAAATTATTTGAAAAATAAATATCTTTCACATAATTTTCTTAAAAACAAAACTTATTGCATTTAACTTCATAGAGAAACACCCTGCAGACATCTTTGATTACTTATTTAAAAAGAGGTGTGGTAGGTATACGAATTTGTGGGTAGGCCTATGTCCTACAGTGGACTATTAAAAGGGTGGCACCGTACAATATAGCTATAAAACTCTACCTTTGTCACTTTTTGAAGAAACTTTGTCATTGCATGTTACTCGACAAACTAAGCAGGGAGGGAGTCAAGTCAAACGGACATACCAGATCCTTTGACCTATTAAGCGTATCACCGCATAAGTTACTTTTCAAATAGCTTCGTACTAAGCGATGCTTCTTCCTTCATAATGCGGACCGCCAGAGATTGGAATACACTGCCTCCGTCAATGTTTCCTAACAATTACAATTTGGATATCTTCAAGTCAAGAGTGAATAGGTATCTTCTAGGTCTACATACTCCATCTTCCGCCACAACTTCGCTTTCCATCAGGCGAGTAGGTGGCTAAGTCATTTTAATCAATGAAATAGATACCTATGTCTTTGCTCTACCGAAAACGTGTTGACCTAGACAATATCCGATATTCATATTCAGGGATATCAAATGATCATTCATTACATGCTGCACCAACCCTGACACCATGGTCAGATGTCGACTCGTGTACGACCGACCGACCTCCGCATTGATTCAAACGCTCCTCTCGATTAGTTCCGGTATAGCTGTTAGAAACATGTGCAAATTTTGGATATCATGTGACTAATTTCATGTTAATTTGATCACGACATATGCATTTCTACAAGTACACACTTGACCACTGATATGCATGTAATATGTTGCTATATCATTACATTATACTGCGATATAATTGTTTTTTGCAAAAAATAACATGATCGACTTCAACCGTGTACAGAATTCGCGAATATTTCGCACGGTTCGATATAGCATTTTTACAATATTGTTGATTTATTAAAAATGGCTCAGCCGATTTCGATAACATTTAAATGGGACCAATTTCGAAGTACACTTTTACCAATAAAAAATAATGATTAAAATCGGACCACTATGCAAAAAGTTATGCGTGGTTATACCTACATAAAAAAATATACGCGTCGAATTGAGTATCTCCTCCGATGCGTCGGTCAAAAAGCAACATAATAGTGTTTTGTTCGAATGTTGCCATTTGCCAACATCTGTTAATCTTACTAGTACCTATAGCTTTGCGAGAATATCATCGCGAGAGATTCAACAAGTAGCAATTGATTTATCGACAGTAAAATTTGTGTATTCAAAGTCGCGTGCGTTTATCTAAATAAAAATGGAAAGTAGCAGTGGGATGGTGTCACACTTGTCGTAAGCAAACTTTACAATACCTAAACGATTCAAAGTAAACCTAACAAGCAGATGAGCATTCATCGGGCTGGATGACGTCAATCCCAGTACTCTACGCAAGCAAAATAAACGCTCTTACACCCAATAATGGCGAAGTTTTCTAGACGAATTGAATCGATCCATGTGAAAAACGATTATGTAATATTCAGTAAAAATTAAGCAGCTCCAGTTTAGAATTACGTAAGGTTAATTAAGTTCCGTTTAGCTCTAGAAAAGTAGGTTGTTAACACATTGTTTTGTTTGATTTCTTTTTGGCTAATGAAAAAATATAATTTGAGCGGAGAGAGGGTTTCATTTGACGCGATAGAATGCGATGAGAGTACAATATACGCGTAATAAGGTAGTAATTTAAATTATTATTATATACTACGGGACTAATCGTAGTATATAATAATAGTGTTCAAATCACGAAAGTTTAAAAACAACAGTAATTTAATCATCATAAATAATAAACAACAATAATTTAAAATCGGATGGGATACTTTAATATATCTGTTTAGGGCTGTAAAAGAACAAGAACCACGAGATGTCGGTTCGGCGAGAACTAGTTGATAATAAGGCCACCAACCGCGATTTAAATACACGAGGACATTTTACAATGTGAGCAACTTTAAAATAGTTTTAATTATAAAGTAGTTCGCCATCTGGACTTTCCTCCGCAAGGTTTCAGAATGGGTCAAGTGCAGGACTGGCGTTCAAAATAATGCAGTTGTAGGGCTCTAGCATTGGCCACAGTACAGCAAGGCGTCCTTGTGGCCAGTGTAAACACTAAACACTATTGTTTGATCACGTGGCTGCGCTCATTATGATCTGATAAAGGGGTTCACGCCAACACACCTTTGTTCCAGGCACTTTAGTAACAATATAATATCGTGTGACTAGCTCTAAATGCTACTTCAGTTTCAATGTCCTTTTGAGTGGAGTATTATTACTGGGTCGTAAACAAATGGGCAGAACGTGGGCAATGATTAGCACAGGACTGAGGCTCGTGGTAGGAAGAGAGAAGTCTGTACTCAACCATGAGACAGGATAGTACGCGGATAGGATGCCGACGATCAATGACTTATTTTTACCTTATTCAAAGTTCAAGATCATGGAAATTACGAGCAATATTTTCCTCATGTTCAGAGTCATGAGATGTCAAAAGAGTAAATGAAATAAAATAAAATGAGAGTGTTCGTTTTACTTAAGGAGTGAAATTGAAACATGTTAAACAAATTCAGACTATCCAGCGAATTGAAGATACCGTTTGTATTTTTGCTAACGCATCGGTAACTAGTCATAGTTGATTTGAAGTTCGAATTTTGAACGTTATGATTTGTTAATCAATCAGGAGTATCAAAGAACTAGGGCTCCAGATCTAGATCCGAAATAAGATCTCGTGCGTGAACCTCTAGACAGAGTCTAGAATCTGACTAATCTAGATCTTGAGAACAGATAATATTATTAGAATAGACACAGGATAGATAGACTATGCACCTTTGTATTTTATTGAATGAGGGAAGCAGTCTTTTTATAATTTACATATAGGTATTATTTTTTTGTAAACAAGTGTGTCGTCACACATATGTACAATATGAAAAATCAATGCTAGACAATATAAAGAAAACAAAACACATCGAGGAATTAATCTTCCTTATAAATTAGTATGTTACTAAAAGTTTAGAAATACATCGGAAACTACACGCAAACCTTTGTGTTCGCAAATATCGACGAGTGACCAACGCAGCAACGGTACCAATATGTCGTGCCTTTTCTGACAAATTTAAATTTAGAATGTGTGACAGTGACGAACGGTATCTGTATATTTTAATTTCAACCTGACAACAGCAAGAGAAGAAATATAATTTCTAATTGACAAAGACCAATATTCGCTTGCATTCAAACACTACACCCTAAATCGAATCCTGTTTTCAAGGACTGCAGTAATGTTCCGTAAACCGTTGGTGAAGGTAATAAAGTCTCGAGAGGACAACGACCTGACCGAGTCAAATCGTATTCCAAGTTACAGTGTGATGAACATTTAATTTTATAATACAGAACATTGGGTTCATTGTACAAACGCTGAGGATGATTCATTGTTGCATAGATATCAGTCGATAGGTACGGCTTGAAATTGGCAACAAATGGAATAGTATCAATGATAATAAAAGATAAAGGATAGATCGTCAACGTTAAGGACAACAATAATATGAGTAAATTAGGAAAGTTGATGCAAAGTAAGGAGGACAACGTCCGAACACCTGGAAGGTGCAATCCACATGCGTCCACTAACGACTGGAGCGATTCTATTTTTACACAGTCCACTCTATCTTATTTACTATTCTGGTCTGCGACTCATTGAATTGTGGTTATTATGTGCAAGTTGGACATGTGCCAGAGACTCTCGGACCTAACACACCGATACACAGATATTCGAGGAATGATGGCGAAGCGTTTTCAGAGAACAGTATTAAACCGTCGTTCTCTCGCGATTATATTTATAAAAACCACAAAGCCAAGGTTGAACTTTTATTGACGGCAAACATAATTTGCATAAGTGTCGTAACGCGAAGCGTTTTTCCAATTAAACCGTGGTATAATGGCAGCGAGCGGTTTGATCAAAAAGTGTAGAAGTTAAATCGTTTAGTTTTGGAATACGGCTGCCGGGGTCGTTTACATATGATACGGGCAAGTGAGGCTGGACAAGCGACGCGAGAAGAGATCACGTCAAACCGGCAGCCGCGCGCGCAGCCCGAGAACCGGTCGCAGGCGCCGCGCGCCCGCCGCTCGCCGGGGATCGACCGCGGATTATCACCTTGTAAACAAAATTGCATTAGCTACGTTTTTTGCGATAGAGTTTAATGAATGCTGCAATTACAAAAGATCGAAGCTGTACTTTCGACACAAACGAAACAAAGAAAGAAACGAGAGGAATCGGCCTTAGCGAGTCTCGGAGCGCCGAGGAAAGGACGACGGTGATAAAGGAACGTAGGTTACCATACATACAAATGTAAGAGGTATGCGTGTCGCAATTAAAAACAATGACACGATCGATCGATCGACACAAAGCCTCAGAGTTGAAGCCTAAATGGCGAGGCCACTGCGGGTGCGTGAAGGCGCGGCGGCGACGGGGCGACGACTCGCTTTTCGAAATAGGTGATTTGGGGTAAAATTTTAATAGATCGTCAAACGTGGCATCGATGCAAATCGGAATCGACTAACTGGGTCATCAAATAATTTCGCAATCGTATCGAGTGCCGCAAGCGTCGACTACTAGACGAAGCGAGTCAAGGCCCGGCGAAGAGGCCCGAGCCTCCGATGTGACTGTTCTGTTTTCATTGTTTCCATCAACACTATTCACTCCGGTAATTTAAGAAAACTATCGAAGTACAATGGCTTCGCTGAAATACCATTTGCATAATTTAAACAACATTAAAATTCTACGATAGGCAGGTGTATTTTCCTTTAAAATAGTTTTGTTTATCTAACTTGAAACTAAATCAGTAAATACCTTTTCATTTGATAAACTGACACTAGTTGATAGACTTAAAATGAACTTACATTGCATGTGGTGTAATGAGGAAAAAATAAACGTATAATCGTTCAAAACATTTCACAACTAGCATTTCAAATGTCTGAAACGATAAGGTCGCGGAATTATGTAAACCGTATTTATCAAGTACGTGCATTAGAGTGAATTGTTATATCATCAGCATTAAGAAATCTCAAGTTAAGAACCAGCAGAAGTATTTATCGGATATGTATTTAAGATTATAATCATTACTTAAATTGATATGTGATCAAATTGACCCGAAAACTGCCGTTTTGCAAGATGTCGATAAAGATAAAAGAAGAAATACAGGCATTAAAAAATGCCTTGCATGTCAGTTTTAATATCCATATTTTCATCAGATAATAGTCTGGTTGGTTGGTGGCATACAAATACAAACAACAAAATATCCGAAGGATCTAAGAAGCTCAGTAAAGATACTTACAAAAGCCTTAAAATCGCGTTGCCTATATTGGCAGTTTCTGCTCAACTTTGATTTTTCTTTAACTTTAACTAAGCATATATAAAGACGGCTATATTAAGCGAAATATCTCTACACAAACAAACCTTCCATTCAATAATGCAATAAATTGACTTACCCCTTCATTTCCACCTAGGAACTCTATAGTCGGCTTATTTAATTTGTCCTGAAACAAAACAGAAAATAAAAGTTAATACACGCCTTAACTTCATGCTAATAAGGTCGTCAAACAAATTAGTCATAGAAAAGAGAAACAATAATATACAGCGTGCTGACAAGTAGTCTATATGTATGGCTTTTGTGCCTTTATTTGCAAGAAATGCAGGAAAATACGCCTGACGCAATAACTTAGCTACGTATGCGGGGGTTTACAAGTTAAATATGTAATACTGCCTTTACAGTAGCTGCTATCTCACCAGAGATGTTTCGAATAATGAGCTCGATTGATTTGTTTGAAAATAAACTATGATATAGATTGCAGATCATTAAAAAGTTACGTTCTTCTTCTTCGTATCGATGGTTCTGAGGTGTCGATAGATCTAGATGGTGAAGATCTATCTAGATAAGCTTTGTCCAGTAGTTAACGACTGCTATTCCAAGAGGGGTGCCTCCACTAGGTCTCTCAGTGTGCAGGTGTTAAAAGTCTCAAATTTACGTTGAAAATTATATAAGCAATCAACTATTAGTAGAGCATTAACATGAGCCATTAATTCGCTAATAATAAGAATCACAACAGATTATAAAACAAAGTCGCCTTTTTTGGGTGTCTGTCTGTGTATTGGATTAGATAAATTGTAACGCGGTTTTCACTTTGAAAATAGGTTTTTAGCTATAATGCGGACATATGGAGCAATAAAATAGATAGTAACTTTACTCAGAATTACTTCTATCAGAATTTCAGAGGAATAATCGTCGGATAATATAAACACAGATGTATTTTTAAAGAAAGAACGCTAAGAAGAACACTGTGCTACACCAATGATGTTAATCTACACTCAAGGAAAATGGTAAATTAACGAATATCCAAGTGATTAAAGTTTTCAAATCTTAGAATTTCCTGTCGGAAACAACTTTGGCCAATCATCGAAATGACAAGATTCAGCATGAAATTGGCTTATTATCAAAACAATACAATAAGAACACGTGACGCAAACTGCAAATCATTCAAATAAAAAAATAGTCGTTGATGGGAATCGAGATATCAACACTGCCTAATGTAGCCAACGAAGTAATTATACAAGCAATGAGGTTCAAATTACAAGATACTTAAGTTTCCATACTTAATAGATCACCACATACGAACAACTTAAAGATTTAAGAGTCGATCGGCTAAAATTACTTGTATCTTCACTATCACTACTTAGTATAAAACAAAGTCGCTTCCCGCTGTCCGTCACTATGTATGCTTATATCTTTAGAACTACGCAACGGATTTTGGTGCGGTTTTTTTCAATAGGTAGTGTGATTCAAGAGGAAGGATTATTTGTAATTATAATACACCTGTGCGTATCCGGGGCGGGTTGCTAGTTATATATAAAAATTTCGTGTCACGTTGTGTGTCCGCGATGGACTCCTCAACTACTGAACCGATTTGAACCAAATTTTATACACTGTGTGCAGTTTGATCCAACTTGAGAGAGATAGGATAGTTAATACCTCAATTTATAATAGCAATTTCTTTTAATTGCTGAAATTGTAGTTTTTAATATTATTATGCCAAAACAACGTTTGGCGAGTCAGCTAGTAGATTTATAAGGTAAGGAATATATTGAATCGTAATTTCCACATGATTGTAAAGCATAACCTAATGAAACGTAGTAATTAGACGACAAGAAGCCAAACTAGTTGGGCAACGAGTCGGGCTACAATAAGCAAGTGTCGGCAAGTCTTGGGCGTTGCACAACCAGCGATGGTCGAACGCGAGAAACATAAACTAGGCTGGGCGGCAAAGCTGATGATGTAAACTTAAAAATTGCTTTAGTTACTTACTTAACCGCGGAGCTCAATGTGAAATTCAAGTTGCAACGCAGTCTAGACGCAGAAACGAGTGGGGATGACCCGGAACTGGAAACACCCATGGCCGTGACTTTTGGAGATCCGAACGATTACGCACAGAAGCCTATGGAGGAACCCGTGCAGACAGAGATGAAAGAAACTACGTGTAATTATTTCATCGTCAAAGTTTTATTGCTTTTAGGTAGGTACTTTAATCTAAGCTATATTCATGATAAAATAGTCTATAATATGGATAGAGTTTGAATTATTGTGAATGCCAAACCAGTTTCATCAGGCAAGGTCGAAACTTGTGAATAATTTATTCCAATACTAATTCAGAACACCCGTAAAAGATCATCAGTATTAGAAGTTAGAATCGGTAAGCCATGCTAGAATGCAAATGAAATCAATTTCCCCGCCCAGAGACGCCTGTTATGTAACTGAGAAATATAATATCTTTTGCCTATTAATGAACGTTGTAAATTCGCCGATCGTTGTATTTTACATGCGATTACACTTTAGGAATTAAATATACCGATAAGTAGCTTGGAAAAGAACTTGATCCGATATGAATATGATAAGATCGAAACGTCATCTATTTGGGGGCAATACATGCTTGTTTACGAGTAAAACATGGCAAACACTCAAATTACACTAAGTGCAAATTGCGAATCGTCCAAACTAGATGTAGTACTACATAATCAGTATCATTTTGTTGGATAAAAAATATACAAAAGCAATTTTGGCCTTGCGTTGAATTGCTACGTTGTACAGTGAGGCAATAAAATACCTGCACAAAGTGACCTTAGCGGAATATGCCGGTGACCTTTAGCGAAGCAAAAAAATAATATAAGCTTTTACAAGCTTAAGTTTTAGACAAGGAGAAAATCAATTACACAGAGCTCTCAGACAAGTGCTATTTACCACTTACTCAGTCAGTGGGTGGGATAAATGGGAGAGATCTGTTAAGCAGTACATTAACGCTAGGGCTACAATCTGGAAATCTTATCCGTTCTACATATACTATGTACTACCATCATATACATATGATGGTAGTACATAGTATGCATATATTGCCCTTTTAAATTCTATCCCGCTCGAACATTTGTATGCATTTAATGTCAAACATAGAAAATTACTGTAAAGAAGATCTTGCGAAATGGGATCAAACTGTGTACAGTAACTCAAAAAATTAAAATATCGTAAATAAATGCACAGAGTAAAACAACCGCATTGTATGCTTTAATTTGAATGGAATTGCATATTTTCTAATGTGATTTTTGTACAAGGTTCCATCACGCCGCCATATTTTACAAGCAAAGGCAAAAGATAAGAAGATCTGAAAATATGAATTTCCTTTAAATGAAGATTGTTAATAATAGGAAAATCATTTTCCAAAACAAATAAAGCATATCAATTATTTGCTTTATTTGTTTTGGAAAATGATTATCCTGTACAAGGTAATGACCTAAGCTCGATATATTTTTGCATTATCTCTTTTATGTGTATGACTAACATAATTTTTCGTCGCGTCTATGTTCGTTCTCATTTGTAACATTATAAAAAATGTATATCAAGTTCAAGAACAAAAAGTAAAGAACAAAACAGAACATAAAGAATAGAAAGTTTTCTAAATATTTATGTATCAGAGACAGAGGACAGCCTTAGGATGCGACGAAGGCCTTTAAACTTTACAAGCGCCTACATGAAGAAGATGAGATACCGACCTCCCCGTAATTATTATCTTGTTTTTATGCAACTGAATGACGAGATGTGCAAGTCGCTCGCCTGATGTTAAGTCACGCTGGCTCCTAACAGGTCATCGCCACCCATAATTTTGAACTCTTACAGTTCAAAACCCCGCCTGGTGCACAGACCTGCCTCTCGTCTCACTAAAATATAAAATGTTGAATCTCTTTTTTCCCGGAAACTTCTCTAGGATTTTTTTTTTAAACCGGACCGGCAACACAGGGAGTATTCACACTATAGATCCCTTAGTTCAGGTTTTGCGTAGTTACTTAAACTTTCGCGTTGCGTGTGGCTCCATACATTTTGGTTAGTTCTTCCTAGTTTCCGCCAGGGGCGCTGTAAAAAAATGTATAGAGCCATACGGAAACAGTTGTAGTTTCAATTTACGTGTAAACCTGGACTAACCCCTCTGGTTAGCACTTACAGTTGACATTTATGAACCATTACAGTTACAATCTTAAAAAGTCAGATCCAAAATCTAGCCTCCAAAAATATCGACCTGCAGATCTTCAGAACAAAATGTTAGTAATATCGAAACAGTACCTACTTAACATTTAATGAAACCTTCTACAATTTTTGGGTGAAGTGTAGAGAGGTCAGTTCAAGGTACCAATTGCTCTAGGGCTACAATCAGCAAATGTTAATACCTACTACAATCCGACCGCTAAAATATAAGGCCATCAGTTGCTAATCTATTAATTTAACAGCTTTTATAATTTGTTAGTGATAATTGGTATGAAGGTATGATGAATTACTGTACTAGAGAAACACCCCTAGAAATTAAACGTCAGAAGTCAAAGCAAAAGCATCCACATGACATGACCTAAATCAACTTATTTACATCATTGACTTACCTACATAGTTATTAGATTTGGTCAAAGAAGATATAATAATGATTTGGTGAAGCGCAAGTTTAGTGAAATAATTATCTAACATATACTATACCTACCTATTTATAGTCTATAAGATGTGAAAACTGGTATTTTGAACAAGTATTTATTTTGTCTTTTTGATGACTGTATAGCTACCTAATGTTTCTGAAATTATGAAAAGAAAACTGACTTTTATTGAAGCGAATTTCTTGGACGATGCCGACTTTACCCTTAGCCATTTAGGACACTATAAAATCAAAGCGGTAACATTTAGAAAAAACCTTCGCCAGTTTTTCTGTGTAGTGTAGAGGTCAGTTCAAGGTACCGAGTGGTCTGACGAGATAAGAAAGCGTCAAATTGTGCGTCGCCACCCAGCACCGTTGTTTGGAGAACAAGCCGCTTTATTGGCGACATACATTCTCCAATAACTATGCCATCTCCCTTTATCCATAAAGTCGAAACATTTCGGACCCTGTGAAACTAACCATCTTTAAACGACCATGGCGCCCTAATCTTTTAACAAAAGCGACACATAAAACGGTCAGAGGAGAGGTATAATAGTTCAAAATAACTACACAGGCCCGTTACAGAATTAAAAGTAAAATAAAGGTGTCGGGGCGTCTACCTGAGAAACGGAATTTCAAGACAATAATAAAATGAAAGTTGTTCTTGTCTAGTTTGGACGTTACCTAACAAAATGTTCGTTATGGCTCTTTTTAGCTTCAAATTAATGCAGCTCATTTACAATTAGTGTGTTTATTGGAAAGCAACGATCTCTATGCAGTTGCTATTTAACTCTACGAAAAAATAAATAAGTACATAACATCGCTTTAACATTTTATCTTTGTTGTTTCTATATATAGTTAACATCATTATGAGGGTTATTATAATTTGCATTAACTTTATTAAAATTTTAACGATAATACTAGAGCTACTTATCATAAGTCCACTGTTACAGCGGATTCCATGGCCTACTACATAATGTGGGTGATAAAGTGATAAGAATCAATACAAATAGGCGTTTTTCAAATTGTTTGCAAACGCCGCGTAAAGTTTATAATTTACATCTCTATTTATTTTATCGTGGTTATAAGTAGCTTTTAAATTACCAGTTACTGATCTTTTGTGAAGCCTGTTTTTCATTATATTTTTTTTTGTGTCATTTAGAGGGCGGCATTGTCAGCGCTCGTAAATTTAGATGCCTCTTGACTTTTTTTGCATTTATTTGTCCTTTTATTTAGGAGGTCTCTTTTCAACTCATACGATCATAGGTATTGCTATTTAGTTATCTTTACTCTAACTATACAAAGTAGACATTGTATTTACTTCACGGTAGTTAGCACCGACAGTACCCGCTGACATTTTGCCAGACAGGTTTCCTTCAATTTAGGTCATACAGGCAAGAAATCTATAATGAGAATGTTAAAACACCGTCGAAGGGGGGAAACGCGGGACTTATTGACAACTGGTAACAACTAAAAAGTTAAATAGAAAAGTGGCCGAAGGATCTCTTAGGTGAGTGAACCCTTCGAACAACATAAAATGAATGGACGGCACCCATGCCTTTGTATTCAATGAAGTTAAATCAAAATTATGTATCTAATTTTGTTATGAGCATCTAATAAAAATCTACAAGCGAGTACATTTATTAAAAAAAAACAGAAAGGTACAATCATGTGCTCTTATCTATTGGATTCCACTAGTGCGTGTCACTCTTACGCCCTAAGATAGACTGAGACGTTTTGCGAGCATGTAGAGCCTACTCCTTGAGGGCGCGTCCGTTCATTTGATTTTGGTCGAAGAGTGAACCATCTGTTTGCAAGCATAGGGACGACCAGGTGCCAAGGCTCGAGGGGCGGAGGGTGCGACGACCTCGGCCATTATCGGGCGTGTACTCCGTCACGCTTACATCACAATACATCTATCACGACCCAATAGTAACCTTAACCTGGCGCAGGTAGAGACGAAAGTACGAATGTTGGACTAGTTAAGACGCGTGTCATCTTACTAAATGTTAGGGACGTAAAGACTACTTTTTCTTCCTGTGGTAAAGACAATGTTTTCACAGAGGAATGATTTGAAATTGATTTTATTCATTGCCCAACTGATGTCAAATTTTGATGCGGAACTAGGCATTGGATATATTTAAAATAATTTACTATTACAATCTTTAAAACGACCTAAAATATTATAATGCCTTGTCAGTAGGCTGAAGATTTGACTGAAAAATTAAGGACTCGTGGCAAAATATTATAGTAAAGAAGGTTAGCAATTTTCAAGATCAATACCCAAGTATCAACAAGCGCATATCTGGTAAATGGAAATTTGTGTTGAGACTCGTAAGAATTAGGCACGTACTACACGTAAAAATGACATCCAATCCGGTTAGAAACAACCTGATGATAAAGTTTTATTTTATGTGGAAGAGCTCTCTTTACCTAATCAGGTTTGTAAATAGCGGCATAATAGCACGGATATCCGGTTCGGTTCGCTTGTTTGTGGAGAAGTACGACAGTTCATAATTGCATCGTAAGACTAAATAAACTACCTACTCATGACTAAGTTGTTTTCCTTCCTTCAGCAACTCAATGAAACTGAAATACGAGACTCGATCGTAGAACATCTAATTGCAAGCAAGAAACGCAACAAGGCACGTCCATTTGGACTGATCGGTGATTCATGCAATAAAGCAGAATGTTTATTCCTCTAACCCAGCCAATACACTGGACACTCATTCGGGAGCGTAACCAAGTGATTCATTCCCTTGAATGGACTCTATGGTCAGGAAAAAAGGCCAGGTGGCACGCTTACAAAGCGGAGAGAAAAAAGTGGTATCCAAACCTGCCGCGACGCAGGTTGTCAAGGGATTTCAGAGTTTAGTAAAGGAAAGTAGCGTTGATAATCGTTTGGCAGAACCAAATAATGGGTGCTCGTGATCATAAGCGGCCAAAAAAGATATACATCGTTGTCAAACACGTGCATAGGCTGGGGGATCAGAAATCAGGTGGGCGCAAGACAAACTTTGCGCTGCGCCACCACTAGGCATTGTTTACATTGGCGAACTCGATGTTACAGGGGAATCTAAAGCATCTGCTGTACCGGCAGACATAACAAAAAATGTGCGTGGCAGTCCTTTGAAGCCGATTAATATTTTTCGATATGTTTGTGATTTAAACATCGAGAATAGATTTTCAATAATAGCAAATCCAGCCTTGCCTATTAATAAAATGTAACCTAACTAGCTCTAACAACTTTTGAGAACAGGCTTTTTAAAATAATTACCAGTTCCAGAAAATCTCACACAACTAGTCTTAACAAGAATTGAATCCTTGAACACTGAATACAAAACTACTACTTACTTAACTTGATATAAAAAGACAAAGCGTTGATTCCAAAATTCAAAACTTAGTCAATCGTATCGCAAGTGTACTTTGACCTGACCACTAGGAGTGCTATTAACTATCTTTTTCTAATCAATTTCATAGCTTAGACATAAAAGATCTCAGAAGAATAGTAGGTAAAAGCAACATAGAGCTGTAGCCATAACCCAAAGAGATAGCCAGAGTAACACCGGCTAGTTACTAGGCAGTACGAGGCGGCAGATACCAGAATATTAGGTATTGAATGTCTTCCTGTCATGCGGTATCGCAATCAAGTGCCAATTTGACCCGAATTCCGAACAAACGATTTTGATAATGACAATCGCGTTATCGTCAGTGGTAATGAAATGTAGATGAAAGTAAACAGTAGAGATTAAAATAATACCTATTCAAAACAAGGTTGGCGTAGTGGCGTCGATTCATAAGTACAATTACCTTTTCAAATGGTACTTAGGGTAGAAATAATTACGACAAATTGAATTAACTAATGATGTTGTGGCAGAGCTTTTGTTTTATATTAATCATTTAAAAATTACATGATAATCTTAATACCTTCGAGGAACACGTATACTTTGTTTAAAAAATACCGCCAGCAGGTAATATTTTCCCCAAAATGCTTGTTACAAAACAATGCAACCCATTACGACCCAGCATTATTCTTACTTCCTTACACTATTATAAATCCGAAAGTATGTTTGTTACTATTTTACGCAGCAACAGATAAGACTTGATTTGGCATGGATATGGTTCAAAGGTGGGAGAGTGACTACTTTTTATCCCGGAAGAATAAAAAGTTCCTATGGGATAGCACAAAAAACAAAATGTTACGCGGGCGAAGCTGTGGACAAAAGCTATCGAGATAAATAGACATCTGCGGTACCTATACAAAACGTTAATAATTACTATTGGCAAATCCTATTTTAAACTATTCTAAAGGCACCGGGGGAAGGCCTGACACGGTCTAACAATTTTGTCTAGATCGGAACCGGATTCAACAACTACACGTTCAAACTGAACAGAAGTGCTCAGCTGCGACCACCCTCTAAGTTGTGCTTAAGATTAGTTAAGGTTATCTATTTCGGTAATCATTATAGAATAAAAAGCCGTGGTGGTCTAGTGGTAGTGACACCTGTCTTACGATCGTGAGGTCGTGGGTTCAAATCCCGGTCCCGTACCAATAAGTTCTTTGGAATTTATGTATGGAATTTAACACCACTGGGTATTCGGTGAAGAAAAACATCGTGAGGTAACCTGCATATGTCAGTAGAAGAAAATCGATGGCGTATGTGAATCCAAAACTGCACTGGGCCAGCTTGGTGGATATGGCCCAACCACCTTTCGTGGGTAGGCCTACGTCCTGCAGTGGACTATTAAAAAAGCTGATACAGTACAGTATAGGATGAAAATATGTCATCATAATCGTAAATCATACAGTACGACGGCGAGAGCGGAGAGTAACGTTTGAAAGCGTCACTGAAGAAGACAACCATTTAGCACATTTTAGAACACGCGGAATATGCTAATGCGAAATATTTTTATTCGGCAAGTAATCCGGCGGCTTGGTACTTTCACCTGCCGGGCGCCGCCGCCCCAACATTGTCATTGCGGCTGTGCGCCCGATTCGCTTACCTAATGTACGGTTTGCGAAACTGGGCCCGAACGGCACGACACGCGCCGAATGCCTGCGTTTAGAAATAGGAGCAATCTGATGTATAATTCGTAACCAACGGCGAATTTACTCGAGCCTTTATACACCTCCTTTTGGCGGGCCTTATTGGTGGCCTGATAGTGATAAGGCCGATAGCGATCGCGAGATAACGGAATTGATACGACCTTCCTTAAGGTGAAAGAAAATCGAAAATGTGACAGCATGTGAAACGATTATGAGGCCAAATGGACAGTTGCATGTTTGAAGAAATATTTGAGATAGCAACTGATGTTGAGTACACGCGCTATTATTGGCAAGACGCACGCAAATTTTCGTCTTATAGGTCAGTTTTTATGGTGGCATTTCTTATGAAAGCGCTAACATGGGACGCCATGACTACGGCGGCGGTGGAGCACATTTTATGGAAGAACAGGAATGAGTGCAATCTGAATGCAGCTTTATAATCAATACTTAGAGTCGTTATTCGTATGAAAGGAAATAAAGCGACCGCGTAACCTACATTAAAGTGGCACATTTAAACGGTTAAAACAGGCCACGACCGTCATAGACACCTCATAATTACTATAGTCACAGTTCTAATTATGTAATAAGAGGAATTTTAATTTGGCAACCAATTTCATTGTAAATGCAACTAAAGCACTAAATGTGCTCACTTGCAATTCAAATTGACTTTCTTGATTATGTATTAGGTACATTCATAAAAATAATTAGGACTATTAAAATCAAGTATGTATACTGGTAACAGTAAAGACAAAACAAGCTCTTTTTAATTACTTTGCTGAGTAACGACGTCCTAATAGGTTAAAAACATTATGGATAATTAAGAATTGGCAAGAAATTAGCGTAGGGGACTGATATTAATGTTAATGATCTAACACTAATTCCTTGCCAAAAACCAGATTAAGCAATTCAGTCATCATACACATAAGCTTTCAAACAAACAGACAGTAAGATGGAGATTGTATTTCCGCATTTATAATAATCTACATGAATGAAATATCTTGTGGATTAGCTAATAAAATTGTAGATTCCTATAATGTATGTATAATATTGGATTGCAGGTCTAGTGAGATATGATGATCACACTGACACTATATCTGCTGCCTAGTCAAATAGAGATTTAGTAGTAAAGCTCCTAACCCACACTGAGGAGGTACTCAATACGACGCGTATATATTTTTTACGTGTAACCGCATAACTTTTTACATAGCATAATTATTATATACTACGGGACTAAGCGCGCACTAAAATTACGAGATAAATAAATACCTCCTCATCCCGACGTTTCGGCCGAGTTGCATCGACCGTGGTCACGGGTAGAGAGTCTAGCGGCCGAAACGTCGGGATGAGGAGGTATTTATTTATCTCGTAATTTTAGTGCGCGATTAGTCCCGTAGTATATAATAATTTAGTGTTCAAATCGCGAAAGTTTAAAAACAACATTTTTACATAGTGGTCCAATTTTGATTATTATTTTTTTATTGGAAAGAGTATACTTCGAAGTTGGTCCCATTTAAATTTTATCGAAATCGGCTGAGTCCTCTTTGATATATCAACAATAGTGTGAAACTACATCGCTCGGTGCGAAATATTAGCGAATTCTGTACACGGTTGAAGTCGGTCATGCCATTGTTTGCAAAAAATAACTATAGAGGATATAATCATTCTACATACCCTAGATCACCTATTTCCAAGGTATGGTTTAGAGTTTTTAGAGAGTTCCCTAAATCCAAATCAAGCTACAATTCAAACTGTTAAAAGATACAGTTGTATTTTAAAAATATCTTAAATAAACGAAAATGTGACTAACAATGCAGTTACAGTGATACTTTAAGCACACAATAGCAAGAATGAGGAAGGCAAGCAACCCAAGGCAACTTAAGAGGAAATTGTTGAATGCTGGTGCAGGAATAATTCAGACATCGTGAAATATTATATATACTGACCAACAATGTAGTTAAAATCTAAATAATTTTAAAATTAAGTAAGTAATTAGTTTTTCTATGAGCCCTGGGAAAATGAAACAAGAGCTAGTCCAATCTGTAGGAAATATTATACTCATATCTATGTAATCATGATTAAGCTACTAAATAAATAAATCTGCAACTGTATAATGGTAAATACATGTATGTACATAATACATAATTCAAGTTTAAAATCAAAGGAGCTAGGGACCCAAAACAAAATGCTAGAAAACTAAGTATGATATTGAAGCCAATTTTAAAGGCACCATCGTAAATTTTATAGAAACATACAATATTGTTAAATAAGTAAAGAGTCAAACAGACAGGGACAAATTAAATATATAAGATAAGACAGATCACACATAGGGTAAATCATATTTTCAAGTGATAAAATTTTACGATACTTTATGTTGATTGGTTTTTAGATACATAGGCAAGTAGCATAGTATTATTGAGTAATTTACTATGTACCTATTCATCAGATTTATATCTCAAATGCAACTTATTGTCATGTCAATACATTAATGCCATAGAATAGGTGCAATTATAACAATACAAGGTCAAACTCTGTCCAGCGTATAGGTATTGTCTGTACACTGCCTACTATATGTAGACTAATACTTGCATTAGATTCATTGACCTAGTTGCGCCTTTTTAGGAAAGTATGCAGTAGTAATATTCTTTGCCATATTTTTATGGGCTTAAATTTTTTTGCAGTCACATAAAGGCACTTAATTAGGTACTTATTAATTAAGAACAGAAGAGGTAAGACGTACAAGTGTAAGGTACATGTGTAAGGCCACCTTGTATGTCATGACAACCTATAACCATAATAGAAAGTAAGGTAGAACAAAAGAGAAGAAGGGAAAGACCATGGAGAGCATTTTTAGACAAAATTAAAGAAAAGGTAGATGTCATGTCATATGGGGAGCTGAAAACACCCGCAGAGGACATTGAGATATGGAAGTTGACACCGAGAAGAGAACTTAAGAGCCCTGCTCTTAAGTTCTAAAGATGATTATTTAGCTATTTAAAAGAATTATACTACTGAAGAGAAGGTACTTGATTTCTAATGAGTCTATCGTAGGAATTCCTTAATAGAATAAGAGATAAAGGTTTAAAAATATTTTAAAAGACTACAGCAGATAAGTCTTTATATCAGTCATATAGAATAATAAACGAACCCAAGCAAGAATTAAATATTTTATTCCATTGCAAAGGTCTTATGACCTTTTAGCTTCATCATTAGATTGTCTGCATATAAAAAATATTGCTTTTCATTGCAAAATTTTAGCTCTATTTGTAAATGGGGAAGCAAAACTACCTACTTGAAATAGTTAATTATAGTGAGGGACACCAAACATTCTGGAAACTAAAGAGCTTAAATATAAATTAAATTAATAAAATGCATTTTTAATTCACACTGAAATAAAGATTTTTTCATTTTTAAGTCCCTCAAAATAGCTTTTTAGTCATGAACTAATAATGATGATATAGGTAACTTAGTAAAGTGAAATTATTCAATAAAGGAAAATCTCTGCCATAAAAATAGCATCAATTGAGACTCATTCACAACAATATCAGCTGGTAATAAATCCTACTAATATTATAAACGCGAAAGTTTGTGAGGATGGATGGATGGATGTATGGATGGATGGATGTATGGTTGGATGCCCTCAGGGTGACAACAACAACTTCCTAAAATGACAACTTCCGAAAACGACAATTTCAGAGAACGTCTATCCTAAACTCGTCAATTTCCTAAAATGACAAATTCCGAAAATGACAAATTCCGAAAATGACAACTTCCTAAAATGACAACTTCCAAAAATGATACCTTCCGAAAATATGTGTGTATGGTCGAGCGAATGCTCATTCTGTTGCAGTTTGCCACTTTTTTGCCAGTGTCCAGTACATGGAAATTTCATAGTCATGGAATAGAGTTAGATAATAACCCTTATTATAAAATATGAGCAGTAAATATAAAAAAACACCAATAAGATTTTTACCACGAGCAAAACACAAATAACTTAGAAGATATAAAGAAAATTTAAAAACATTAGGTACATCAGAGACGAGAGGTTGTCAATTTAGGTAGCTGACGATTTAAGATGTTGTCGTTTTTGAAAGTTGACATTCTAAAAAAGTTGTCGTTATCGGAAGTTGTCGTTTTTGAAAGTTGACATTCTAAAAAGTTGTCGTTATCGGAAGTTGTCGTTTTTGAAAGTTGACATTCTAAAAAGTTGTCGTCTTCGGAAGTTGTCGTTTTCGAAAGTTGTCATTTTAGGAAGTTGTCGTTCTCACCCTGAGGGGATGGATGGATGTATGGATGTTTGTTACTCTTTCACGCAAAAACTACTGAACGGATTGAGATTTAACTTTGCAATAATATAGCTTATATATCAGAATAACACATAGGCTATAAATTATAATGATATATTGCGTATGCGGGCGAAGCCGCGGGCAAAAACGAGTTCTAAATAATAACAATATTTAAGAACAAAGCAAAGAAAATTAAGAAAACTTTTTTGATATCTGTCTAGATGTTTTCATGTAACAGTTATGACATATGTATTTGTTTATTAAACTATGGGTGATAAAAGTACCTTGAGCAAATTATGTATGTATAACATTGATTTTAATCTTGTTTACCAGTTCTTGACATGTTTTGGGCCTGAGGTTAACTTGTTATTAGAAAATAATCAGGTATTTGAAGATTCCAAACAAATTTTAGTGTAACTTTTTGTAAATAAAAGGCAATTTTGATACTTCTTTCTTGATAGAATAACCAGTCGAGCTAGGATGTGCGCCACGATTTTTTTCTTACGACGTGTCAAAACGCGATTAAGTTATGGCGAAGTATATATCTGTCACTTTTTCACATGAGGAAAAGAGGTCTTTTCGTGGCTTTTCGTGGTCGCATGCTTGTCGTACTGGTAGTGTGATTTAAATAATAGTATTGTGTAAGTGACGGATAGTATCTTTTTATTCAAGACATAAAGGATGTTAAGCTAGAAAGAAAAAACAAAGTGTTAGGCATGATAATTATGGTCAAATATAGGTTTATTAAATAAAAAAGATAAACTAAGATAAAAAAGCATCTAAAAATTAGGTCATTGTTACAATGTATTTAGTTTGAATTTTGAGTTATCTCTAGAGACAACATTTTTTTTTATGAGACAACATAAGATGACTAGCTAAGATATTTTATTTTACTGTAGACCCAGACTTTATTAATTCAAAATAATCCTTAAAATATGGCAATTAAAAATAAATAAATAAATTATAAATATTGGAATGTAATACTTATTGACTCGGTGAAACTAAATTGATTGCTGATTGTACAGCTGACATATATTTTACCGAGCAGTGTCTTAATAATAAAAATGGTCAATAAACTAGACCATTATAAAAAAAATAATAGCAAAATCATTTCACAAAATAAAACCAATATTCAGGCATAGTACAAGGTCATGACCTAAGACCTATAGATACATTTCATCGCTTTTTAACCTATTTCTATGGTACTATGAATATGGTTCTTGATATGAATTCATATACCTACTACCTAGAGATATTTCTATGTATGCAATTGTGCATAATAATATGTTATGAGAGTTTCATTTGTAATGCACAAAACAGGAGAATTTTATGTAAAATACTACAACAATTTTGGTAATGTATAGCCAAAAAAATGATTTACAAGATATTATGCCTTTTGGGTTTTGTATTTATTTAGTTTTATAATGATTTTCCTGTAAAAAGAAAGAAATTAATCATCTAAATTGACAGGACCAAATTATGTATCACTTTGTAGGTATGAAAAGAAAATGTTGCAGCATTTATAATTATTGAATACAATTACATAATTTCTTTGTTTTGTTACAAAATATTTCGAAAATTCATTTGAACATTTTTTATTAAAATAACCTACTGAATGTTTATTATTAATGTTAAAAAGTCCTGTTCTTTTGTTTTGCTGTCATTTTGGTGCTTGATGACGTCCATAAAAATAATGTACTTAATTTTATAATATTATATTTTCATGTTATATATTTCAATTAAGAATTGAATAAATAAATATGAATCTTCAATCTGATTTTACTACTCCCCTGACTATCACAATAACTACACTTTGCTGATATTACACATATATTTTTATGTCTTAATTATGTAATAAAGTGTTGCAATATGATATTTTATAAGCAATGAAAAGTATAAAAAGTTTAATTATGTTAAAATATGCAATGACTTTACTGTATAATATTTTTTACAGTTAATTATTACTTAATTCCTAGATGAAATTCTAGATTTTTTTTATCAGGGATAGATATCATAGAGTGAATTTTTGCCAATTGGAGACAAATCATGGTCACAAAATCTCAAGATGCAACAGTAAATAACTTTTATCAATTAATTATTGAAAGTAAAATTGATATTTATTTATTGTGATTTAAGCATAAACTTACCTATTTTGATCTTGGATTTAGTATTTAACTTATTAATAAAAACATGCTAGGTACTTTTTAATATCTATATTTCATTTATTATGAGGAATTGAGCTTGGTATATATATTTTTAATATAATTAATCAATAGTAATAATTAATTAACATGTTTTTGTTTGTACATATAGTTTAGTAGTTGTAATTTATTTTTTTGTTGGAATGTTCTTTATGTTTTTAAGCTAAATAAATATGATTCATCAATTCATATATTGAAAGTTCTGATAATATTTCAGTAAGAAAAAATGCCTAGTAATATTCGATGCATTAGAGGATTATGTAAGGAAGTAGATATATTTTTATTAAAATTGGATTTTAAACTGTAGGAATTTAAAATTCTAAGTGGCACAGAACTGGTATCTTTTTATTTAGAATTATTTTACTATATTAGTTGGTCATTCAACCTCAAAGGGATTTTTGTTCCAGATGTTTGTTGTAAATATATTTTTATATTACCAGTAAGATGTTAAGCAATTTCTTTTTTCTACGCAACCTAGTTGCAAGACCTAGGAGTTTAGTTATATCGAAATATTAAGAATGCAACTAAAGTTTGCTCGGACAATGAGCACAATTTTTAGATTTTTGATAAATTTAAAAATCTAAAAATTGGAGAGATCAAATTTAAATGGTCCTGTAATCTCTGAAGATACTACTTAAATCGAAAAAGAAACGTTAAAATTGGTTAAAAATTGGCTGAGTAATTGCATAACATTCATACAAGAAATAGTCGAATCAAGAACCTTCCTTTTAAGTCTCTTTTAAGTGTTCAAAACAACAAGTATAACAGTGAACAAGTAGTAAAATATAGTATGTAACTATGCACTAACGCTAACCAAACCCATAGATTAAGGCCTGATTGCTAGCAGGCCACTTGGCAACTACAATTATGTAGCATACTCAGTCCTAGCAAATTATATCACTAAATTGTCTCTATTTCTTAGTTCGCAACAGATTAGTTGCTAGATAATCTATACTGCTTTTTAACTTGTACAGGGTTATCTGCTTGCCCTGTACTAAGCCGAAAGGAGGGATTGAAACCATCTTTATGAACATATTTTATAATGGGGTCAACCCAGACATTAAGAAAAAATTTGTAACTCGGAATCTACAAAATGTATGAAAAAGCTAATTTTTTTCTCCAATTCCAAGTTGGCGACATAGTAAAAGTTTCTCACAATGATGATCTGAATCACCTCCTTTCAGCTCAGTATAAGTGTAAAATTGTGAAGGGTTGCTTTTGATTGAATTTAGTTTTAAGATTTCGATCTAGTCGCATCTTTTTAGCCTGTTTTATATTTCATTTGACAGCAAAGAGATACAAATTCAATTTGCTATCTTCAATATTATAAGAATACCCCTTTTAAATACTTGTTGCTTTGATAGATTTGACAGACAATTTCAGTTACATAATTAACTATAGCAGCATTGTTTATTAACTTAAAAATATTGAGAATAATGGTCAAGTCATACTCAATGTTTACCGTTTCTCATGTAGTATTTTACTAGAACAATTTACCTCTGCTGCCAGCTTAAAAACATAAATTGATAAGCGCTGATAAAATAATTTACAATTAACAAACTACCAACGCCATCTTTCTGAGTAATAAAGCACTACAGTTCGCTAAAGTTGTTTACAAAGACTTGGCAAAAAATTTGGTTTTAACCTTGGAACTTAATCTTTTTAATATTAAAGGAAGCTATGGCACTAAATTAAAGGCCAGCTGCCAAAGAAAAGAGTTTAAGGTCTGTCATATAAGATGATTAATATGAGTTTAATGTAATTTGTGGTCAATTTTAAGTAATACATGAAGGCTTTCACTTAGGTTATAAAGGGATCCTGTCTGTTGCAATACTCTAAACATATCTGACAGCCTTTCCGCTCGACCAATCTTCTGTAAAATTGGTTATGAGTGAGAAAGCTTGGAATGTTTACTGATCTCTGTATGTAATAGAAAGACAGCAGCCATTTTAGTCCTACCAGATTCTTTTATTTGATATAGTTTTTAATGTCATCTTAGGTTCCGAAGTACTAATATGGTATCAGTAAAAGTATTCTGCATTTTTTTCCATTTTAGCATGAAGTTATTTACACACAGTATCTAATAGTTTTAGTGCATAGCTTATGTAAGAGAATGTCACTACAGAATTACTATGATCACTATTTGAAAAACATAGTAGTTTTATCAAAAAGATTTCATCATCTGTCCTTCTTATGAAGTTTTTATCAAGTTCATGTTTAGAGATATTAAGCTAAGAGCAAAGAAATCTCTAAGTTTTATTTATGATGTAGGGTCATATACTTAATTGTAGGTTGAGCCACAAGGACACCAACTTTCTCTATTCCAAGTATTTCAAAGTATTTGTTTAAGTTCTTGCTAATGCACATTCACATTACAAAACATGCCTCAAATATTTAACAAATCAATTTTTTTTTAATATGATAATAACATAATTATGGTAACAATTTAAGTTGTGATACAAAAAGTTTAAGCGAATGCTAAGCTATGAATTATTATGTTAATGTTATTTTGTAATAGAATAGGTACCTATTTAGAGTTGCCTTGAATGTTGCAAATAAGCATGAAGAAGCCTTGAATGATTTGCCTACTGGCTCACCTACAACTAGAAGATTTTGGCAAACTTATTGATGATTATTATAAAGTTCCTTCATTCTTAATTTAGAAAACAATTTATAATTCTATATCTTGAGTACAAAAATAGAAAACTAGAAGTAGTTTAATAAGGAGCGTTAGCAAAATAAGCGTAAAAGTTGTTGATCTTGAAAGATTTTCAAAGTTGTGATTTGCTTTGATGAAGTTTCGAGTTTCCACTTCTTTTCTATGCTTTGTAATGTAGGTAATGGTACGGATTGTAACGTAACCCCTCAGTAAACGTCGAATTCCGCAACAATAAGAACGAATTCTCTAATTATAGCCGTATGAAATGTAAATCTGTGAAAATAACAGAGCAAATTTTCTACATGTTGACGTGGCGTGACATTGTAGAAGAGAATTTATCGATGCCCAGGCATCCTAGACTTGTAGGAAATCAATTATCGCAATTATAAAGGCTATTTGTTAATGTAAAACTAGTAAAATTGCAGTTTCATTTCAATTAGTGTAATAAAAGTATGGCGACTGACATTGTTGGCTTATCTTTATTTTGGTTGAACAATATGGCGATTTTACTTACCCTGTTATTTCTAAGGAAGTCTTGTATAGCTTTTAGCGCTGAGTCCGTCAATTTGAAGAAAAATAGTTCCTTGTTTTCTTTATTACTAGGCTCTGATGATAACCCATACTGAACACCTGCAGGCAAGGCCGCCATTGCTTATTCACTATTCGCACTGTAGACCAGCTGACTCCTTGCTAGCCGTCACGATTCATATCATTCACACATTATTAGTTTAACTGTAATCACAGATTCACAACCTATATAAAATTATAATTACAACAACAAAAGGGTTAAAATGTCCAAATTAACAATCTTTTTGTAACCCCATCGACTCGGCCTTTGTTGGCAGCGCTCTTCACTCTGCAAGGCCGCACTGACTGTCATGCGCAATGGCGCTTTTGACAGGAAACGCAAGCATTCACTGCTACACTAGCGCCAATTAGCAGTTGGCAACAAGTAATTTGATTTGTTGCCAACTTCACACGATACAAAAAATCCAATATTTTTTATTTTTTTCGCTGTTTTATCATGAAAATCTTTAGTCCGATTCAATAAAAACTATCGAAAACTGTAATTCTTTTGTCAGAAACTTTTATTTTGTACGCTATACTTTTGTTTTTATTAACAGATTGAGATTAAGCTAATGTAGAGGTTATATTTCGCCCAGTTTCGTAAGCTCTCTACGTGTTCATTTCAATTTCTTCTGAAATATCGAAGTGTCCAGATTTGTAGATTATAACTTGTTTTATCCTTATTATCTGACAAGGTAAGTCCTAAAACTATACGATGATAACATGACCACTGCACTAACAAATTACAAAATAACGAATTGACCGCAAATAGTGACAAATGACATCTACTAACCTACTTTGTAAATGATCATTTTCAGGAGTTCAAGTTAAACAAACAACGATGGCAACATGGGAAGAGAAGAAACACTTTATAACACGGAACCTACAAGAAGTGTTGGGTGAAGAAAAACTCAATGAGATCCTGAAGCAAAGAGACCTCAAAATCTATTGGGGTACAGCTACAACTGGGCGTCCTCATGTAGCATATTTTGTGCCTATGTCTAAAATAGCTGATTTCCTGAAAGCTGGTTGTGAGGTAACAATATTGTTTGCTGATTTACATGCTTATCTGGACAATATGAAAGCTCCATGGGAGCTGTTGGCCCTACGTACTCAGTACTATGAAGCAGCTATAAAAGCTATGTTGGAGTCCATTGGTGTACCATTAGAAAAATTAAAGTTTGTTAGGGGAACTGAATACCAACTCAATAAAGAGTACACATTAGATGTCTACAGAATGACTTCTGTTATCACAGAGCATGATGCTAAGAAAGCAGGAGCGGAAGTAGTCAAGCAAGTAGAACATCCCCTATTGAGTGGTCTCCTGTATCCTGGACTCCAAGCCTTAGACGAAGAATATCTGAAAGTTGATGCACAGTTTGGTGGTGTGGACCAAAGGAAAATTTTCACTATGGCTGAAAAATATTTGCCAGCTTTGGGCTATGCTAAAAGAATACATTTGATGAATCCAATGGTACCTGGGCTAACAGGAGGTAAAATGTCAGCCTCAGAAGAAGACAGCAAGATTGACCTTCTGGACAACCCAGCTAATGTAAAAAAGAAATTGAAGAAAGCTTTCTGTGAACCTGGTAACATTACAGACAATGGAGTGCTGTCTTTCACTAAACATGTAGTATTTCCTCTCATGTCTTCTGGAGAAACATTCAAGATAGTGAGGCCTGCAGAGTATGGTGGTGAGGTGGAATTTTCTAATTTTGCAGACCTAGAAAATGCATTTGCTAAAAATGAAATCCACCCGGGAGATTTGAAAGCAGCTGTTGAGCAAGCTATTAACAGGCTTTTGGCACCCATTCAAAAAGTTTTTAGTGAACCGAAATTGCAAGAGCTAGCTAAAAAAGCATACCCTCCACCATCTAAAACAAAAGGCAATACCAATGCTGCTGTAGATGTAATCACACCTTCTAGATTAGATATCAGAGTGGGTAAGATTGTGGAAGTTTCTAAACATCCTGATGCTGAGGCACTGTATGTAGAAAAGATTGATTTGGGGGAAGAAGAGCCAAGGACTATTGTTTCAGGACTAGTAAACTTTGTGCCTATTGAAGAGATGGAGAACAGAATGGTAGTAGTTCTGTGCAATCTTAAGCCTGCTAAGATGCGAGGTGTGGAGTCTAAAGGCATGGTGCTATGTGCTTCAGTAGATGAGCCTAAACAGGTGGAGCCTTTACTGCCACCTGTAGACAGCAAACCTGGTGATAGAATTGTTGTTGAAGGCTTTGAGTTGGGTGAACCTGATGACGTATTGAACCCGAAAAAGAAAGTCTGGGAAAAATTGCAGGTTGATTTAAAAACAAATGACTGTCTTTTTGCAGTATGGCAAGATAATAAATTGATAAGCAAGGCAAGTGGTACATCAGTTACAACTAAGTCAATGAAAAATGCTCCTATTAGGTAAAATATGAAGCATTATCATGGCATTATGCTTTGTTGCAGCATTTTACTGCATTTAATTTGCAGAAACATGTTATTTTTTTTTAATTTACTAAAAGGTAAAAAATACTTTATTTTTATTCATTTATTTATTTTTATGTCCATTTCAATTCATGGAAAAAATAAACAATTTTAAAGCTTGATTTTTTGTTTGGTTTTACCCCTAATACTTAATGATGAAGTAATTAGATTATTACCTACTATAAATTAGATATTGTGTGCTAATGGCTAATTTGACGGTAAGCTTTTAATTAATCTTGTAGATAGTACTTACCTACATCATAAGTATTATAACACAACCGTGAACCCAGCCACATTCTTCCTAAAATACTATTAATAGGTATAGGTACCTACTTTGAAATTTGTTATTACATCTTATTAACTATCGCAATTTTAATAACAATTTACAATATTTCTGTTTCTTTTTCGCTATATGCATTTGATAAAGATATAGAGAGATATTTTATATTGCTATTTTTACGATGGCGACTTCAAAATTGGGTCTATTTTGTTTGTGTAATGCACAGAACAAAACAGCAGAACTGGAACTGGATCTCTCTTCTGTGGTGTAATGGCTATCCTTAGTTAAAATACCTAATATCTATGGTTGACGTCAAGTAATCTGAAATCCATATTTAATAATCATATATATTGTATATACAGCAGGACACTGTGATTTCCTGCTGTATGTACAAACAATTATCATCCTTTCCTGGCAATGGGATCTTATTTTCTTATGGCTTTATGGCAGAGCACATATGTGGCACAGCTGTTATGAAAAAAAAAAGTAGACATTGAAGTAATTTACGATTGTGACGTTGACATTAGAAATGTAACCACACCATAGACGGAATAAAATGAATTTCTATTTTGTCTTTGTACAGCTAAAGCTTCCCCAGACAGCTGCAGAAAAGGTGCTGGGATGGGAGCCAATAATGTACGACCAAGTAATTCACGACATGATAATGTACAGCCTGATATTGTACGGCATGATAATTTGTGTCACTGGCCATGGAACATCAGGCTGTGGAATATTGGACTGTGAAATACAGGCCGTACATTATCGGCCTGTGTCGATAATGTCCGGCACAGTATTGCACAGCCCGATATTGTACGGCCTGATATTTTTTGTCCCTGGACCTTGGTTACTTTATGGCAAGGTATGAGTTCCCTAAGGTAATTCGACTCTGTTGGTTAGGTTAGGTTTGAACAGTGACAACAATGCGCAAGCCGAGCAAGCGAAGCGTGCGTGCCGCGGCAGCGGCCGGCGAAGCGCCAGAAACAACCTGTCCTTATTACGAGTTAAGGATACTTTAAAGGTATGCGCGGAAGCCAGAGAAACGAGACGTGAGGGCACACCCGCCCTCCTACTTCATACCCCCCCCCACGTGCTCACCACTATGCCACGCGGCTTCGGCATTGTGCACATATGTGCAATAATTAGCGAATCACGGCAAAGTGTCATCTGTGGCTAACTTCTCATCCGCCGACTTGTATGGCTCTTAGTATATCTCTGTGGAACTGACAGAAGTCACAGACAAACCAACTCATAGGAGCAAATATTCTTTGTGCCAATAATGTACAGCCCGTATTTTGCGACAATAATGTACTGCATGATATTTTGTGTCCTTTTCTTCGGGATACGTTTTATCATGCTGTAAATTATTATGTATATTATTTGTATACGACACGTATTGTACAGCCTGATAATTGGTGGCATGGGACATGAAATACGGCCGTGCTTTCCTGCCCATACATTTTGGTGTCATCAAATATACTGAGCGCCACACAAATTGAAAGATGGGAAGTTAGCCGCAGAGAGCTGCGCAAACGCCAAAATATAGACGTTAGCGGGTGCCAGAGAGACGAGACTCCCGCGCGCTCCCTACGCCAGAGCTCACTACTTCGCCGTTTGTGCACACATGCGCAATAATTAGCGAATCACGGCGAAGTGTCATCTGCGGCTAACTTCCCAACTTTCAATTTGTGTGGCGCTCAGTATACGTGCTGTACAGTATAGGGACTCCAATCACCCACCAATCACTTTGAGGATTTGGTTACTTGGTCGATGTCTCTTTCAGACTCTGTCATTACATATCTACCAACACAGGTTAGACAAAGACATCAAAAATGTCAGAGGTAAAATAACTGTGAACGGACTGTAATTCGGAAATAAACCGTTCCTGGCCAATCACAAAGCCAGTTTTTAGAGTTCCGTACCCAAGGTATTAAAACGAGACCCTATTACTAAGACTCCGCTGTTCGCCCGTATGTCTGTCTGTCTATCTGTCACCAGGCTGCATCTTAGATAAGATAAGATAAGATAACGTTTATTGTTTATAACTGTGTACATAAAGGTGTTATATTATAATAAATTATAGACACAACAGTTTGTCCTAACGGACATACAATATTTTTGGCCACCAACTCGTTAAGCAAAGTTTTAGCCAAAGATGTAGTACAAGTAGTTGTAGACCTATAAGATACCTATTCACTATTGTCTTAAAGTTTTAAAGATATTCAGATTGTATTTGTCAGGAAATAATGACGGAGGTAAAGCATTCTAATCCCTAGCGATCCGCAAAATGCAGAGAGAAGTGAATCACTTAGTGCAAGCAGGAGGTATATCGACTAGGTAAGGATGGTATTTAAGCTATTTCCGGCTTGTTCTGTTGTGGAAAGGAGATGGAATAATAGGTCGTGGGTCCTGGCGTTCGAGCGCACACTCGCCGAAATGGAGCCTATAGAAAATTGCAAACACGCTACTAAGTATACACTTGTGTTCCAGGGTTTTCAATTTGGACGCGACAAGCTTATTGTCCCCGATTAATCGCAACTCGCAAGGGGCACCGTCCTATAGAATACAGAGCTTCGAGCTGGTATTCAGCTGAACCATCGAAAAGGTGGCTACAGTAGGTATATCAAATATCAATAGGTACTCCAAACAATAAAATTGTGTTGTCCCGATAATTCCGGAATCCGGATATAATTGATGTGTAGTCGGAATAGTGTGGCAGAGAGAAGGTATGTATGGATCCCTGAAGAACGCCGGATTAGTTTCCAAAAGATCAGATGAACACCCATCGATTAACACTCGTATGGATCGTTTACTCAAAAAGTCGGCAATCCAACGGCATCCAGCTGTAACGTAGTTTTTAATTTAATTAATTTAGCAATACTTCTATTACTTGCCATTCTTCTGAGCTACGGCCCGTTCACAGTTATTATTTTGCCACTGACATTTCTAGCTGTCCTTTGCTATCTCTCTTTCTCTAGCCACTACACACCGTAGAATTAGAACTAAAGTAATAGAATACTTACTAAAGCATTTAATGCGGTTGTTTTACTCTGCGCATTTATTTATCATAGTTTATCGGATTTTTTGAGCTACTGTACCTAGTCTGAGCCCTTTTTGCATTATATTCTTTGAACTCTCTAGTTCCAGTAAGAAGGTTCAAATCTCTGATCATTTTACCTTCCTACTTTTACCTTTTCGAATTTAGACAGCCGAGATAGCTCAATGCTAGTTTGTGAAACCCTTCGAAATTATTACGTGTTCGGGTATACACCCGAACTAACGTAATTTCGAGGCTTCGAAGTAAAAGATAGAATTCGTAATTTCTAAGAATAAGATGCATGTATATGCATCTTTTTCTGACACCTTTTAAGTGGGTCAAAGTGATGTATATCTCGTGCTATTTTAGTAAGTTACTCTAGTTCCAGTGGCGTAGCGTTTTTTATACGATAACTGAGAAGTTTTTCTTTAACACAACTGCAAGAAACTATAGATATACGAGTACAGTTTAAACAACTCGATATCTCGTTCCCGAGATAAAGAGTCTTGACTCTTGACATATGAACAGACGGACAACAAAGTGATCCTCTAAGGGTTCCGTTTTTTCCTTTTATGGTACGGAACCCTAAAAAGAATTTGGGAAGTCTTTATTAATTTTTGCTTACGCACGCTCGTGGCCCGGGGGCCCGTATAATAGGCTATTTGATTAGTTTTTTTTTTCTTTTCCAAAAATACAATAAAAAGCTCATAAAATGAAGAAATTAATTCAGTAGTTTAATTATTTTAATCTATAATTTTATAACTTGGTAAATGCAATTTATGTCAACACCACCCTATACTGATGGACGACGGACACTATATTTCTGCAGTATTTCTATTGTAGCTCCTAATCCAGTTTCACGCCCATTATAAAACTTAGGAAGTATATTCTGTACAATATTAGCTATTTTTGGACAAAAAATAAAAAAAATAAAATGTAAAAATTAAAAAAAAAAATTTAGATCCAATTTTTATAAACAATTTTTTTTTCTCTTTCAAACTTAGAGTATTAATAACTATAGAGCGCGCACAACGAAGTGGGAACAGTAGGCACAGGTGAGAATAAAACGACGCTCCCGCCGCGAGCGCTTGTAGTCGTAGCTGAGTACTAGGAGAGTGCGTTTCTCGAGGGATTTTTTTCAAATTTACGTATTAAAATGGTGAAATGTGCAGTTCGACCTTATAAAAACAATACTAGAAAACACACAAAATTGAAATCCAGTATCACATTTCATCGCTAAGTCGATTATTATACTTATTTTTATAAAAACTAATCCGTGATCGCGGGGGTGAAGGTGACGTGAGAGGCGGGGACGCGCAGGCCCGCCTGCGCATCGCACTCCCGCCGCGTGATTTAGAGATGGGACGTGACCAATGGTAGTCGATATAATGTTTGATAGAACTACTGCACAATATTGTAACAGATTTTTGTGACTTTAACACATTCACTGCTGAATGAATAAACATTCACACAGTGAATGTGTTAACATGTTCACTTAAAAGCTTATAATAATTTACTATAAATAGGTAATTTTATAGTGTTTTGTACATAATAATAAATAAATGATAAATATTGGGGGACATCTCACACACGGTCTCTGACCCCAAACTAAGCAAAGCTTGTGATATGGCTGCCAGAGACTGATACACTACATATACATATTTTAAATATATACTTATATAAATAGTACCTAAATAACACCCAGACACAGAGCAAACACCTATGTTCATCACAAAAATGCTTGCCCTGGTGGGGATCGAACCCAAGCCTCTTTGACCCAGAAGTCAGGTCACTAACCACTGAGCCACCGAGGCAGTCAATACTATACATATACTTTCTAATATTTTTAATGCGTAAGTATTAGGTATAGCGTTAACTGTTGTAATGTAAATGTAATGTTACGATATCACGTCTACAATGGCAAATTGATTTTGAAGATTTGAGTTGGTATCGAATGGAGTAAAATTAAATTTAAAAAAGTGACAGTGAGAGATAAATTTTTGTAATAAGTATTAAGGCGCCTGAAGGCCTCTGAGATGGCTAAACGGGACCTACAATTTAACGTGTCATCCGAGCCACGGTAGCGCTCAGTTGGAAAATGCTACCCACGGTTACACATCCAAATACTGACTGACTGAAAATACAGGGTCCTACAAATACTTATAGTATAAAATATGTAAAGGATAAACCTACTCAAAATACTGAACAACTTTCCTAAAAAAGGGTTGATTTATAAAAAAAAATATCGATTGTTTTCTTATTTTTCAGATTTCCAAAAGACTGAAAACGGAATATCGCTTTAAAACAAACATCTGGAATAAAGTTTGCTTAGTACACTGATTGATTTGATTCCTTAATGAATCCCTTAAAATAAATACCTACTTATTATACTTATAGATGTTATCGCACGAAATATAATTATTTGTACTTGTTTGTACCGCGCTGAACCTGCATCTATCGACAACAAAATGAGTTTGCGTTGCCCGCGTGCCCATCCCTAGGAATCGCCAACATAGATATATAAGTAGCTGTACTACATCTGCCTACGACGCGCACTGGGCGTCTAGTGCGGTGCTAGCGCTCTATACTTTAATTATTTATACTCTAAGCTTTCAAATATCCAAAAATAAAAAGCTCATAAAATTAAGTAATAAATTCAGTGGTTTAATTATAATAATCTATAATTTTATGACATGGTAATCAGTTTTGAAGTACTGCGTGCCCACCGGGTGGGCAAAATTTCAAAGCCCCTTAATTCCTTAACCATTAATGATATTACAAAAATACTTGGCACACGCGTCAAGAACATGTGTAGGTAGAATATACTTAAATATTACCGAAAACTAAAACATCAATATTTTTTACCTGTCCACTTCGCGAATCAAGCTACTGTCCGCATCCGTAACGTCTCTATGGAATATCACAATCAATAGTATATTTTCAATGTTGTCAAATAGCCCATTGATACGGCGGATACGGCGCGGCGGTAGCTACGCCCGGTCCCTGTCTAGCTAGTACTAATTCTATGTTCCACACCAGCACAGGTTAGACAGAGACAACAAATGGTACAGGTAAAATAACTGTGAACGGACTGTAGATCGCTGCCGCGACCGCACCTTGCCCGCATCTGTCTGAAGGACGATTAAGTGCGCTTTATAAGTATGCCAAGTATGACTAGATGGCAGCATCTACGCTACTTTCCATTAATAGTTCTATAATGATACGGTAGATGGTCAATTTTTCAATCTTGTTGTTCGATTTCACACGCCCGGGAAAAAGTTTGAAATTGTTAACGAGTGCCTATGTCGTAGGCGCTTATAAGATTAGTCTTATCTTATCAAGACCACTAGTAATTAGTTAAAGCTTATATAGTCGTAGTAACTTACTAATGAATAACTAAATAGGCCCAATTATGAAGTAGGTAGGTATCGTAATAGCAACGTAAAAAGTGTTCTCTCTACTTCTTCTTCTTAGTTTTGGCATCGCATTAGTGTACATTTACCAGTGTCAAATATAATTTTTGATATTTTATCAAAATAGTCACTGTCGTAGTTAAGTCATAGTCCAATAAAGTCGCGGTCAAGTCCAAACATAGTCCAAGTCATATCTCAATAAAGCAGTGGAGACTTTACTAGAGGTGTCTATGGAGTTTTGGTAACAACACGGAACAACATGATACGTCACATTTTATATCACTTGCCTACACTCATGCACGTAAATCAGCTCATAATCAACGAAATACCACAATTTTTCACTAATTATCACTGATAAAAACACAAGTTTAACAAAATAATACAATGAGGCGACATGACATGATTCTTCCGCGTTCCCGCTAAAACTCGTGTTCTCTCTATCGAATGTCTGAAGTGAAAAAGAAACAAAATATTCTAATAAGCTATTATAATTTCGATGGCGCCATCATAATTGGGCCTATTTCTCACTCATGTCGCGAGCTGACAGTCTCAGTTCCTACCTTAGGTATATTTTATCTGCATCTAGATAAATATTAGTACTTATACATATTTTATTGATAATCTTAGGCTCTTTAGTTTGGTGCTCAGTCCATACTTCTAAGAAAAATTCGGCGCAGCGCTACTCATTTCAATTAAATTTTCAGGGTTTCGTACCCATAGGGTAAAAACGGGACCCTATTACTAAGACTCCATTGTCCATCTGTCTTTAGGCTTAGATACATTACTCATGAACCGTGATAGATAGACAGTTTCATTTCTGTTGTCGCTATTAAAATACCTACTAAAAACGAACTAATAATCATTGCCGCTATTAAAACATTTTTTTTTGATCTCAGGAGTCAGGAGCTAGGTTGAGGTGAGCCACCCTCCGTTTTGGGGCTGGACGCCCTGGTGCACTGACCAGGGGCCATTTCTGAGGGGTGGTCTTCCAACACCCTCATCCGGCCGTCTTGGTGTGGTTAGATGTGACTACGGTGGCCATCATGGCTTGGGTGGCCCCTCGTGGCATTGTGGTGCTCTTTTTGGGCCTCATCGTGGTATCTGCCTAATTGCCCTAATAGGATTTAGGATAACAGAGTAGGATTAGTTTTTATTTAAATTAAATGAATAACTCATAGTTTAATAAACATACTAGTTAATAGACTCCAAAAATAAAAATGTTATCTATCAATTAATAACGTGCTTATTAATTGATAGATAACATTTTTCTTTTACAATATATAATTAAAGATAAGTACACAATATACAGTCAGAGTACCAAGGCTAGCCACCCGAAACTTATACGAACTTACTTACTTACTTCTACAGTTATTCACTGATATAGGCTCTGTCATACATTTTGTCAATTTCGAGTTGTAGTTTTGTATAGAATAGCTGATTTTTTTTCTCCAAGTTTGAGTTGGTCCCATACTAAAAGTTGTTCATAATTATGTTTTAATGACCTCCTTTTGACTTAGTACAAGGTAAGAAGATAAGCCTACAGGGTATCCTTCCTCCATCCTGAGCCTGACCCATATAAAACTACATCTCAGTATAGACAAAATGTATGAAACAGCTGATTTTTTCTCGAATTCTGAGTTGGTCCCATAGAAAAAGTCGTTCATAATAAAATAGTCCAAATCATCTCCTTTCGACTAAGCTGTTCTGGATAGACCTGTATAGTTCCTACACGTGTCGCATTATTATGAAACTGATTGATGTTATCATCGACACGATTACGCAGGTATTATAATGGAATTGCAATATATTCAGAAACTGTAAATATATTGCGTAATGAGATAATTATTTTCATTTTATTCAACATTTAACGATAACTCATTACAGCAGGACTTCTGGATAAATTTTATACGGGTATCATATGTTTAAGTTACACGAGTGTAGGTATATTTTCCTCAAATGTACCTATCTTACGCGATTACTCCGACAATAGGTATAATAACCAACGTATCATGTTGGTATGATGACTAAACAAGATTATTTTTTGCAAAAATTAGCATGACCGACTTCACCCGTGTACAGAATTCGCGAATATTTCGCAAGGATCGATGTAGTATTTTTCACGTTATTGTTGATTTATCAAAAATGGCTCAGCCGATTTCTATAAAATTTAAATGGGGCCAATTTCGAAGTATACTCTTTGCAATAAAAAAATAATTATTGAAATCGGACTACTACGAAAGAAGTTATGCGTGGTTATAAAAAAAAAATACAGGTATATACGCGTCGAATTGTATACCTCCTCCGGTGGTTCGTCGGTCAAAAAATAGAATTAGTCCGTCAGATATATAATCAAAAAATATTAGACACGTATTTTTTCATTTGTCAATTAAACATAAATTATTGAAGATATAGCCCGTCAATGTTAGCGTGACGTCACAAGTGACATACAAATGAATAGACTTCTGTAAGAGAGGTGACGTCACGACCCCCACGATCCGACGAACACGACTACATACTTAAAAAAACATGTTTAAATACATACATCGATTCGAGCGAACTGTTAGAATTTTGTACGATTGAAGTCGGTAACATAATTATTTTGGCGAAACATAATTATTTTGTTTTGTTGAGCAGCCGCCAAAACTCACCTTATACATGCTGAGCGTGCACAACGTGCGATATTGAAGGTACTCTTACGCTTATCTTACAGACACTCCACAGAGGTATACGAAAAAGCGGGTGTTCTGAGTGTCAGAAAATTGTTTATCTTTGAATGCCTGAGAAGGTATCACAAAAAAACTGTACCATATTTACCTAAACAGGATAATAAAAGAATGAACTCTTTCCAGCTGCCCCAACTAGGTCTAGATTCGCACAACAAAAGTATGGTAATATACTACAGAACAAGTAGAAAGACGCATCACGGCTACCCCTTTTGTTACGAAGGGGAAATCTTCGTAAGATACCCAATTGCCCACCAAGTCCACGGCTTTTGTGCGCTCTTGGGAGCTCCAGGATCTCCAGGAGAACGTACAGAGCTACAGGGGCACTACTCGAGCTTAATACCTAGGCTTGTACGTACGGTTCTTTACGACAACGGTGCCACACACGTTGTCGTCCGCCTCAGGCCGGTTCGAGAGGATAGCCAGAGCATGAATCTGTATACTTTATAGTAGAGGTTCGTGGGCCAGAGCCCCATCTCTAACCATTCACGAGCCCAGATGTCCCCTTTTAGTAGGCTCTTACTACAGGTATATCGATGCCCCGGCATCAGGGCAAATCGCGTCCACACATACACTGTGGATTTCCCTTCTCTAACATTTCTGATTGTTACGGCCAAGGAATGTAACAGTCTGCCGGCTTTCCTGTTTTCTGTAAGATATATCCAAACGAAAAAATTTCAAAGCCAAAGTGAAAATATCAGGCAAGTTGGTGGTCAACAGCGGACATATTCGTGATAAAAAAGATGATTCGTGCGACATAAATAATGCTTTACGAAATCAGTCAATTTTCTCGTTCCTAAGGCCGGGGCTTTTTATTTTTTTATTCGGCACTAGCAGAGTACAGTAAAAATACTGGTAAAGAGAATATAATATCTGGTATTCAGTAAGCGATTAAAAATACTTCTCTGATTCTTGAAATCAATTCAATGTAAGTAGTTAACTTCCTGGAGCGCGAGAGAATGTTTTTAAAAACTAGAAATTAAACAAAGGTGTTGCCGATGCAAAGGCACTATAATTAATGAATAAAATACACTGAGAAATCTTACAGGCTAACTTACTCATCTAGGTGGTCTTATACGCAGAAGCTTACTCAGCTCTACCGATAAGACCGATCCCCGGTTCGCTACTGCGAACGGGCCGCTTATCGCTAGTATCAAGTTACGTGGGAGAGAACATATTGCTTAGAGTACTAAAGGTGGTTCTGTTCGATGAGCGAACATAACTTCTCCCTCCCTAAGCGAAAAATTATCGGAGCGCTCGATTTTAGAGGGATTCCGATAATTTTGAATAAAAGGGGTAATTTTGGTGTACGAAACATAAAAAATAATCAAAACTATACTTAATACTACTAATCCTAATGCTATGACACTGATTGTAGAGTCTTTTTCTCTGTTGTCGCCGAAAACTTCACTGTTCTTCAAGGCAAAGGCCATGTATTTAACTTCGTCCAGTGCAATCTCTCGCATGTTGAGTGCATGTGCACTGAATAGCTCTTCGGTCGCGCGCAGTTTGGGTAAGTTGATGGTGGGCAGTGGCTTCCCTGGATCTGACTCGGTGTAAAGACGGTGGTGACGGATGGTCGTCCCGTTGACAGTGACATCACAGGGCCTGTTCAGCGTGACGATGTGCGTCCCGCAGATCTGCTGCTTTGAAGCTTCTTCGCCGCAGGTCTCTGTGAGGGTTGTTTCCGATCTGGTGTATAGTATCCAGTTGTTTCTATCTATTTTCTGCAGCTTTACGTCCTCGACGTGGATGGGGTGCTGTTTGCAGATGCCAGTGGTGTCCTCGAACCTCATGAGTTTTTCCTCGCAGGAGGGTCCGCTGTATGGGGCGCGGTTGTCATCGTCGCAGAGAAACTCGTCTCCAGCAGCGAGTGAGCGGCACGGCTTCACGATCGGCTGATACTTCAGCCCTTTCGCCAATAGGAATGGGTACTTGGGAAATATGGCAACGGTTAGGTTTTCAGGTTTGAGGAGAATGGGTAATGTGTACATTTTGAAATAGTTATACGTAACATTATCGGTCAGAGGGATTTCCAAAATAAAGGTAATTTGGTCTTTTTTGATAAAAGATTTTACATCAATGGTTTCCTCAATCTTAATTAAATTAAATTCGCTGGGTATATATACCAGGTTCCTAGATTCTGCTATCAGGTTCAAATGGTATAGCAGTTCGGTGGAGTTAATTATGGCCTGATGTAGTATAGAGCCCTTGCTTAGAGCTAGAGCGGTTTCGATTTCACTTAATCTAATGAATATAGTCCTAAAACTACTTATGAATAAACTATAAAGTCCTAACGCATAAGATGATATACCTAAATTATTTTCTCGGATAACAGTCTCCTTAAGGGTAGTTTCAACCCTTCTTAGACGGGAATCCATCGTTAGGGAGTTTTGCTGAATTAACTCTGTGGCGTTTACTAGGCTGTCTAGCATTTTAGTGACAATGGTGATTTTCTTTGACAATATAACTTGGTTATGACTGGATTCTGAGGTCAACCGATCATATTTAAGGGCGTCCTCATGGTCTAGGTTGCCTGTCACAATCTTAATAATGGATCCTAATGGGTTAAGTATCCCACGTTTGACTCGTTGAGGAATTAATTGGTGATACTTGTCTATGGTTATGTCGCGCATGTATTCTGCGTGCATAAACATTCCTATGAATTCGTGCGGGAATGTTTTGTTAGATGAAATTAATTGCTGAAATTCTGCAAATTTTGAAATTACTAAGTTTAAATCGGTCCAAATATTGTCTAACCTAATAGTTTTTAGAATTGTCCAACTGTCGGTTTGCATGTGAGCTTGACCTTTCTTTACTGGTAGGAGTCCCGGATTCCCTTCAAGATTTTGCAGATGAAGGGCGACTGCTGCTGTTGCTAGCATCGCGCTGCACCACCTGCGGAGGTCGTTTTATATTTTTAATGGGGGCTTTACTATTTTTCCTCTCGGTTTCTACTTTGACAGGGACAACATTTTTCTCGACAGAGCCTATTACTTTAGCCTTTTTATAGCGGGGTTTTTCTTTACTTTTCCTCTTATTTATGTCCTTTACGAACACTACTTCTGGGAGTTCTAAGTCGGCCTCCCCACCTCGTTTCGTCCTAACTTTTTCCTTGTCCGCCTTAAGTTTTTCAGATATGTGTGTGTACAGGTGTTTTGTTCGTTTACTGTGGTCTTTTACTAACTGCTGTGTATAAGATTTTTCAAATTCTAAGTTGAACGGGTTGTCTGTGTCGGTATGCCCGAAGACAACTTCGAAGGGCGTTAAGCCCGTTGCAGTATGTATGGTATGGTTGTAAGCCATGATGGAATAAGTCATGACAGACGCGGCGTCTGTGCATTTCTGTTCGTACTTAGCCAACCTATAAATTTCTATTAAGGTCGAATGGAACCGTTCTACAAGGCCCATGGAATTAGGGTTGTTGACAGTGCCTATGTGTCTCTGTATTTTGTGTAAGCTAAGGAATTCTTTCAGGAGTTCGTTGTTGAACTCTGTACCGGGGTCAGAACTGATTTTCTTTGGTATCCCGTAAAATGAAAAGTATTTCATGAGGGCTCTTACAACTTCAGGGGTGGATTTGTTTGGGATTTCGAATGCTTGGCCTAGCTTACTAAACGCGTCTATGAGAGTAAGGTAATACTTTCCCTCGATGCTGAAAAGGTCGCTGAAAATTTCCTGAAAGGGTGCATCTTGGGTCTGAGTAAGCTGCAATACGGGTTTTATTGGTTTTCGATCGTATTTGGTTTTCTTACATGCATCACAGTTATTTATCACGGCTGAAACGGTTTCTTGCATTTTGTCCCAGTAGTAAGTCCTACGAAGCCTAACTAATGTTTCTTTAATACCACGGTGACAGGTCTTTCCTTCGTGATATTTTATTATTATTGCTTTCTGTTCGTTTTCGTCGTCTACGTAAACTACTCGCTCTGTACACTCGATTAGATTTATTGTCCCTTTCCTAAAGATTTCTATAACGGTTGTGCTAAATTGTTTACGGTGCTCTGGATTCTCGAAATAGATGAAGAGTTTTGCTTTCGGCTTAGCGTATTCTTTCAGAAAGTTTTTGACTAATTCGGGGTTGTTAATAGGCAAGAAAACTTCCAAAATTTTGTGTTTCCTTACGGAAATATCTTTGACATGAAGTTCGTTTTTTAGCCATGAGTATACCAGAATTTGGTTGGGTTTGGTATCAATGGCCTCGTGAAGGATTGGTATCCCGGTGGAGTCCATATCTTCAGCAGAGTGCACTGTGTGCGTCCTACTACTGGCTGGCGGGGACGGAATAACCGGTCTCTCTATTTCTAGCTCGGGTAACGATATGGTGGACTCGTCAGAATCAGAGAGGGTCACAATGGACATCGTGTCGCTGTCGTCAGATAATTCCATGGTTGTTAGATTTTGTTGTGTTTGCCTACTCGTCTGTGGTTTAGGTTCTTGGTCACCTACGTTCACTACCATTGAGTCATCGTCGATCAAGGCGTTAACTTTAACTCTGCTTAGGGCGTCAGCGTTAGTGTTTTGTTTCCCCTTTTTATAGATTATTTCGAAGTCAAAGTCCTGGAGGCGTAACCTCCATCGTGTCAATTTACTATTGGGATCTTTCAGGGAGTTTAACCAAGCTAAGGGTCGATGGTCTGTATAGATGAAGAATTTTCGTCCATACTAGTAGGGGCGAAAATGTTTTGTTGCCCAGATAATAGCGAGCAACTCTCGCTCTATTGTGCTGTAACGAGATTCTGTGTCGCTTAAGGTACGGCTCGCGTACGCGACAGGTTTATCACTGACTTGAGTATTAACACCGTTTACTTAATACTGCACAACGCGGGGGAAATTCACCGAATTTACGAGCGAACTTTTCGCGCTGGCAGCAGCCGACTATCCTACCGGCTGCGCCAGTTAACTTCCTGGAGCGCGAGAATGTTTTTAAAAACTAGAAATTAAACAAAGGTGTTGCCGATGCAAAGGCACTATAATTAATGAATAAAATACACTGAGAAATCTTACAGGCTAACTTACTCATCTAGGTGGTCTTATACACAGAAGCTTACTCAGCTCTACCGATAAGACCGATCCCCGGTTCGCTACTGCGAACGGGCCGCTTATCGCTAGTATCAAGTTACGTGGGAGAGAACATATTGCTTAGAGTACTAAAGGTGGTTCTGTTCGATGAGCGAACATAACTAAGTATTACTTTACATATTTTTTTAAATAAAGTTGTTATATGAAGAAAATAAGTGCAAATTGCGTAAACCTACTGCAATCGGTTAAAATACTTAGGTACGTACTGTAATTATTTCCGTATAAATGTAATTAATTTTTTTGCAAATAGTTTGTATTGGATAAGTAGAGCTCAAATAAGTAGGTATTAGCTACCTAGCTGTCATAATGTAGAGCAACAGTTGAGAGGGTCTGTGTTAGAGATTATGGTGTGTAAAAGTATGCTTAGAAATTTTAGAAATCTGTACGAAAAATAGGAAATAGTACCTACGAAAATACCTAGGTTGTAGTAGGTAATAGTTTTTGAGCTCTATAATAAGATTTGCAATGGATAGATATAATAAATCTTTGGTTTTTTTAGATTTATATTATAAAAAAAATGTCGATTTTATATTACTAAGCTCATGTAAACACAATCACCACTACGCTTACTAGCGCAGAACGCTTACTCTAGCGAAGAAAGGTCCTTCCCAAAAATACGATACCAGTGTATACTACAAAACTACCGGACCAGCATGAATGAATAATACAGCCGGCATGCATCGCAGCTGAGGTTCAACAATGAATGCACGCCGATAAAATTAGATATTCAATAACAGGAAGGGGGTCGAAGATCCGCCATTTTGGAGCCTCGGCAACGAGCGAGGGGGACCGCGCACGCGTACTGCACAACCCGCACCCTGTAAGGCCGGGACCTCCGCAAGTATATGTCAAAAAACACGTTATTCTCTCCCCTAATTCTACTAACCCAGTACGTCTTAATAATCGGGATAAAACACGCCCTGATTTCTGGAAGCATTCGCATCAAAAACAAGGACTTTGCTATACGCGATCCCTTCGAGAAAGTCTCCTAAACGATGCCAGGAATCGGCTGATAAGTGCTTCATTAGTGCTTTAATTATTACAGACAGTGACCGGTGATTACGAGTGAGTTATTGACTATCGTGCCACCACATTCATGTTCTCTAACGGGACTTAAACAGTTCAGTGATTGCAGAGACTGTCTCAAAGAAGTGTGCAAATAACAATGGGATGACACCTTATACAGATGGAAAAAGTCTGGCGTCGGGTTGGTCTCCATTCCTCTCGAAAAAAGAGGGATGGAAGCGGTACTAGCCAGGAGACGAGGACCGACACCAGCACTGGGCCGCTTCAGGAGGCTGAGTACCAGAACATACACACGTTGAGAACAGCTGATTTGATAAGACAAAGACAGGGGGAGGAGAAGTCTACGTTGCGATCGTCGTATATTATTAGGAACGGGGATAATTTTATATTGGTGGAGAGGAGGCGTAGACGGCGACGTAGAAGCGGTACTAGGGCGTCATCAGGGAGTAGGCACCACACGCCTCCGGTGGAAGAAACTGCGCGTACGGAGCAGAAGCGCAGGCCACCGGCTCGGCTCAAGTTGTTTGGTATCCAGTGGCCGCTGCACTCTAGTGACTCCAGGTAACTATTTATTTAATTTCCTGGCAAAATTATACTAGTTTTGTAAAAATCATAGCAACAGGCTTCCCCAACTTTGCTAACGCAACACTCATGGAGAGAATGTATCATCAAGGAATAACCACTATTAGTTTTATTATTATTTCAGTTAATAAACTCTCGGTTTTTCAGCTCTATCGGGTATCAGTTTTGCATCAGCATGCTATATTCTATGTCGGTAAAGTCGATTTATAAAATGAGCTCACACTTTCTGACTACATCGTTGATTCCGATTCGATTTTTGGTTCTGATTCGATTCGAAATTTCCGGTTTGACTCTATAGTAAAAGTTATTTAGATATTTCAATGATGATTACTTATATGTGTACATAAACAGACACCTTTCTAAGTCCCTCTAAGCAAGGAAGCACTTTGCAGAGCAACCGTAGTTTGTGGACCCAAAAACAAAAAACCGGACAAGTGCGAGTCAGGCTCGCATACCGAGGGTTCCGTACAAATCCAGGAAATTTCAAAAAATTGGGAACTAGGTTGTTAAAATCTCTATACTATAACCATCGACGAAAACAGTTTTTTTTTCACTTTTCTCGTCATACACCGAAAGTTACACATTGTTAAAATAATTAAAAACTGTTTTAGCATGTGCTAGTGAAGTTCTTTTATATGATACCTTAAATGAGACGATCACTTTGAATTATGAACCCATATTTTGTGAAATTTGAGGCCCAATTTTTTGTGATTCAATTAAAAATGTACAGTTTTAAGATTTATTCCTATATGTGTACTCTGAGACAATGCTTCTCCCCTAATTTCATAGTTCTATGTCAACGGGAAGTACCCTGTAGGTTTTGATTTTTGTGAGAGTCGAAATATGCGGTTTTACGACGTAAACGGCTGTAACTTTTTTAAACGATAACTGGGAAGTTTTTCTTTTACACAACTGCAAGAGACCATAGATATACGTATATAGTTTAAATTTCAACTCGATATCTTTACGCGTTCCCGCGATAAAGAGTCTTGACATACACACAGACGGACAGACGGACAACAAAGTGCTATGTAGTCATATAAGGGTTCCGTTTTTTCCATTTGATGTACGGAACCCTAAAAATAAGTTTTTGTACCTTTTCTAATATCTTGTTATGGGCATATAAAGAGAAGGGAGGATAGTCAATATAGTCATGTCACAAAAAGAACCCATAATAAGATGGTAATTGGCAAAAGCGGCAGGGGAAGACCAAGAAAAGTGTGGATGAATTGTGTGAAAGATGACATACGAGAGAAAGGAGTTGATGATGAGATGGCGAATGATAGAGTGAAGTGGCGAAAGGAAGCGTACTGTGCCGACCCCACCTAGTGGGATAAAGATGATGATGATGATGACATTTTCCTAATTGTATACCTATTATGTACATATATATGGTTAGGTACGTAGAAGGGTAAAAAATAAATAAAATAAAAACCGGACAAGTGCGAGTCAGGCTCGCACGCCGAGAGTTCCGTACAAATCCAGAAAATTTCACAAAATTGAGAAGTAAGTTGTTAAAATCTCTATACTATAACCATCGACAAAAAAGTTTTTTTTTTTCTCTTTTCTCGTCATACATTGAAAATTACTGAAAATGTTAAAATAATTAAAAACCTGTTTTAGCATGTGCTAGTTAGCTAGCAAGTTCTTTTATATGATTCATCGGGAAGTACCCTGTAGGTTTTGATTTTTGTGAGTGCGAAATATGCGGTTTTTTAAGACATAAACGGCTCTAACACTTTTTTAAACGATAACTGAGAAGTTTTTCTTTTACACAACTGCAAGAGTTCATTGATATACGTAAAGAGTTTAAATTTTAACTCGATATCTTTACGCGTTCCCGAGATAAAGAGTCTTGACATACATACAGACGGACAGACGGACAACAAAGTGATCCTATAAGGGTTCCGATTTTTCCTTTTGAGGTACGGAACCCTAAAAAGTGAACTTGATACTCTGTACTAAACAGGATTCATATTCTCAGCAATTTACGACGAAAGGAATGAGTCACTACGTCACTAGGATAAGAATGAGTAGGCACCTATCTACTATATGTAGAGATAAACTGTGTTATGATGTGACTCATCTCAGTTAATATCATCCCTTGTGGAAGATCATGACGATAAAAATACAAACGTTTTCTCTCAATATTATAACATTTTCACTCAATATTAAACAATAGCTCGGTGGTTAATACCTAAGTAGGTAATTTAGTTTTGTTTCACATCAACATGAGGGTGAGGACATTATCTCGTCTGTAAAATATTCGTGTTATTGTTATCGAAGCCTCCGCAACGGGTTGACCAATTTTTGTCATGTTTTTTGTGTATATTTTGTTGAAAATAAGAATAGGTAGGCTATTTTTTATAGTGACAAAAAGTCGAACATATTATTTTTATGTGAAATACTTTAGCATTAGGTATTTTAGCTCGCATTTGCATGTCGATATCACCCTTTGTCCAAAGGTGCGGTAGGTACGGCACGTTGATGCTAGAACGTAGGTATCAAATGTTTCTAATTATATTACCAACTACTGCGCGGGTGAAACCGCGGGGCGCAGCCCCCGCGGTTTCACCCGCGCAGCTCGCGGTTGTGTTGGGTACAATATTGAGTAAAAATATCTTAGTGGCAATTTAACAATTAGGTAGGTATATCTGAAAAGCCGTGGTGGTCTAGCTGTAGTGACACCCACCTTACAATCGTGAGGTCGTGGGTTCAAATCCCGGTCGCGTACCAATGAGTATACGGAATTTCACACCATTGGCGTGAAGAAAAATATCGTGAGGCAACCTGCATATGTTAGTAGAAGAAATTCGATGGCGTGTGTGAATCCACCAGCCCGCACTGGGCCATCGTGATGGATATGACCCAATCATCCTTCGCGGGTAGGCCTTCGTCTTGCAGTGGACTATTAAAACTATTAAAAGGCTGATACAGTACATAACAGTTACCTATTTCTATAGGTAACTGTTATGTACGATACCTTGAAGCAATGATACTACTTAATTTTGAGGTATAAATTTGCAAATACGGAATTCTTACGGGGTATTTCTCTAGATTCTATATAACGTACATATTTTAGCATCATTGTCTTAATTGTTATTAGCAACTTTTACTATGGTAACAACCCTGAAAAAAAAACAATAGATCGATACATTACCTATGTCTACAGTCAATGAACTTTTCATACTGAACAGCTGTTTCTTTTTAGGGTTCCATAGCCAAAGGGTAAAAACGGGACCCTATAATTAAGATATGATAATAATATACGACTCCGCCGTCCGGCTGTCTGTCCGTCCGTCTGTCTGTCTGTCTGTCGCCAGGCTCTATCGCAAGAATCATAATAGCTAGAGTTATTTTTTTCACAGATGATGTATTTCGATTGCCGCTATAACAACAAATACCAAAAACAGAATAAATAAATAGTTAAGGGGAGCTCCCATACAATAACGTGATTTTTTTTGCCAAGGGGCTCCCATACCGTACGAAACCCTTCATTCGCGAGTCTTTGCCTATTTTATTCTTTAACTCGTACTTGGCCTATTTTATTGTCTTTTACGAAGTTGATCCCATTTGTAAAAGTTTATAGTGATGAATACAACAACATCCTAGAATATACTCGTCGCCTCGTCTAAACAAACACGTGGTATTAGACCTTCTATTCCTCAGTTAATTAACCGTTTGTTTCATTCCCCTCGCATACCATTAGCCCCTTTACGTCTCCAGTAAGCCGTGCTATGCCCTACCTACATTAGTTAACTGGTAAATAAGCCTGAATTTACATCTACTCACCTACAACGATCTGCGGTTTTTAATTCAGAACTACCTAGCTGACTCGGTGAACTTTGTCGCACCATCTGCCAACTGTAAATGACATCTTTTACATTCAGGAAGGTACATTTTGTAAGGGAAAAATGAAATTAATGTTTTTATAATTTTTAGGGTTCCGTACCTCAAAAGGAAAAATCGGAACCCTTATAGGATCACTTTGTTGTCCGTCTGTTCGTCTGTCCGTCTGTCCGTCTGTGTGTATGTCAAGACTCTTTATCTCGGGAACGCGTAAAGATATCGAGTTGAAATTTAAACTATATACGTAAACCTATGAATCCTTGCAGTTGTGTAAAAGAAAAGCTTCTCAGTTATCGTATAAAAAAGTAAGAGCCGTTTATGTCGTAAAAAAACGCATATTTCAACGCTCACAAAAATCAAAACCTACAGGGTACTTCCCGTTGACATAGAACTATGAAATTTGGCGAAAAGCATTGTCTTAGAGTACACATATAGGAATAAATCTGAAAACTGTACATTTTTATTTAAATCACATAAAAATAGGGCCTCAAAATTCACAAAATATGGGTTCAAAATTCAAAGTGAGTAAATCGTATCATGTAAGATATCATATAAAATAACTTCATTAGCACATGCTAAAACAGGTTTTTAATTATTTTAACAATATGTTTGTACGGAACCCTCGATGTGCGAGCCCGACTCGCACTTGTCCGGTTTTTTATTTTACTCACCGTTTAAGCCCTGCCTTAACATCCACAAATATTTCAAGATAAAAATTAGCGAAATCAGTTCAGCCGTTTTCGAGTTTTAGCGAGACTAGCAACCTCGAATTTTTAGGGTTCCGTGCCCAAAGGGTAAAAACGGGATCTTATTATTAAGACTCCGCTGTCTATCTGTCCTGTATCTCATAAACCGTTACAGCTAGAAAGCTGGAACTTTCACAGATAATGATATTTCTGTTGCCGCTATAACAACAAATACTAAAAACAGAATAAAATGAATATTTAAGAGGGGATCCCAAACAACGTACCTGGATTTTTAACCGTTTTTCGCTCGATATTAATAATGGTAACAGGTAGATACTTGAAATATACACAGAATGTTTAGTTGTTTATACTATTCAATAGTAAATAATTAAATTAAAATAAAATAAATATTTAAGGGCTCCCATACAGAACCCTGCGTGCGCGAGTCCTACTTGTACTTGACCGAGTATTATACATAGAGATTGGTTTAAATGAAGACAATTAGTGTCAAGTAGGCTAAATTTTATTTTTTAACCGACTTCCAAATATGAGGACGATCAATGTTCGTCTGTATGTATTTTTTGGGTATGTTCATCATTTCGCCTATTGTGATCCGAATCATAAAGTTATTTTGTAGTTTGAAAGGGTATACTACCAAGGTTGTCCTGTTTAAATTTTATCGAATTTTTTTTTTGAAAAATCAACAATTGTGTACAAAATGTATATATTATGTAGAGCGAACTATTCGAATTTTGTAGGCACACGATGAAAGTCGGTTTTGCAATTTTTTGCGAAATATAATTATTTTGAGACAATTTCGCGTTGCTTTTGTACATAGGTACCTAAGTACCTATTGCAAAAAGAAATTGGAGTATTGTAAAGGTGGGCACACACGGTCAGTTAAATTGATCAGTTCTTCGCGTCACTCCAAATGAGGCTCATTCTGTAAATTAATACGTATGTATTGGTAGTTATATCTGAACCACTACCTGAAGCTGGGTACACATGATGAAATGATCACATCAGTTCATCAAATCAGTGCAGCGTGGGCAAATGTAGTTAACCGTTGTCGATAGGTAGTTATTAAAGAAACAAAATGGCACACCTATCTTATTCTAAAAAATATCAATCCTAGAAAAAGTTTACAAATAACGAAGAAATTGTGTAACATAAAAAAACTGGACAAGTGCGAGTCAGGCTCGCACATCGAGGGTTCCGTACAAACACATTTTTAAAATAATTAAAAACCTGTTTTAGCATGTGCTAATGGAGTTCTTTTATATGATACCTTATATGATACGATTTACTCACTTTGAATTTTGAACCCATATTTTGAGAAGTTTGAGGCCCTTTTTGTGATTTAAATAAAAATGTACAGTTTTCAGATTTATTCCTATATGTGTACTCTAAGACGATGCTTCTCGCCAAAATTTCATAGTTCTATGTCAACGGGAAGTACCCTGTAGGTTTTGATTGTTGTAAGTGTCGAAATATGCGGTTTTTTACGACATAAACGGCTCTAATTTTTTTAAACGATAACTGAGAAGTTTTTCTTTTACACGACTGCAAGTGACCGTAGATATACGTAGGTATACAGTTTAAATTTTAACTCGATATTTTTACGCGTTCCTGAGATAAAGAGTCTTGACATACACACAGACGGACAGACGGACAGACAGAGAACAAAGTGATCCTATAAGGGTTCCGTTTTTTCCGTTTGAGGTACGGGACCCTAAAAATAAGGAACAGCTGATGTTTTTGCAATTTACGGCTGGCCCATTGTAAAAATGGTTCTGCATATTATTTAAAAGCGTTCATAGCGTATTTTGACTGTGTTTGCCAGCGATCACCGACAATAAACAACGTTCTTCACGGTCAGTCTTCGGAAAGGAGACCGCGGGTGGTATTAATGGCATTTACAACTGAGTGCTATCGTGGCTCGGATGACACGTTAAATTGTAGTTCCAGGTTGTTTTGAACCCTGAAGTCTCTCTGAGAACTCTGACAACAGGGCTTATGCGAACTCGTTTACTTACTTTTTAGCATATTTATAAGTAACTAAATTGTGCCGACATACCTCAGTGCCTCAAGTCGAAAGTTTTCGACCGGTGTGTGTTACCAGTGATGATTTATGGCACAGAAACGTGGTGTCTCTATCAATCTCACTATGGACCTTATTAATAAGCTCCAAGTAGCACAGCGAGCTATGGAGAGGGCTATGCTCAGAGTCTATCTGCGCGATCGAATCAGAAATGAGGAGATCCGCAGAAGAACCAAAGTTACCGACATAACCTAATGGATTGGGCACATAGCTCAGAGCACTGATGACCGATGGGGTCGTAAGGTTTTCGAGTGGAGACCACGTACCGGCATGTGAAGCGTAGGACGTCCACCTACGAGCTGGACAGATGATCTCATTAAGATCGCAGAATTATGCTGGTTGCAAAGATTTCCGCAGTATAATATGTACGTCTATGGCTGGATGCAAATCGCTTCCAACCGGTCTTATTGGAGATCCATAGAGGAGGCCTATGTTCAGCAGTGGACATGTGGCTGATAGACGGATGAATGTATGTACGAAAATTGTGCAAAGAAATAAAAGAAAGTTGCCCAAAAGAAGTAACAATACAAATTGTTCTCTTTCAAATCTTTGTTCTTGAAGATGAATTTCCGCAAAGTAACGCCTGATTCAATCAACTGTTTGTTATTTTTCATTTCAGGCACACGTCGATCACACGTCGTTTCTGCCGCGGCAGGAGGTCCAGAGAAGACAACGAGCTCTACAGGTCCAATAGCTTCAAATTCGAGCGGTTCGCGCGCGAGACCCCGGCGGATGAGTTCGCTACTGGCTCTCAGGTAAGATTACACTCTTTATAAAGCTAACATCAAAAAATATCATCAAATCAGAATAACCCTTTATAATATAGACTGATTTGGTGATATTTTTTGATGTTAGCTTTATACAATGCATAAATTATACAGAGATTGGAAATAAGGTATTGCGTTATGTTATTATATACAATTCAAATTGAATTTATAATATCGACTCTATACAATTAAAAAAAACCGGACAAGTGCGAGTCAGGCTCGCACATCGAGGGTTTCGTACCAACACATTGTTAATATAATTAAAAACCTGTTTTAGCATGTGCTAATTAAGTTCTTTTAAATGATACCTTACATGATACGATTTACTCACTTTGAATTTTGAACCCATTTTTTGTGAATTTTGTGGCCCTATTTTTTTGTGATTTAAATAAAAATGTACAGTTTTCAGATTTATTCCCATGTGTTGTCTGAGTATGTGTATGTCAACGGGAAGTACCCTGTCGGTTTTGATTTTTGTGAGTGCAAAATATGCAGTTTTTTACGACATAAACGGCTCTAACTTTTTTAAACGATAACTGACTTCCTTTTTGACAACTGCAAGAAATCATAGATATACGTATACAGTTTAAATTTCAACTCGATATCATTACGAGTTCTCGAGATAAAGAGTCTTGACATACACACAGACGGACAGACGGACAACAAAGTGACCCTATAAGGGTTCCGTTTGAGGTACGGAACCCTAAAAATAAAAGCTTGTTAATGATTGTTAATGTGAAATGTGCCGGCACATGTGCCGATGTGGCAATTAATGGAATAATTATGTGCCAGCCGTGGTGCCGATATGATGCACCGAAGCGATGTGTCACCGATTTGAAGCGCCGTGCGTTGCATAGGCTTGTGGATGTGGAACATGTGCCGGCATGATGTAGTGTAGGTGGAAGATGTGCTTGCCGTGGTGCCGATATGATGCACTGAAGCAATGTGTCACCGATGTGAAGCGCTATGCATTGCATAGACGTGTGGATGTGGAACATGTGCCGGCATAATGTAGTGTAAGTGGAAGATGTGCCTGCCGTGGTGCCGATATGATGCACCGAAGCGATGTGTCACCGATGTGAAGCGCTGTGCATTGCATAGGCATGTGGATGTGGAACATGTGCCGGCATCATGTAGTGTAAGTGGAAGATGTGCCTGCCGTGATGCCGATATGATGCACCGAAGCAATGTGTCACCGTCGTGAAGCGCAGCACGTTGTGTAGGAATGTGGCTGTGGAACATGTGCCGACATGATGTAGGTGGATGATGAACCTGATGTGGTGCCGATATAATGCACCGAAGCGATGTGTCATAATATCGACTCTATACAATAAAAATAAAAGCGTGTTAATGATTGTTAATGTTAAATGTGCCGGCACATGTGCCGATACTGCCGATGTGGTAATGGCCCGATGTAGATGGAATAATTATGTGCCGGCCGTGATGCCGATATGATGCACCGAAGCGATGTGTCACCGTCGTGAAGCGCAGCACGTTGCGTAGGAATGTGGATGAAGAACATGTGCCGGCATGATGCAGTGTAGGTGTGATGTGTCATAATATCGACTCTATTCAATAAAAATAAAAGCGTGTTAATGATTGTTAATGTGAAATGTGCCGGCACATGTGCCGATGTGGTAATGGACCGATGTAGATGGAATAATTATGTGCCGGCCGTGGTGCCGATATGATGCACCGAAGCTATGTGTCACCGTCGTGAAGCGCAACACGTTGCGTAGGAATGTGGATGTGGAACATATGCCGGTATGATGTAGTGTAGGTGAATGATGAGCCTGCCGTGGTGCCGATATGATGCACCGAAGCCATGTGTCACCGATGTGAAGCGCTGTGCGTTGCATAGGCGTGTGGATGAGGAACATGTGCCAGCATGATGTAGTGTAAGTGGAAGATGTGCCTGCCGTGGTGCCGATATGATGTGGAACATGTGCCGGCATGATGTAGTGTAGGTGGAAGATGTGCCTGCCGTGGTGCCGATATGATGCACCGATGCGATGTGTCATAATATCGACTTATACAATAAAAATAAAAGCGTATTAATGATTGTTAATGTTAAATGTGCCGGCACATGTGCCGATGTGCTAATGGCCCGATGCAGATGGAATAATTATGTGCCGGCCGTGATGCCGAAGCCACACACCGAAGCGGTGTGTCACCGTCTTGAAGCGCAGCACGTTGCGTAGGAATGTGGAGGCGGAACATGTGCCGGAATGATGTAGGTGGAAGATGTGCCTGCCGTGGTGCCGATATAATGCACCGAAGCGATAGGTGACACATGTTGCGGCACATGTGCCGGCATGATGTAGGTGGAACATGTGCCGACGGTGGTGCCGATATGATGCACCGAAGTGACAGGCGGTGCCGCTAATTGGTAGCAGCACGACGGAAGGTGCTGGTGTGCTGTTGGCATTATGTGCCATTGAATATCTTATGATCTTATGATGTGCTCTGTTAGCGCAACGAAAGCCTCCGCGGTACCCTGTGACCCGGCCATCACCACAATATTGCCATGGGGCAAAACTTATCGAACTCTTCAGTGGTGTTTATGTCTTGGTAGTTGATTCCTGTTTGGACTGATTGGTGAAGGTGTGTCGACTTGTTGAGGGTTCTGCGGGATTTTCGATCGGGATGTCATTGGATATGAAGTGAGAAGTTCCGGTCAGTTTGTTATTTTCTATGTATATTGGGTCTTGAGTCTCAGTCATTGGTGTTGATTGGTGATTGTCTGTATTTATTTAATTAAGCTGTGTGTTGAGTATTTTATTAGTTCTGTCCAGAATCTCAGTCTTATAGTCGGGGTCAGTGCTGAAATGAAGACGTAGCTGTTAGCTAGTTTATAAGTTGTTGCTGGATAGAGTGGAGTATGTTTTGTTGAGGTCTACTCGTTCTTGGGCGTTGGAAGTTGGGGGGTCCGGTGTCAAGCTAACGAGAGGGTGGTGCACATCGGAATTGTTAGTTTGGGTGTTTGTAGGTTCACCTCCTCAGTGGACCCTGGGTTTTGGTGGTAGCGTGTGGAGCATGGCGGTGGTATTTTGCAGGTAAGGGAGGCAGGGGGTAAGTAAGTAAACTTATTTTAAAATTACTTGCCAATCTGCGGTGTACACTCGGTATGGCGCTCGCGACGTCGGACGCTAAAGAGCAGGGATCCCACATGCCAGAGACCGGGTCGCACGTTCCAGTTAAGTGAGACTGCCGAGGGCCCGGCGAGATGGGTTCTCTAGCCTAGACGTTCGCTCACTTAGTCACTGCAATCCTACTGATCACTGAAATGCACGCACAAAGTATATACGTAGGTGGTTATCACAGGGCACTAGCACGAAAATGTTATATGAAGCAGAGTTCAGCAATCCTGGGAGCACTTAATGTGACTCCGTTGGAAGTAGGGCACGGGTGGACCATGTGCCGGAAGATGTGCTGGAAGATGTGCCAGAATTTGGCAGCGTTGCAGGAACTAGTGCCGGCGGAACTTGTGCCGGCACTTGGAGTTCAGGCAGTGGACGCGATGTTCCGAGACTTGGCGGCGTTGCAGGAACTAGTGCCAGCGGAACTTGTGCCGGCACTTGGAGTTCAGGCAGTGGACGCGATGTTCCGAGACTTGGCGGCGTTGCAGGAACTAGTGCCAGCGGAACTTGTGCCGGCACTTTAGGTCGATACCGGAATGTTCCGGAGCACTCCACGTCTGTTCACGACGGTGGTTGGGAGCAGACTGCATAGAGCCGCAGACTTAGAGTATAAATAACTAAAGTAAGTAAAGAGCGCTGGCACCGCACTAGACGCCCAGTGCGGGTCGTAGGCAGATGAAGTATAGCTACTTATATATCTATGTTGGCGATTCCTAGGGATGGGCACGCGGGCAACGCAAACTCATTTTGTTTTCGATAGATGCAGGTTCAGCGCGGTACAAACAAGTACAAATAATTATATTTCGTGCGATAACATCTATACGTATAATTAATTTCTATACGTATTTATTTTAAGGGATTTATTAAGGAATCAAATCAATCAGTGTACTGAGCAAACTTTATTATATGGAATATGCCTGTTTGTTTTAAAGCGATAATTCGTTTTCGGTCTTTTGGAAATCTGAAAAATAAGAAACCAATAGATATTTTTTATATTTCAACCCTTTTTTAGGATAGTTGTTCAGTATTTTGAGTAGGTTTATCCTTAATATTTATCACATATTTTATACTATATTTGTAAGACCCTGTATTTTCAGTCAGTCAGTATTTGGGTGTGTAACCGTGGGTAGCATTTTCCAACTACCGTGCGCTACCGTGGCTCGGATAACACGTTAAATTGTAGGTCCCGTTTAGCCATCTCACAGGCCTTCAGGCGCCCTAATACAAAAATGTGTCACTTTTTTAAATTTAATTTTACTCCATTCGATACCCACTAAAATCTTCAAAATCAATTTGCCATTGTAGACGTGATATCGTAACATAACATAATTATGTAGGTACTTTAAGCTAACGCTATACCTAATACTTTCGCATTAAAAATATTTGAAAGTATATGTACAAAACACTATAAAATTACCTATTTATAGTAAATTATTATAAGCTTTTAAGTGAATATGTTAACACTTTAACTGTGTGAATATTCATTCATTCAGCAGTGAATGTGTTAAAATCACAAAAATCTGTTACAATATTGTGCAGTAGGTCTATCAAACATTATATCGACTACCGTTGGTCACGTCCCATCTCTAAATCACGCGGCGGGAGTGCGGTGCGCAGGCGAGCCTGCGCGTCCCCACCTTTCACGTCACCTTCGCCCCCGCGATCAGGGATTAGTTTTTATAAAAATAAGTATAATAATCGACTTGGTGATGAAATGTGATACTGGATTTCAATTTTGTGTGTTTTGTAGTATTATTTTTATAAGGTCGAACTGCACATTCCACCATTTTAATACATAAATTTGAAAAAAATCCCTCGAGAAACGCACTATCCTAGTACTCAGCTACGACTACAAGCGCTCGCGGCGAGAGCGTCGTGTTGTTCTCACCAGTACCTACTGTTCCCACTTCGTTGTGCGCGCTCTATAGTTACTTATTAATACTCTAAGGCCGCAGATGACACTTCGCCGTGATTGGCTAGTTATTGCGCATGTATGCATAATTCAGACGCCGCATGTGGTAGTGCCTAGGGAGCGCGCGGGAGGCATGAGCTTGACGGGCGGGTGTGCCCCGGCGTCTCGTTTCTCTGGCTCCCGCGAATGCCCATATTTCGGCTTTTGCACAGAGAGCATCCGTTGATTTGCGTGGCGCTCAGTATAAGATTAGAATCTATTTCAAACAATTTGACTGTCTCGGTGGCTCAGTGGTTAGTGACCCTAACTTATGTATCAAAAAGGAGTGGGTTCGATCCCCACCCAGGGCAAATATTTATGTGATGAACCTAAATACAATACTTAACAGCCGAAGTTATATAATATTCCGTAGGTTTGGAGAAGACAAGAAGCTATACAAGTTCAAAATTAGCTCGCGAGACAGCTCGGAGGTTTTTTACTCATCATTATGAACTACTATTATCTTATGTGATATTACGTGTATGTTTATGTGATGAACATAAATGTTTGCTCTGTGTCTGGGTGTTATTTAATTACTATCTATATAAGTAGGTATTTAAAAATAAGTATATTGTAGTATAACAGTCTCTAGCAACCATATCATAAGCATTGCTTAGTTTGGGGTCAGAGGCCGTGTGTAAGATGTCCCTAAATATTTATTTATATTTGTTTATTTTATTTTTATATATTTATTATAAATACTTTAATAGGTTGTGCTATGGGCCACCTCAGAAATCGCGAAAATATCAGCTGTTCAATATGAACGTATATTTTGTTGAAATTTGATGTTTTTTTTTGTGTCGTAACGGCTAATTTTAGTTTTAGCCTAGTAGTTTCTCTGTAAATTGCAAAATAAAATAAATAAATATTGGGGGACATCTCACACACGGTCTCTGACCCCAAACTAAGCAAAGCTTGTGATATGGCTGCCAGAGACTGATATACTACATATACATATTTTAAATACATACTACAAATACTACTAATATAAATAAAAACTAAGATTTGAATTTCGCGCTCAGCGATCGCAACCTACGCCTTAAGTAAGTACTTATAAGCATCTTAAATCTAGCTTCAAGTCGTCTAACTTGCATCGCAAGGATGTGATAGCGTAGGTACTCTTTGCTGTGAAAGGTTACCACTTATCTAGATGAGCCATCTTCGCCTACAAAGGGTCCTTAGAAAGTCTGCCAAAAGGGGTCCCTCAGACTGCATTGAACCTCTAACAAGGTAGTCGGCACCTTCGCCGTGATGGGAAAACGGAAGATGCATTTTTCGTGTACCGACCAACCAGGTTTGGTATCGCATTTGGAATTGAATCATCTGCTAGAGCTACATCTTTTTGTGGTACCTACCTACATAAGTATTTATGCATAGTAGTTGCTGAAAATCCTACTTCCCACTAATATTATAAACGCGAAAGTTTGTGAGGATGGATGGATGGATGCATGGATGTTTGTTACTCTTTCACGCAAAAACTACTGAACGGATTGAGATGAAACTTTGCAATAATATAGTTTATATATATCAGAATAACACATAGGCTATAAATTATATTGATAAATTGCGTATGCGGGCGAAGCCGCGGATAAAAACTAGTAAAATATAAGGATTCGGCGCGGTAATGCGGCAGCGTTCTTTTTTATTAATTTTTTGGTCTGTTTAGGCTCCATGATTATTATATGGTAGCCGATAACCTATTACTGGATAACTTTAGGAGAAACTGACACTAATCAATAGGTAATTATTTTTTGCTAAAAATAGCAATACCGCCTTCGATCGTGTACAAAATTCGATTATTTCGCTCGAATTGTTTACATTATTGTTTATTTTTCAAAAACGGCTTAGACGATTTCAGTAAAAGGTGATGTCCACAAGTGGTATATTATTCAGAGAAAAATCGAACCAAGATGGTATACACATAATTTGAAAGCTTGTTTTGTGGGCTTTCCAAAAATATTTAATTTAGATTTTTTCACCCCTGCAATTTTTTTTTAAATGCGAAGAATAAATTGTATGAAAAATAACAATACAGCTTATTATTTTTTCTAGTTTAGCAATAATAAAGTAGTCCTATCGTTATTTTACTTGCATTCGTAGCTGATTCTTCCACATTCATATCTTAATTTGCTAAAATTAATAATTATAACCTACCAGTGTGACCAGTTAGTAGGTACAATGTGACAAAAAAACACTTAAAAAGTGTGTCTAATAGGTCAAAATGCTTTTATTTAACTATTTGGAGTTTGTTTAATCAGGGTTGATAGAGATAAACTACCTATTGAGCTAAATATATTTAATTATCCTAATAAATTCAAAATTAATTTATAAAAAATCGGAGGGCTCTTTTTTGTTTTTAACAGTTGTAATAGACTCAGAAAATTATGAACTTTCTCGGAATGTAACAAGTGTTGTGGTTAGAATTTTTGATTATTATTATGCCAGCCTCCATACATTTTGTGGACATGTCCTTTAAATGGATCCACCTCGTCAGTATACCTTTTCGAACTAAAAAAGTACTTTTCGATTCGGTTCACAATAAATTGGAGAAATCATCAAAGAACATTCACAAAAAAATACATACTTATAGACGAACATATACCTAACCTCATTTTTGAAGTCCGTTGAAAATAAAGTAATTTGTGCCGTTTCTGATGTTTGAAGGACTTAAACACAAGGAAGTTTCAGTTCTCGTATGAAACTTTCTTGCTTAAACATGATAAATATGCGACGTAGGTAAAAGTTATCAATATTTTATTTTGTGGAACGTCGTTCGACAACTTGAATTTTTTTTACACTTCTTCTTCTTCTTCTTAGTTTTGGCGTCGCATTATTGTGCATTTGCCAGTGTCAAGTATTAAGTTTGAATAATTTTTGATAATATTTTATCAAAATAGTCACTGTCGTAGTCTCGTCATACTCCAATAAAGTCGCTGTTAAGTCCAATCATAGTCCAAGTCATACCTCAGTAAAGCAGTGGAGACTTTACTAGAGGCGTCTATGGAGTTTTGGTAACAACACGGAACTACATGATACGTCACATTATATCACTTGCTTACACTCATGCACGTAAATCAGCGCATAATCAACGAAATACCATCATTTTTCACTAATTATCACTGATAAAAACACAAGTTTAACAAAATAATACAATGAGGCGACATGATTTTTCCGCGTTCCCGCCAAAACTCCTTTTTTACACTTGAATATACAATACAACTTTACTATGATTTAATTACTCATACAATACAACTTTACTATGATTTAATTACTCTATCAATTGCCATTTTTGTTTCATTTATGGGTAAAGAACGTTGTGACCCGTTGTGTAAAAATTAAAATCGCCACTGAATTTTAAGCAGCGCCATCTACCACGTGTACGTGGAACTAGATACGAAGCTTTTCTCAGATATTTTCTCAACTGTTCGGACCAAACAGGTGGTCGCTTCTAGCAGTTTTGAACCTTATGTAATATTGTGTGTGAAAATTCACACAGATGTCGCTTTGAATTTTCACTTTCATTTCTGTATCCCCGAAGACTATAAGAAAAACCATTTCTGTTCGTGTGTTATTATTCCTCCACGTTTTGAGTGTATTATTATTTAAGGTATCGTTCTGTACCTACAATACAGTGTTGCTTAGAAAAACGCTAGGACTTTTAAAGGATCAGTAATATGTTCTAATGATTATGAAACACTTTTTACGAACTACACCATAAAGACACCTATTTATATATATTTTTGAACGATAAACCACCGGAGGAGCTATACAATTCGACGCGTATATATATATATATATTTTTATGTTTAACCACGCATAACTTTTTTCACAGTTGTCCGATTTCAATAATTCTTTTTTTATTGGAACGAATATACTCTGAAATTGGTCCCATTTAAATTTTATCGAAATTGGCTGAGCCATTTTTGATAAATCAACAATAATGTGAAAAATCTTACATCGATCCATGCATAATATTTGCGTTCTAGCGATGCGCCCCGGCTTCGCACAGGTGTATTATACATATAAACATTTCTCATGAATTACTCTATCTATTAAAACAAACTGCATCAAAATCCGTTGCGTAGTTTTAAAGATAAGCATACATGGGGACAGACAGCGGAAAGCGACTTTGTTTTATACTATGTAATAATTCTGTACACGGGTGAACTCGGTCATGCTGTTTTTTGCGAAAAATAATTATTAAAACTACGGTACCTGCAAAATCTCAAAAAAACTATCTGTTCTATACAAAAAAGTTCAAAAGTTTGACTTTCGCCAAAATCTATGGAACAACAGTTTATATATGGAATTTCTGTGTTGGTCCCATATAAAAAGTCTTCCATAATGATAAGCCATAGATAGTAGGTACCTGTCCTTTGTAAAACAACTCTATGTGTAGGTAAACTGAAGTTCAGATCGCAAGTCAATAGGTAGGATAGGATTATTAGGTTCGACTTTTTGCGATTTCAAGCAAGGGACTTCCATAGCATCGGTAGCTCCTAGCAAATCGATTAATTTGATATAGTTCTCCATCTTGCTTTCAGCTTACTATACCTACATTCGTATGGTTAAAATATTTTAACTATAATATATACTTTTTACTATATGACTGCCTCGGTGGCTCAGTGGATAGTGACCCTAACTACTGGGTCAAAGAGGTGTAGGTTCGATCCCCACCCAGGGCAAGTATTTATGTGATGAACATAGATATTTGCTCCGTGTCTGGGTGTTATTTAGGTACTATCAATATAAGTATTTATTTAAAAATATGTATAAGTAGTTTATCAGTCTCTGGCAGCCATATTACAAGCTTTGCTTAGTTTGGGGTCAGAGACCATCTGTAAGATGTCCCCAAATATTTATTTATATATCAACTAAGTACTTTATAAAACCAAGGGGTACCTACCCAAGTATTAAACATTGCTTCGAAGGTAAAGGGAAATTATTAAACTATGTAGGCAGGGCATCCTACCCCTATTTATCACACGTTGGTATGAAAATTGCCATGTAGAATATCCTGTCTACACCAAGGGTAGTCACCACAGATCTGCGAAGATGTGACATGTCGTCTCTACCTGTGGGTTTTGCATAAATGCCGCCAATAGGCTATTATCTAACACGAAAATCCAAAATAATATTTTACAGGTCTAATCAAACTTCTTAGCGCCTGTGATGATGTTAGTTACAGACTGCGCGAAACCCAATCCTCGCGCAACTATTAAGTGAGCTTTAGTCAGGATTGGGTTATCTGCAGCTTGTAGCTAACATCACAGTCGCCAAGATGTTTGATTCGGCTTGACTGCCTCGGTGGCTGAGTGGTTAGTGACCCTGAGTCTTGGGTCAAAGAGGCGTGGGTTCGATTCCCACCCAGGGCAAATATTTATATTGTGATGAACATAGGTGTTTGCTCTGTGTCTGGGTGTTATTTAGGTACTATCAATATAAGTATTTATTTAAAAATATGTATATGTAGTATATCAGTCTCTGGCAGCCATATCCCAAGCTTTGCTTAGTTTGGGATCAGAGACCGTGTGTAAGATGTCCCCCAATATTTATTTATTAATGTATACCAATCACATTTTTGTGGTGTTACAAAAAGCAGAGGATAGATGCGTCGGTTCCCATATGATTTTTATTATCCAACGATTTAGTGAAGACTGTACTTGAAATCGGTGGCTATGTACCTAACTGAGCTTGTTTGGCCATGATTATGCCGCCCCCTAAAAACTGCAGCTAGGCTTTAACTTCAGCTTACTGACAAATCCGATACTATGGGGACCTAATTTCGCACTATTAAACTATTTGCGTAAAATCACAGCTATGTGACTATGTGTCAAGCTAACAAATAATTACACAATTATAAATCACACAGCACAATAAATTACTTCATTTGTGTTCTGCTATTGTAAGTTTATTTTTATTATTATTCTATATTATTGACACAAATGAAATGAAATGGTCACACAACACTGCATTTACGAGGTATGTTTCGCAGTTTATGCGTACTTGCTGCATATACTTAAGTGACTTGCATGCCTGGTAGATATGGAAAATGCCTCTCTCTGGAATGTCTCTATGGTGGCCAAATAGCCCGCAGGTCGTATTGCGACATAAATTGTGCACACCCGTTACCCGGGTGGACATTAATATCTTTGTCCTATCAATTACGAGAACGACGTGGTCACCCGATCGGATATTTTGGGATGAGTGGGATGGATTTTGAAAAATGATGTCTTATTAAAATTTGAAACCGTCACATACCTACACATAATATAGATACCTACATAGGTATCTATATTATGTGTACCTATATATAGATACCTATGTAGGTATCTATATTATGTGTAGGTATGTGACGGTTTCAAATTTTACAATTAGAATGTAAAGAAAGAACCCTTAATAATAAAAAACGAAAGTTTTTAAGTGATTTTATTGAAGTAATTTGGTACATAACTACATACCTACCTAAGTAGTTGTACTAGTACTAAAATAGTCTGATATCGTGTAAAAAATACGAACCAACAACCTTATTTTATTTGATTCGATGTTAGCTCAAATTTTTTAATTTAGGTAGAGATAAACACAATAAAGTAGAGTAGAGAATGTAGAGATAGAGTTTTTAAAAGACTTTCTGTCCGTTTGTTAGGTACAGCTTTCTAATGCAACAGAGTAGAAACTGCACAAAATGAGCTTCTACAATTGTATATTTATCATTTTAGTGCCTTTTTTGCCATTTGTAATGCCTGTCGAATATTTCGGCGCAAATCATTAGCGATCATTCGATTTCAAAACGGTCCATCCTGGTGACATCTTAAAAAGCTAACAAAAGCTATAATCTAATCAAATTCTTTATTCCCTTGATTATTTCCCCCTGAGGCTCCCGATCGATACTCAACTAGCCCTAGGGGGCAATATAAATCACATCTCGCCGTGCGCTGTACGTGATTACCTCATCAACATACTAATGCGACGCGCCAGCTGCTACCACCATAGGGAAAAAATTGGTAGTCTGGTAAAGTCGGTTTACGGACGATAATTTTACGTTTAACAACTGAAACAAGACGCTTAACCCTATCGTGCCTCTCTATCGCTTGTTCCGTGCTCTCGCTTGCATGCTAGGCTCATGCGGAACGTAACACTTTTTCGTACGTGCACCGGCTTTCAGTGATTTATAAGACGTCATCACGTCAAAAGATCTAATTACGAAAAATTGCACACCAAAGCATTGTTTTTAAATTCAGCGAAAGACTGAATTTAATATTTCACTAGAATATTTGCTGTTATTTTATCAATCGAAATAATGATCTGATTTATTGCTATTTCAAAATTAACAGCAACTATAATTTCAATAAGCTACAGAATCCTACGAAAATTTTCATGAGATTTGCTAAGTAGGTACTTAACTGAAACCTTTTTTCGTCTAGTCCAGAAACATATCTAATACCTACATTGATACTTAAAAGCTACGATGCCACAAACATATCTACTTATACTTCTAATTTCTCCTCTATCAGAGGGTGGACATCACTAGGGCGATATTTTGAAACTCTTGTTCTTCCTAAATAGTGAGGTGGTACTGCAGCCGAATCGGATTCTCAGGTTATTTAACAGTGAAGGTTAACTTCTGCCAGCACTATTATTTCCGGAAATATTCCCCTGGATGATGCCATATTAAGATAATATATACAAGTAGGCGTAACACTAGCACACAGACAGGCAGACACATGCATGAAACTTATAACAACCCTATTTTTCACCGGGATGTAAAAAGAAGAACTTGTCCACAATACAGAAATGAAGTGAGCGAAAAAATAGTGCTAAAAAGCAAACATAGAAATATGATAAGCAATTAGTTACGATGGGTAGTTATATTATAGAGCTCTAGGATAAATACTGAACTAGCCCAGGAGGGCAATATAAATCACATCTCGCCGTAGGCTGTACGTGATTACGTCATCAACATACTAATGCGGCCCGCCAGCTGCTACCACCTGATCGAAATATAGATAGAAGAATAAGCTGTAAATCCATACCGATGCAATATCTTTGAAATCAGTGGAATGATTACTATCTTTTCGCTGATTGACTTCGCTGGTCTGCCCGAAAGCCCCTGAGATGGCTAAACGGTTGAACAACCGAGGCTCACAATTTGACGTGTCATCCGAGCCACGGTGGCCGCTCAGTTCCGCCACGGTCAGCCATCCGAAGCAATACGATAATCCACATTTTAGTTGATAAATGAATCTTTTAAGCACCAGCCAAATTGCGTTTCAAATTTCAAGATTTCCAACTCAAAAAAACGGAAACTTTCGGCACGTCGAATCCATAACTGAAAAATATTAACAAACTAAAAAAGCCGTTGTACTCTTAAAATCCAAAGTCTGAACAGCCATGATTTCCATACGAGCAAACTTGCAACATTTCTGCCTCCCGCTGCCTCGTTCAATTTTTCATCTGAATATTTTCTACAAACGCTTTCGTACATACGATTTCCAAGTTTCACGAGAATGTGTTGAAACTTTTGTATGAGTTCGGTAAATAGTTGCTATTCTTTGGCTTGTATTGTTGTTTGGTTTATCCATAAAGATTTGTAGCATTAAGGGAGCCAAAAAGTCTAGATTTTTGTACAATATACGTCTGCAAACTTATCTCTCTTTGTTAACCAGTAGGACCACGTCGACAGATACATATATCTTGTTACTAACAATATCTAATTCACCTATTAACACAAGTAATGTGTTGTGCCATGGCCACCTCATAGGTAGTACCTATTCGTAAATAGCTAGACTAGAATAGCTGCTCTGAATCACATAGTAAGTCAATCCGTAGATATTTATAATCCTTGTTGTCCAGGATGTTAACTCACCTTTACGAAAAAGAAAATAATTATGTAATGTTTTTCATTAACATATTTTGTAATTATTATTAGTACTGAATGTAATCATTGTCGAAGATTTCTTTTCCACTGTTGAATTACAAACCACGCAGATTTTGATTAGTCTATATCGATCTACTGCTGGCTATAGGTTTCCTCTCCCTTGTGCCATTTACTCCTGTCTCAGCCTAATCTCATCCACGCACGACCCGCGATGAGTCTGACCCATCTGACTAGTGTAGTCCAACCACGGAACGCTTGTGTGTTATTGGAAGCTCTCAGTCAAGGATCTACTCTAACTGCCGTATCCTCACCTGGCCACTTGTTCTGCCCAGCGCCATGTTTTAGCCGATTTCATTTTCGCTATTTCAAATCAGCAATAGTGTAAAGTTGATCACAATGCCGAGCATAACTACGTCATAGAATATTGCAAGTGTTCTCCGTAAATATTGTAATGTACAATATTTTCATCTCTCTATTAAATAGCGAACTAACAAGTCGCTTGTAAACTAGCTTTAACTGCAGCATCCCATAGGACCCTTAATTTTTTTCTGGCTGGAAAGTAGCCTATGTCACTGTGCAACCTTTGAACTAGATCTCTGCAAAACATCAAGTCGATCCGTACCTCTGTTGCTGGGTGAAAGAGTAACAAATAAAGCAACGAACAGCAAACAACAACAACAGGCTGTCAGACTTACAATATTAGTAAGTTTCCCATCTCACATAACGGCTGCAAAATGTGATCTGCAACTTGGATCACTAGTGAGATTCCACCACTTACATACAAACTTATCTAGTAATTACTCTCTTACCTACGCCACAAGCATCTATAGCTACCTAGAGCAATAATAGCAAATCCCTGCCACCCTTCAATCGGAGCCATCACAATACCTATCAGGGGAGGCGTCGTCATCAGCGATTAATTAGTGGAAAATGAACATCGCGCGACGTTTTCAATTACAGTGTGTAATGCGTGCAGCGTATCCCGAATACGGGGTTGATTACAGTCCGGTGGGAGTACCTCGTAATCTGGTTAAAACATTTTAAAATCAACGGAAGCAAGAATTTCGGGGCAGAATTAAAGACTGGCATAGTCTATGATAGGGTTTCTGAGATTTTATAGTGCTGACAGTGTTTATTTTTTCTCTATAGTTAAAAGATTACCTTATAATAATGTAATGATTGAACCTTCATGATCACTTTGGACCGGAATTTTTGGGAATACCAGTATTTCTTATAGAATTAATAAATAATTGACGAATTCACCTAAAATTTATGCAGTAAGCGATTGATTAACTAGTGGAAAATGAACATCGCGCTACCTTTTCAATTACAGTGCGTAATGCGTGCAGGCTATCCCGAATACGGGGCTGGTTACAGTCCGGTGGGAGTGCCTCGTAATCTGGTTAAAACATTTTTAAACTGCTGAATTAGAGGATTGTACATGTTGTCTTTGATACTGTTTTTAGGGTTTCGTAAAATAAACAGTCCCAGCTGTTTATTTTATCTAAATATTTTTCTGATAATTATGTAATGATTCAACATACTATTCCTATGATTAGTCCAGTAACACCATTGTTTTATATACCTACATTAAAAAAATACATAAATACATTATTTTAGAATTAATATATATTTATAATCCGGTAATAGTAGGTATTAGCGATTATTTAGTGGAAAATAATTTTTGATAAATTACAGTGCGTACATGCGTGCAACGTATCCTGAATACGGGCTTGATTATTCTGATGTTAGTGCCTTGTAATCTGGTTAAAAAAATTAAATATTCAAAATCAAGACTACGCGTTACTTTTGTGGTGTTATTGAACTACTGTTTGTTCTTTTTCTATACCATTCTATGTTCACCAAAATATTTAAGCAGTAACCGAGACTGACTAGTTTTTCTGTATGAATCACCATAAGTATTATTGCTATGATCAGTTTAATGAAATATAAATTATAGTTTCAATAAAAACATTCATATATTTCACCAAACACTAAACTCGGAATAAATAACCACTTATTAGACTATTTTTTTTAAATGTAAAATGTGCAACCAGCGCCATGCGTGCAGTATATCCCAAATAATGGGGTTGATTACAGTCCAGTGTTCCTAGTTAATGAGTGACTATACATGGTAGGCTGAGCCCTTAGTCCAGGTTTTGCGTAGTTCTTCTTCGTTTCCGCCAGGGGCGCTGTACAGAAATGTATGGAGCCATACGGAGACAGCTGTAGTTTCAATTTACGTGAAAACTTGGTCTAATCGCTCTGTACTGAACTGTACTGTACCAGCCTTTTTACTAGTCCACTGCAGGGCGTAGGCCTACCCACGAAGGGTGATTGGGCCATATCCACCACGCTGGCCCTGTGCGGGTTGGTGGATTCACATACGCCATAGAATTTCTTCTACGGACGTATGCAGGTTGCCTCACGATGTTTTCCTTCACCGAAAAGCCAGTGGTGTGAAATTCCGTACATAAATTCCAAAGAACTCATTGGTACGGGACCGGGGATTTGAACCCACGATCTCACGATTGTAAGGCGGGTGTCACTACCTCTTGACCACCACAACTTCTCTGTAGTAATCGCACTGTAAGTTTAAGTAATTTGCCACCACATAATAACCACTGTTTACCTCTCTGAACTAAATTTAGCTAAATCCGCAGGCAGCCAAAAACTGGTTAGACTGCAACTTCGCGAAAACACCATGCCCGAGGGAGATGATAATCAAGCCTACGGTTTTACATGAAAATAGTTTTACCACGACTTCAAACCTTGTCACTATGGTGTTACAGCCCAACATTTTCCATTGTTAAGTTTAAAAATGTTGTGTTTGAGAAACTGTACGAATTTGAACTTAATATAGATGAAATGAAAGTCTTTTTTCTTCTGTTTTTGTCTTTTTATAGGTACCTATAAGTTTTCAAAAACCTGCTCAAATAAAACCTTATTAAAAAAGGTAAGAATAGATATTAAGCTCTATTTTGTTATCATCAAGGTGTTTAATATATTCGTGAAATTTAAGACAACGTAAAATAATATGTCAAACGACGTGAGAATTCAACAAGCTTGAGACCGTTGGTAGACAAAAGATTGTGTGAAAAGATAGCATGTTTATGATATAATTAAGTTAGTTTTATGATCAATATTGTCGGATCAGTGTAATAAAATGAACCATAGGATTACTGTAAAATATAGTAGCTACTTGAGTTATTTATCCCACATACAAAAATACAATAACTACTTGTGCTTTTAAGCAATGTATATCTTTGTCTCTAAAACGTATTACATATTATTTACATAATAATATGTAGTTAGGAAGTCTCGATGGCCTAACTTTATCATGTCATCCGATTATAAATCAGCGATTCAGGATTCAAATTTCAAGGCATTCAGTTCTATTTTCTTAAGTTATCATTATATTGTACATTATGTAGCCGTAGGTGGTCCAACGCTGCTCAGAGGCCTATGTATATCAGTTGGAAATCTCTGTCATTTAGCTTGGCCACCGACAAGGACAATAGACTAGATGACTAAAAATATAATTAATCCGTCAAAAAGATTATCAAAAAATATTGGGCACGTATTTTTTCTTTTGCCAAAGTTTATGAAGACATAGCCCGTTTAAGTTCCCCGTAACGTCACTTTTACGTGAAAAGTATAGCACTTTTCTCGTAGAAGTGTTGTCACCAACCCCTACTGTCGAACTTTGACACGCTTTATCTTTGTCATTTTTTGTTTGATTGACAAAAAAATAATATGTGTATATGTCCAATACTAACTTACGGACTAATTCGACTCGGACGGACTGCCTCGGTGGCTCAGTGGTTAGTGACCCTAACTTCTGGATCAGAGAGGCGTGGGTTCGATCCCCACCAGGGCAAATATTTATGTGATGAACATAAATGTTTGCTCTGTGTCTGGGTGTTATTTAGTTACAATCTATATAAGTATGTATTTAAAAATAAGTATTTGTAGTATATCAGTCTCTGGTAGCCATATCACAAGCTTTGCTTAGTTTGGGGTCAGAGGCCGTGTGTAAGATGTCCCAAAATATTTATTTATTTATTCTATTCACATTTCAACACAACCTTTCCCGAACAAGCTCTCTTTACAACTCACAAGTGACATCTGTCTGACCTGTCTGATCATCGCATTTTCCCGCTCATCGGCCAATCATGCGATGACACTTGGAACCTCCTTGGAACCAATAAGCAGCATTCGTTACAAGCGCCCAGGAATGTCGCCACTTCCATTCCTAATCCTTCGAAATTATACTAAGTGGCACTATTTAAAAATAAACTTAAAGCTATTGTCCTGTTATATATGTCCAATACTAACTTACGGACTAATTATAATAACGATTTTAATACCCAGTTATCATGCATATAGGTAATACGCACATCGATATCGAATCCAAAATCCTATGTTGATAATCGGAAGTCATCGGCAGGTATCGAAAATACTATGTTATAAACAAAATCAATAAGGACTATTTCGCCAAAAAAACGTAGGTAGGTACTACAAAGATAGAGTCGTTCCTTTGTCTTATTCCCAAACTGAGAGTATTTTTCTACAACTTCGAAAATCCAACTCAAAGCCTTCCAAATAAACTCAGCCAGTCGCACATTTGTTTGAACATCCCGTGTAAATTGATTCCTACGATATTGGTAAAGTTTGTTTCGCCAAATCCCTTGAAAGAAGGCGCGGGGCCCAACATTCCTTTGCTTGTCCTCGGATATTTGTCCTCTTCCTCGCGTCCCGACCTTATAAATCACATGTTTCTAACTTGTTTCTAAACAAGACTGGGGTTTCTTCTGTTGCGCCGAGTTTACCCCTTTGGTTTGACTATTGAGTAAAATTATGGGCTTTAATATAGCGAGGTCATTCATAGCTGAATACTACTGAGCATAATTATTTTTCGCAAAAGATAGCATGACCGACTTCAACCGTGTAAAGAATTCGCGAATATTTCGCACGGATTGATGTAACATTGTTCACATTATTGTTGATTTATGAAAAATGGCTCAGCCAATTTCGATAAAATTTAAACGAGACCAATTTCGAAATATACTATTCCCAATAAAAAAATAATTATCGAAATCGGACCACTACGCAAAAAGTTATACATAAAAAAATAGGTATATATACGCGTTGAATTGAGTACATCCTCCGTTTAGTCGGTCAAATATTTAAAAATAATTGATAACCAAAAGTACATAAAATCAGTACATAGTCTGGTCGGTCTCGTCTTCATATTACAACTTGAGCTTGGTGCAAGTTCAGATCGCACAAATATAATTTCATTTATTGACCGACGAACCACCGGAGGAGGTATACAATTCGAAGCGTATATTTTTTTTTATGTATAACCACGCATAACTTTTTTCATAGTAATCCGATTGCAATAACTCTTTTTTTATTGAAAAGAGTATACTTCGAAATTGGTCCCATTTAATTTTTATCGAAATCGGCTGAGCCATTTTTGATAAATCAACAATAATGTGAAAAATGTTACATCGATCCGTGCGAAATTTTCGCGAATTCTGTACACGGGTGAAGTCGCTCAAAAAATAATTCGTTTCCATTTCTTATTATTCTTACAGAAACGTTGAGGCGTATGAGTCATTATTACTATACCTATAACTAAGTTGAATGCTATCAAATAAGTAAGCTCATATACCTAGGACGGTGGCTAGCCCTGGCGTCAGATATTTTTAAGCCGCCTGAAGCCCTCTGACATGGCTAAACGGCTAAAACAACCGGGACCTACTATTTAACCTGTCATCCCAGCCACGGTAGCGGTTTCAGTTGTTTGCATCCCGCGGTCACCCAAAGCAATGTCCTTCTTCGGTCACCCGAAGACTGACCGTGTAACTTCGATGATCGCTAAGGAACACTCAGTCAAACTACTAGCTATCAAATAAACTATAATTGTTATACCGATCTATTTATTTCTTGTGCCGTGTGCATTCAACCAGCAGTTCTTCGACTTCGAACAGTTCGAACTAAAGGCCCTCACATCACGCAGTGGATCGAAGAAAAAAATACTATACCTATTTAGGATACGTTTGTTCCTTGCTTTCGTTTATTATACGGAGGTCCACCGCAGAAACCGTAATTATAGCGCTCTCATCATTCATCATCATCATTTCAGCCATAGGACGTCCACTGCTGGGCATAGGCCTCCCCTAATGATTTCCAATAAGACCGGTTGATAGCGGCTTCCATCCAGCGCGATCCTGCGGTCCTAATAAGGTCATCCGTCCACCTTGTGGGTGGACGTCCTACGCTGCGCATGCCGGTACGTGGTCTCCACTTGAGAACTTTTCGACCCCATCGGTCATCAGTTCTCCAATTCGCTGGGCTATGTCGGTAACCTTGGTTCTTCTACGGATCTCCTCATTCCTGATTCGATCTCGCACAGAAACTCCGAGCATAGCCCTCTCCATGGCTTGTTGAGCTACTTGGAGCTTACTAATAAGGCCCATAGTGAGAGACCACGTTTCTGTGCCATATGTCATCACTGGCAACACACACTGGTCGAAAACTTTCGACTTGAAGCACTGAGGTATGTCGGACGAGAAGACGTTACGCAATTTTCCAGACGCTGCCCAACCGAGTTGTATTCGGCGATTGGCCTCGGCATCTATAGCGACCCTATATCTTGGCATCTATAGCGCTCTAATAAAACAAAATTTCTTAGTACCTAAAACAATCAGCAAACGTAACTCCCTTTCTTTAAGAAGGTAACTGAAGACGTAACATTCGAGATTACATAACTATTTCAAGCACGTGCATTGGTAACTTTCTATAGATATACCCATTTAATATTTGGCTAAATGGCACCCCTCCAGGAATACCTCTCAGCACGACAACACCGCATTTACCCAATATTAGTAATACAATACATGATAACGAGCGAACTTTAATCGTTTCGCCCTGAAGGGACGCGGAATGGCTCAGCGATCAGCAGTCGATAAAATTGAATAGTTTCCTATTATGCGGTCATGATTAGGAAAACTAATATTGAAACTAATAACAAACAATGTAATGGTCCTTAGGGAACAATATTAAGCGTATATGTAGCGCGGTTTTTAGACTTGACTGATACAAACCTATTTAGTATATAGTTTACTAGTTTTTACCCGCGGCTTCGCCCGCATGATATTTTGATTTTTGACGCAATATCATTTTAATTTATAGCCTATGTGTTATTCTGATATATAAGCTATATTATTGCAAAGTTTCATCTCAATCCATTCTGTAGTTTTTGCGTGAAAGAGTAACAAACATCCATACATACATCCATCCATCCATCCTCACAAACTTTCGCGTTTATAATATTAGTAGGATTTCTAATCAATTAGCATCCTTTTAGGGGCTTATTCTGTACATCAAAACTAACAACTTTTGTTCAGCGACTTTTGTGAAAACTAAAAAAAAGTTGGTGTTCCATAGAAAAATATCGTTCACCCGCGACCAAATGTATGGAATAAATGATTTTTTTTTTGTTTTGACAAAAGTCGCAGAACAAAAGTTGTTAGTTTTGATGTGCAGAATAAGCCCCTAAAAGGATGCTAATTGATTAGAAATAACCCTGTATAACTAACTTTTATATCCTGTGGCAGATTTTTAATCAACAAAAAGCCGATAAGATGGTCGTATTAACAATTCGAAAATTGGAATCTAAGTTATAACTGCTGTTCTTTTCTTAGGTATGATTGCTAAAATTGTTTACCTAATTGACCCATTGGATAAGGGCTGATTAGGCTTATGCTGAACTTTAAATTATTTTTTTACTATTTTTTCTTGATACTTTCATTCATTTACAGTACAAGTCGCTCCTGCCATGAATAACGGGATGGTCAACCAGCAATATATCATAGCTACAAAGTTCTCGAAACTTAAAGCAACAAACAATAACTCTTGATAAATAGGAGTTCACAGATGCCCGTTCATCATACTTCAGAACTGTCTCACCTACCTTTTTCATTAAAAATACGGTTTCCTCAAAAATAGACAAAAGTTTTCACAAAAGGAAAGTTTATACGACGAGCGCTGGAGACCATTTCATCAAACAACTGTTGAAGCTAAAAGTGCAGAGCGAAATGAAAGAGCTCTTACCGCCGACAATCGGGATGGATACAAATCACAGATTACCCCTTGTAGAATCCGCGCACCTGAGGTGACAATAGATTGTAGTACTACACATAACAGACATACCAAAATATCAATATTTTACCGGTTTGTTGTTGCATACTCGTATATCTATAGGTGTCTTCTAGGTAAACGTGCTACACCCTAGACCGCATATCTGCTCAACATCAAGCAGTATGTAGTTAAACGCAAACTTATAAGGAATAAAAAAAAATCTACGAAAAACGTCCAGCTTGAACATTTGCTCTATTTTTTGCAATTCATACTCAGTGTACGTACAGTTTCAGAATCATAAAAATTGAAATAATATGTACAAAAAATTAAATTATTCATAATGGATAAAGTTTAGTTAAAATTGTTTTATGTTTTTAAAAGAAGTCACAAACAATTTCATTTTCCATTTTATTTATTTCTCAACATGGGATACGATTCTGTGTATGTACTTGAGAATGTTTAAAATAAAATTCAATAAAAGATTAAAATCTATCTAAGTAAAGTCAGGCAGAAAAGTAAAGTAGTTGTTAATTAAAATAGTAATTATTTTAAGATAATCGAAATACCTATCTAGTTTTGGAAAACTATAAAAAAAGTAATGTGTTTTTTTTCTCCAACATTGATACGTTTTGCGGTTAAAAAATTCAGCGCAGTAACAACACAAAAAAAGGCAAGCCTATGGCGGCATCCATAGAAAGTTATCTATGAAAAAATATGAACACCCGATATGTGTATCATTCCTCATAGACTAAGAACTGACAATACGAGTACAAGTCAGAGCTGTTATTGAGATGAAAATTTTATGTGTTTTCGTTTTATATTCATGCATCAATTTTTTTGTACGATTGATGTTCGATTACAAATCTCTCTGATAGATGTTACATATTTTAATTTTGCATATCGATGTACCAATTCTCCGTTTCTGGGTCCACTCTAGCAGAGAATAAAAAAACTTACGATACTGTATGAGTCTGTCGCCTCATGCCTTTGATCTTGCTGTAGATTACTATTTACATATATTTCTCCTCCTTCACTATTTGCTCTTTGATGTCCTTCTTGTGGTTCGGATCGATCTGATTTAGATATCTTGTTTACATATTGCAATGGAATTCAGTTTGCTGGTGTGAATGCATTATTAGTCCAGTGAAAAATACGTATTGCATGACTTTTTGTTGCTTCAATAAAACATTTCTCTGATTACTCGGATATTTTTCTAATGTTTATTTTTAAATCTAAGTAATTATATTATGATTCATTAACATTTTTACTTAATACAAACTAGTATAATAGGCAACTAAATTCCAAAGAGTTCTTTTTGTGATAAACACTTCAAAATTATTCGCGGATGCAGGACTCGAACCTTGTGTCTTCGGAACACTAGCCCGACGCTCTGCCCAACTGAGCTAATCCGCAATACTGCGTACGCGTCGAATTTCGTGAAGTGTTTATCATTTAACCAACTTATAGAGGTGGCGGCGCCACCTGTGATACCCGTATTAGACAGGTTATCACTCAATTGAAGTTATAAGAACTTCTGTATATTGACGAGAGATGGCGCACTGCTAAATCAATTAAATTATTTTTTAATTTTATAGTGCATCCCACACTAGGTTTATCTCAAAGAGTTATTTTTGTGATAAACACTTCAAAATTATTCGCGGATGCAGGACTCGAACCTTGCGTCTTCGGAACACTAGCCCGACGCTCTGCTCAACTGAGCTAATCCGCAATACTGCATACGCGTCGAATTTCGTGAAGTGTTTATCATTTAACCAACTTATATTAAATTATTGAAAATTGCTATAAATTTTTTGAAATATAACACTAATGATAAACATTATTCTATCTATAAGCCACAATAAATTGCATAAAAATATACCTATCAAACAAATTGTCTAACTATTGACACAGGATGCTGAGAATGCTCAACGGTTTATAGACCTTGGGGCATTCTCAGTCGGACATAAGCCTACCCCACTAATTTTTAACAAGACTTGTTAGAAGCGCCTTGCATATTTAGCGCGTCCCTGCGTTATTTTTCAAATCCTCTGACCGCATTGTCGGTATACGTCCTACGCTGTATACTTGCAGGTAGATAGTCTCCATTCAAAAACTTTAGTAATCTTTTGGCCATCAGCTTTGATCAATAATACTTAGTGCTGATGGGCATAGGGGCTCTGCTCATTGCCACTTTAAGATGCCAATCCGCTGGGGTATATCGGATTTTTTAATTCGTATACGGATCTCGTCCTAGCGCTTTAAAGTAAGCTCAATCCAGACCATCGCTATGGAGAAGAATCTGTATTTCTCTGCAAGGTGAAAGTAAACATACCTATTCTATTCGATGAGAAGGGCTCGTTAGTATTTTTAAACTTTCGCGATTTGAACACATTATTATTTTATACTACGGGACTAATCGCGCACTAAAATTACGAGATAAATAAATACCTCCTCTCTACCCGTGACCACGGTCGATGAAACTCGGCCGAAACGTCGGGATGAGGAGGTATTTATTTATCTCGTAATTTTAGTGCGCGATTAGTCCCGTAGTATAAAATAATAATGGGCTCGTTAGTAGTCGTAGCGTAGTTTGATTATGTGTTCTTTAGCGATCATCAAAGTTAAGCAACGGTCAGCACCAGTCTTCGGATGGGCGATCGCGGGTAGCATTTACAACTGGACACTACTGTGGCTCGGATTACGCGTTATCTTGTAGGTCCCGGTTGTTTTAACCGTTTAGCCACGTCAGATTCCTCAAGGCGGCTTAAAAACTAAAAACTAAATCAGGGTTAGCTTAGTCTATTCATTGAGAGCAATCCAAAGAAACTAATAAATACCTACTGCGATCTGTTGCGAAATTGATAAATACGTCTTCGTTGAAAAGCCTCACAACAATAGCCTCACTTCAGACGGCGGAAGGTCCCACATGTCGCCTGTGGAAAATATCTCTATCAAATTTTGTTCCGTCTGGGCCATAGATCTTAGAGAGGTCTCCTTTTTACAGACATAATTATTAAGTAGATTCCATAAAATCTACATATGTGAAGTATCTAAGTTTGTTCATATAGACCGGGTGGCTAGTCCTGGTATCTAAGTTTTTAAGCCGCCTGAAGGCCTCTGACATGACTAAACGGTTAAAACAACCTGGTTCTACAATTTAATGTGTTATCCGAGCTTTGGTAGCGCTCAGTTGTAAATGCCACCCGCGACCTTGCTTAACTTCGATGGTCGCTAACGAACATCTAGTCGAACTACGCTATGAGCGCTACCAAACTTCTACATCAAGTGATTCAATTCTTGAGTGCAGATAAGAGTGATTTGTTTGAACACAATTATTACTCACGGAGCTCACTGTAAGTGTTCTCACTCACTCCATGTTCATTGATCTGTATGAGTATCCGTATATTGAATCGTATGAGTAATGAGTATGATTATAAATAAATATTGTTCATGTTTAATATGTTTTACAGAAAAAAATACGTGTTCATTTAATATCTGTGTTTTATAAAATCTAATTGATTGATTACTAAGATTTTTTCTGACCCAGATTAAGTCGCCGCGCCGCCATATTGAGACGACATATCCCATTTCAATTAGAATATAACACAGGGGTTCCACCCATCTATCGATCAACCAAAAGACGTCCACTGCTGGACATAGGCCTCCCCTAAAGATCTCAAATAAAACGGTTTGTTTTGTCTTTTGAGTTTGAATCCAGTGCGATCTTAATATCATCCGTCAATTTTGTAGGACATCCTGCGCTGCGTTACGTGGTCTCCACCTGACAAAACAGGAGGTTTTTATGGCATAGTCATGTCTATTACAGTTTCGTAGAGTATTTTGCTATCATTTTGGATGGAGTATACATATGTCTTATAATATCATGTTCTCATACCATGTCGTGAGATCTGTGGTCTGGGCCTTACAAAGCGGGAGTCTGTATGATTAGACGACACAAACTAGGTTTCACGAGGAACGGTGTAATTTGTCGTCGCGACGCAATCAGCTGTCTGTATTGTGCCTATGAAGGCTATGAAGAAAACTGTGATTGGTAGCTCATTATTATATTTCTTATGATGACACTTTGGGGTATTATTATTCTGATAGTTATAGGCAACTTTCACAATAGGAGCTACCCCTAAAAAAACCTAAGTAAATTTAACTGTAGGACAAAACCTCGTGATGTCGGTACTGGCACAATAGTACAAGTTGTTCCTAGTGATCAACTCATGAGATATATATATTTATGATATGATATATAGGGTTATTTCTAATCAGTTAGCATCCTTCTAGGGGCTTATTCTGTACATCAAAACTATAACAACTTTTGTTCTACGTCTTTTGTCAAAACTAAAAAAAAAAATGGTGTTCCATAGAAATATATCGTTCACCCGCGACCAAATGTATAAAACAGCTGATTATTTTTTTGAGTTTTGAGCAAAGTCACAGAACGGAAGTTGTAGTTTTGTCCAGAATAGGCCCCTAAAAGGATGCTAATTGATTAGAAATAACCCTGTATATTTGTTTTTTTTTTTACGTGGTAGTGTTTAGTATCTTTTAAATGTCTTCTTTTGCACCCCGTCCATTTATCTGTAGAGTCTTTCCGTGCAGAAGTTGCCTGAAAGAAATCACTTCCAGCGATAAAGCCGCCGTTTGTAATGTTATGTTATGATATGATGAGCTTATATAATTATTATAGCTCTGAAAGTACCTTACTTTGCAAAAGAAACTTTTTAGTATCAAATCTCACGATAGAACGACCTTTACACCAGGGTCGATAATTTTTACAACCAAAAAAAATAATAGTAGGATGAAACCCATTAGAAAAGGAGGGGAATATTATAAAAATAAAAGGAAAAATAATTTACGGGCGATCTGAGGTCAGGACGATTCCGTACATAAATTTCAAAGAACTTATTGGTACGGGACCGGGATTTGAACCCATGACCTCACGATTGCAAAGCGAGTGTCAATACCTCTAGGCCACCACGGCTTCATATAAATAATCACGGAATATGATTAATTAACAATTAAAAATAAAAAACATTTTTGTAAACATATTTACTCATCATTACATATTTTAATTTAATTTTAATTCACTACCTGACCGGTGCAACTTACTAGTATCGATTTACCTGCTTATGCCTGTCTACAAAACATTTATAGTCAACCTAACGCCCATGATGATGTATGAAGCCCATAGAATATGCCAAAATTGTATGGGCTTCATACTTTCGATTGGTATGGAATTTGTCTACTAAAAAAACCAGTGAAATGTTAAAAATAACATATTTTGGACTGAAACTATTTAGACAATGGATAGTGGCCGTTAACCAGCTCGGTTAACGGATAGTGAATTGTCGGAAGGTTGTTCTAAAGCGGTATCTTGGACTATTTATTTGTGTGTTCATAATGAACAGACTGAACAGTCTTGATAATAAAATAATTATAAACTTACCTACTCTGTGATATATTTAGTTAAAACGGATTAAGTTTACTCGCTTCGTTTTTATGATCTTTTCTTCAAGCCTTGGTTTAGAATTTACGATTAGGGTCTGAATTTCATACGTGGGATTTCATACATCAACCCTCGGATGGCAAATATGAAGCTTGGCTTGACGTGTCATGAATATTTTATGATGTGCGAATATTCTAGAATTCCTGAGCCAGGGTTTTCTTAGTATTACTAAATTGTTTTATAACTTCGTATAGCACCTGCGAAAACTCGATATTTTTGTGAAGGCTTCAGGAATGAACAGCAAAATTCAGAATTCAGGGACTAACGGCATTAGATATTTTGATCACTACCTCTAGAATAAGTTTGTCTAGTTTTTTACGGACTCAAGTGTTAGGGTAAAGAACGATTATCTGTGGGATGGGGCAAACAGTTGTTCATTCATTTTCACACAAAATTGCAGCTTACGTTAACTTTATCAAGGGCGTGAAGAGCTTCACAATGTAGGTATCTTGTGGCCAAATTACCTTCTCCAAAGTTGTAACTAACAAGTACCTGTACCTGTACCAGCCTTTTTAACAGTCCACTGCAGAACGTAGGCCTACCCACGAAGGGTGATTTTGCCATATCCACCACGCTGGCCCAGTGCGACAACCCTACCGATTCACATACGCCATCGAATCTCTTCTACGGACGTATGCAGGTTGCCTCACGATGTTTTCCTTCACCGGAAAGCCAGTGGTGTGAAATTCCGTACATAAATTCCAAGGAATTCATCGTTACGGGGCCGGGATTTGAACCTACGATCTCACGATTGTAAAGCGGGTGTCATTACCACTAGACCACCACTTTTTTTTAAACTAACAAGTGATTAAAGCTTATTCCATTCTTGATTGCAATTGCAATCTCTATAGTTGCAATACCGATATTAATTTTCTCTTACAAGTAATACGAGGTGTTAAATTGCAAACTGGTATAGATAGATGTACATACATATTTACACTATCGAAAAGGCAATGAGGGCAAGAAGAACAGTTATAAATGTTTTGAACGGAATAACCGTAACAACTTTACCGATTCTTCCTTGCAATTTTAGGGTCACTCTTATAGTAAAACTTGTTTATTTATGTATGTTGTGATTGTTGTGACCTTTTCATTATGTGTATTTTGTAAAATCTATGTGTGTGATCGAATCAGAAATGAGGAGATCCGTAGAAGAACCAAAGTTACCGACATAGCCCAACGGATTAGCAAGTTGAAATGGCAATGGGCAGGGCACATAGCGCGGAGGACTGATGACCGGTGGAGTCGAAAAGTTCTCGAGTGAAGACCACGTACCGGCAAGCGCAGCGTAGGACGTCCACCCACAAGGTGGACAGATGACTTCATTAAGGCCGCAGGATCGCGCTGGATGCAAGCCGCTGTCAACCGGTCTTATTGGAGATCCATAGGGGAGGCCTATGTCCAGCAGTGGACGTCTTTTGGCTGATGGATGGATGGATGGATTTTGTAAAAAGGACATTTCTTTTTTTTCTTGTACGAGTAGGTAAGTAATAAACCACTAGAAGATAGATCCGTCTTCTTAACACCGATTAGTAATGAACGCTAAGTATTCGTAGAAAACGTGTCTCGTCACGCTTTCAGTGCAGACAGCGAGATGATGCACCCGCATCTTGCACGCTATCGAACTAAACTTATGCTTTCGATTCGACGCGGTTTTCATTTGTTTGTTTTGTTATCTGCTTTATTTATTTTCTTGCGATACAATTCTTTTTCTTCGTCGTGTCGATGATCCTCAACATTATATATTAACGTGATTGTCAGCGATCACCGAAATTAAGCAACGTTCCGCACGGTCAGTATTTGGATGGGTGACCGCGGGTGGCATTTTCCAACTGAGCGCTACCGTGGCTCGGATGACACGTTAAATTGTAGGTCCCGGTTGTTTTAACCGTTTAGCCATGTCAGAGGCCTTCAGGCGGCCTAAAAACTCTGACACCAGGGCTAGCCACCCGGCCTATACGAACTTACTTACTTACTTTTAACATTATATGATTATCTCCCAGTACTAAGCTTGAGAAAGCCTGATAGAGGTCCCTGTGTTACAGTAATTAAGAGCACCATGAAACGACCAGTGTTTTCTCGTTTTCTGTAGAACATCAAGAAAATTTTCGGTACATTTTTGATAAAATTTACGTTCCGGGAGAAAACTCTTTTCATCCCTTCAGATGTAACTAAAGTTATGTTTTTGGTGTCAAATCTGTAAAAAATAAGATGTTCTATGTTTCTTCAACATAGTTTCGCCAAAACTTGTCAACGCTGCTGGTGACAAAAAGGCTGGCTCATTCCTCGCGCAGAGAATTTCTTCGGCAATTCAGCGCGGGAATGCAGCCAGCGTTCTTGGCACCCTTCCACAAGGACACAATCTTTATTTCGATTTTTAGCCTGTTTTTGTATATATTTAGGTAGGATTTTGTTTAGTATTTAGTATAGAATGACATTTAAATATTAATAATATAGAATTTCGATGTTAAAAAGATACATATTATGATGTCCGATGGTTTGTGTAAGAAATATTGTACGCTCATAAAATATTTCTTACTCGAGCGATCGGCGATCATATTTCCTATTTTTTAAGTAAACTTTTTTCTTCTTCATACTTTTTAGCCACATTTTCGTGTAAAAATATAAACTCTTAGAGGCTTATAATTATAATATCATTATACTTAGTCATTTTAAAAACTGTAAAAACTAAGACGTTTGAACCTTACCAACTGAAGTGTTGCTTACATGAAGAAAAAAATCACTCGAATCGAATAATATTTAGGTAGATAACAAGTTATTGTTTTAGTATGGCTAAGTTTACGGTTCAAAATCGCCTTAATTTAATATTGTAACAATATCAAAACATTTTCTTTGGAGTTTGTCATTCTTGTAATAACAATAAATATTAATTGGTTAATTCGTCCAAATTTATTCAAATGAGCGTTATCGTTTACCGTTTGTACTATAATGTACCAGCATTTTTAATAGTCCACTGCTGAACATATATGTACGAAGAGTGATTAAGCCATATTCTTCACGCTGGCCCAGGGCGTGTTGGTCGACTCACATCGCCATCGAATTTCTTCTGTGCACATCCATAGCCTCATATTCTTAATAGAAAAGTTAGTGGTGTGAAATTCCATACTCTTTCCATATGAGTCGTATTCAAAACTAACTTCCCTAGACACTTACCCTTGAGTTTATATTTTAATAGTTCTTCATATTGTTATCTCGTGTTCTAACATCGATTGATAAATAATTTATTTTCAGTAAGTAGCTGAGTCGGCGATAAAATATTATAAAGTTTTAATATAATTAAAAACTGTCACATTGGGATCGTTTAGATATTTACCCTGTCTTAATGTCTTCCAATCTGGAGCTGAAATATTTGCTCTAAATGTATAAGTAATTGTCTATTTATTTGGGTTTGTAAATTAGATGATATTTCGCACTAAAACTATGCTGAATGGTGTGTGTTAAAAATTAATTATCAACTTAAAGCATACAATTATTTTTTAGCAGATTAAAATTGTTGACTGCCTACATTGAATAACAATCGTGTATTCAATATAAATAATTAATTTTCAATCTCTAAATTAAATTATACAAAGTACACAAAACAAAGGAAAAAAGAACAATGACCTGTTATGTATTATTTATTTTTATTACTTACTAATTTATTTTATTTTAATTACTTACTAATAAATGCAGACTGCGAAAATATTTACAAAACAAAAAAGCAGCTACTTGATCTCAGGGCTTTGTTACACGTATACCGGTGGTAGGTAGCTTTTCACGGATGGCCCCGCTCGTCCTAAAGGAGGTAAATTAGACTGCAACATTTTGACAGGTGGAGGCGAAAGTTCCCTTTTCAACTGTTCGATGTCTTGCACATTCTTAAATGCACTGTTATTTCTTTGAAGCACTTTGTAATTTTTAATAATACCTCGTAACTCTTCTGGATGATAATAATTCGTTCGATGATTACTGGTCTGATCCACATATTCTTCCTCATCATCGTTGCCATCAAAATTCAATTGCTCTTGTGGAACGGGTATGAAACGAACTTCGCTCTTCTGGTTATAGTTATTAGAACCATATTTTGATTTAGGTTTTACTTTAATTGACTCAAAGTGATTTTTGGCTGACAAATAATTCATAACATCGACTAAATCAAGAGGCTTTCTTGGCATTGATTTGATGTCATTGTATGGCTGGGCTTGCATTTGAATGAATTTAGGAGTTTTGTTTGGTTTATACTCTGTCTTTGTTTTAGTTTGGTGATTTTTAATTTCTTCTTTAATTTGATTTTCCCTGTATTGATCATCTTTAGTAGGTTTAAAAAGATTTTTCAAAAACATATTGGTTTCAAACAAATCTTCTTCACTTTTATCTGTCGTTGTTGTTGTAGTAATAGTTGTTGTTTCGTCTTCATGTTTTTCTACTGTATAAGATGGCAGTATAGGTTTGAATTCATTCTTATTTTCATTGTTTACAAAATCATTGAATTGGATATTTCTAGCGGAACTTGATATTGGAACTTCTGTTGATGTAACCTTTTGAACATTTTCAATTTGATTTGGGTTATTCCAAAAATTAGTTTGTGTCCCTCTTTCATAATTGTTAATTTTGTTATGATGAAAATGTGATATATTTTCAGGCGCTTCAGTTGATGATGCTCGGCTTATCCTTTTTGGTTCGTAAGATATATCATCATAATCATAGGATTGTGTTATCATTTGGCTTTGCGGAACAAAATTATCATGTGTTATAAGTTTAGATCGAGTATTAGGTGATTCTTCAAAATTTTGTCTTGAATTTTCAGTAGACTGGTAATAATAGTTATTTTGATATGAGTTTTCATTCTTTTGCCAATCTGGTATATCAGTAGGCAAAAAACTGGTCTCAGTAGATATTACTGTTAGTTTAGGTTCAGATTTAATTCTGTTTTCAACTTTTGTATTATGGTTAGGTTCTGTGTACAATTTAACCTCGTTATTAGGCTGTGAAATTTGATCTAATTGAGATGTACCCGTGCTGGGTTCTAATTGAGACTTTAACATTTTTGTATACTGATCAGCTGTCATCTCACCAAAATTGATCATGACGTCGTCACCACTGCCTGAAGATCTAGAAATAGTATTTTTTTCGGGTGTTTGATTTAAATTGGCATTCAACCCGTATTGCCATCTCCAAAGTCCTTTATTATTGTCAGGCTGATCTAACGTATGTTCGTCTTTGACTGTTGCGTCATAATTGATTAGCTGTGGTAATGTTGCCCTATCAGTAGTAAATACTCTAGATATTGATTGTTGTGTATTTGCACTCGGAACGTGAGCACCTTGTGATGCCAAAAATGTTACTTGTGGGGAGATCGCGCCAGCATTGTTACCATTGTTAGGATTGCTTTTAATTTGGTCTGATGAAAAATCATTGCTGGGTCTGTTTGTGTTTATGGTACTTGCGGCTGGAATTATATTTGGTGGATTCTGAGCACCTTGAGCAAACCCAAATGAAAATGATTCGGGAGTTCTCCCTGTAAATAAAGGTCGCGCCGCGGGTGGTATCACAAACCGATGATATCTTTCACTTTCACTAATTTCATTTTCTTTTTCTTCATTCCACGATTTTTGATTTGGTGGTTTCTTTGCTTCTTCAGCTAAATTATACTGCACTGCCCTGAAATGTAAAGTGTGTAACCAATATTTCAATGGATATTAAGTTGGATTCACTAGTTCAGCGCGCAAAATTCAAGTTTTTTTGGTATTTACAGAAAAACTGTTCGTTGCGAATTTAAAAAAACTGCCCAGCATACTTACTTGCTTTTTAAAATATTTATGTCATAAGTCTGGAACTCATAAATTACTTTACCAAATGTACAAATTTGTAAAATGTATCCAAACAGCGGTGGATAACAGCTTAACATTTTCATAGGCGAAAATTAGTCATTTAGCGGTCATGAATAGATAGCGTTAACGAGGTATATATTATATAATATGTACACTTAAAAACCAAAATAGAGTAGTCTGTTTATGCACAAGAGTCCACTAACTAAAAACTAAGGTGAAAATTAGTCGATGCACTTTCGTGCATAAACTGACCACTAAGTTGTATGTAACTCATAAAAGCTACCTATTTATGGCCGCTAAATGACTTTGTAAACTTAAACTGATTAGTTTATCTGTATAAGGTAAAAAACCCAAAAAAACGAATTTCGCGGGCTGACCGATACAATCACTCTTAAAAAATATACAGTGTTTTTTTATTTTTGTACAGCCATAAAATAACGTCACTTACCTCTGAATGATTTCAGGAATTGGTGGCGCTACTGGTAAATGATCACCACTTGCTCTGAACCCATTTGAATCTGCGACGTAATGGACTGTGTATGTCTGACCATTGTCTCCGACATATGAGTATGATCCTTCTACTACTTGTTCTTCTTTATCAGTACCCGAGTTTTCCATGCGGCTGTGCTGCACATAGTGGGTCTGATCAGCCCCTAACGCTCTAAAAACATAATTAAATTTATCATAATCTGTTTTTCTTAAATAAATTAACTTATAAAACTAAAACAAACCTATCCAAAGTATAATATCCTATCTAAACTAAACAAATTTAGCAAAAATAGAGACTTTATAAATTGAAACCTACAAAAGGTGAAAACAATGTCTAACCTATGGCAACGTGCCCAAAATGCTGGCCGCATTGCTCGACTGAATTGCGAAGCTGACCTTCTGTTCAAAATACAAGCCAGCATTTTGGTCACATGTGCCTTGTTTTAATTTGCCTGATAAATCCTTCAAGATTTCTAGAGCACCCGGCCTCCACGCCACGGTCAAAGTGTCACGACCCCAAATTTCTACTTTCAAAAACATATTTATCGAGTTAATTAATATACTTACTCGTAGCTAAAACTTCCATCCAAATCCATTTCATTAGATAATCTTAGAATAGGGACTGCAGTCTCCGTTGTGGATGAAATGTAGACTCCTGGGGCATTAGGTGCCGGCAAATACTGAGGTCCTTGATAAGTAGCAGCTCGGAATTGATCAAACGCATCATTTCTTTGCTGTTCTGCTGAAATTATCAAACTTCGAGGAGTTGCTTTTTGGTTTGGTGCACTTTGCTGCATAGCTGGGTTATTGATGAACCCGAAAGGCTTCATGTCTATTCTATCAATTGGTTGATGATTCAATGGCCTTGGTCTCACATCTCGTCGTTCTAAGCTTTCAGGACGACCTCTTTGAGTTCTATTATTTTTCTGGATTTGGAATGATAAAGGTTGCTTATCGTTTTCATCGTCAGCATCATCATCATCATCGTGAAATGGTAGCAATGTCGATGAAAGTGTGATAGGGTACGGTGTTGGAAGCATCAAAGGTGCTTTGGTACCAGCATGTGGTAAATATGGAAATGGTAGATTATTCATATTCTTCATCGGATAATAAGGAGCAGTTGTATGAGATTCCGGTGGTAAATAAATAGAGCTGTCTGAAGAAACCATGATCCCTGAATTTGGTGAATGGAACTTCGGTGGAAATGTGAAATGCTCGTTTGACTTTACATCGACTGCTATACTTAGAAACAGTAGTAATAGTATCTGAAAAGAATAAGTAGTAGTTAGACTTACGGTTCGATTTCGTCCAAAAACAAAAATCCAAATTGGGAAGGCACAAGCACTTGTTATCACTTACCAGCTTCATATTTCCTGAAGCTGTATCACTTGTTTTGTATACAATTTCACGTCACACTTGCACCCTAGTAGAAAATACACTGATAATGAAATTGAATTCCGCATATATTTATACGCACGCAAGAAAATCGTGTCCAGGCATCTGTGAAAGATATCGCACGGCTTTAGACCAAGTTTCTCTTACTTGTCTTTAGTGTCGATCTTTTTGCTTGGGATAATTGAGTAGTTAATTACCCTTTCTGTTGTAATAATGTAGTTCACTAATATCAAGTTGTGGTTTTTTATACTCAATAGACTTACGTTTAGATTCATATGATTATGATGTCTTAGAGGTGTGTTCAGTACGTTTGTCGAGAATGTATTTGTTTACTGCAGATGTTTTATGATCATGTATTTTGTTTATGTAGGTGCTTAATGGCACCTATATCGTACTCTAAGGAATATATCCTCACAGCTGCTTGTATTAATATGTAAAATCGATTTTTTTGCGTATGAAGAAAATGTCCACCGTGAACGGCTAATGTCAAAAACTGTGTGATTTATGTTTAAAAGTAAGAGTAGCCCAGTTTAGCAAACGTACAGATTTGTAAAACATTCATATTGCTGAGGACATAAGAAAGCTTCACATTTTCTTATATAGGTGAAAATATTATTTGGTTCAAAGCCACAGAGACAACAACATTAAGCCCGATTACAGAGGCGCCATCGTAATTATATTAGCTAATTAGCATAGTTCTGTTTCTTTTTCAGTTTAGGCATTCGATAGAGAGAACATTTCTAACGTTGCTATTAAATTTACGCTGGCGCCTCTATAATCGGGCCTTTTATCTCTCTTATTACCTACTTAATTTTTTTCCCTCCAAACAGTTATTTTAATTGAAAACTAATTTTTAACTGTAACGGCCTTTTTTAATCCGCCATATTCAACCACGTTTGCCTATGCGAGATTGCCGCAGTATGATTGAACTTAATGGTATGGGACCGGAATTTGAACCCACGACCTCGATTGCAAGGTGAGCATTACCTACTACAACTAGACTACTACTGTTTTTAAACTGTATAAAAGACTCATAATTGTAAGTCACATCGCAAAACAGATAAACTAAAATACAAGAGCACAATACTTTACGAACTAATTAAAAGAGTCCGCCGCGTCGATTCATCGGAAGGGCAGTGTTCGATAAATGGGCCGATAAATTGGGTGGTTGTACCGTCATCCCACATCCGAAGACCGCAAATGATGCAAGGTATGTAATGGTCAAAGTCGAGTCGATGACCTCCAAAACCGGAATCCGGGAATTTCGGACACCCTTCGCGGCTCGAAACTGCCAATCCTGCCGTTCGGTATAACGTAACTTTCTTAAATTAGCTGTTCCGTGCTTAATGTCCTTTATTTCGCTTTAGTTTTTGGTTCAATCTCAATTTTTACGTTGATTTTAGTGCCAATAATCTTATGTTATCTCAGATTACGTAATGTCAACCACCTTGCAAAGTATTTTCCTTAATAAAAGTTGTAAGAGTTCATTAACTTCACCAAAGGTTATTTTTAAGCATTTCCAATTTTATTACGAGAACCGTAAACGTATCCAATATTGAAAAATAAAATGTTTTTTAATATTTGAAACTGTTAAAAAAAGTGATGTAATAAATAAATAAATAAATCTTTATTTCAGACACAACGATCCATATGACAATAATAAATATACTAACTAAGACTTTTAGATTTTTTATGCATTTTCGTACTGATAATATTGTATTTTATTTTTATTATAGCTGCCCATCCCTGCTTCGCACCGGTATGGACAGATTTCAAAATTATTCAAAAGTATAACTAAACCTATCAAGTTGTATCAGACTGCACATAGTGTGAAAAAGTTGGTTAAAATTGGTCAAGTAGTTTAGGAGTCCATCGCGGGCAAACAACGTGACGCGTTATTTACTATTAAGAATACGATATAGATTAGAATAGATTACATGAAAAATATACCTGAATGTGTATTTTATATACCAATATTTTCTATAATCTTCATTTTTGTTTCAGTTCATTTCATAATTCAACTGAGACAGTATAATTGTCTATAGATTTCTGCACCAAGAAAGGGATAAAGTAAAAATCTAATAGTGCTAGAGACTAAGAAGAATAATTTCGTTTAAAGTGTTTGTAAATAGTTACTGTATATTTTTATACAACCTGACTTTATTCTGAGCGATTTTAAAATTCAAAGTTTGCAGAATTTTATAATATGCATTTTTAGTAAAAACTGCCCCATTAGAAATTCTTCTTTTAGCTTGTTGTCAAAATTGTATAAATTTTCTTTTTTATTCCAGGTAATTTACCTCAAAAACATCTCACCCACATCGCAACTCAATTACAAGGTAACATTAAAACAAATTTTATTTAAGAATTTATTTTATTAATTACAAATACATCAAATATCACTGGCCAGACTATTATTATCACAACCATTATCAATCCATCCGTCATCAGTAATCAAGATCACAATGATCAGTCGTGATCCAGATCACTGATCATAAAATATCCGAGGTATTAAAATTATTCGTATACCTAAGTAATTACAATCGTCACTTAATAAATAACATTATGGCTAAGAAATACTCGTTTTATAAACATTGGTTTCTATCGTTGTTCGAAAATATTTCGTACGATGATCATGGATTGACTATGATAACTAGTTTACTTATTTGCCGTAGCCGGGCTGCTGGGGGTAGTAAGTTTGCTGTGCCGGGTAGTAGGTTTGTTGAGGCGGGTAGTAAACCTGCTGGGGCGGGTAGTACGGCCTCTGGGTAGTGGAGGGTGCAGGGGGGTTAACGGGCTGTTTGTTCTTCTCAGCTTGTTCTTTGTCGAGGGCGCTATAAAACAGAAACAGAAGAAAAATATGAATATTGATAAAGTTTCACATAACACTTAAAGACATTTTTATTATTACTCTAAGCTACGAGTAATTCGTCAAAAAATTGAGCAAGCTTTTGTTCTCTAGTGAAACATAAGAAGTGCAGCTCACTTCTTTTACGAATTGAACTCAATGTTAATGGTAATTATAATAATAGCTACAGACGCTTCAGTAATCGAATATATAGGATACTATATGTACCCTACGCGCGCGTCACTACGCCACCAACTAAAATCATATAATTGGTCGCTCCAACTCAGAAACCTTCTTTGGTTCATGCACAACAACTTTGCCACATTATCAAATGCATAGTTTATGATTCCGAAAAGGACATACACACAAACATTATTTTTTATATATATAGATAGAAGAAGACTTTTTTTATATATAGAAGACAGATTCTCATATTTATATCTCTAAAATATGCAAAAGTACAGTTATTTAAAACAAATACCTAGTCTGCTAATGTTTTAAAACTGTTAGAAAGAGGATACATTAATTATAACCAATTAGCAGCTAGATTTAGATAAATTTATATTTCAAATCAGATATTTTTTGTCGGTCGCTTGACGGCTGTTTATGCAAATTCCTGGCATTGTTGACCTGGACTCCATTATGTTTATGCAAATAACATCTTGATTTGAGTGATAGGTGTAGCCCTCGATGTCCCGTTGGCTTGACGTGCTTACATCTCATTCATTTTATGAATGATTCTTTAGCAAGTTTCAATGTGTAAGACAAATTGTTAGTAAGAGATCATTCCAAGCATTTCTCGTTTCTCGAACTTCAGAAAAAGTTTGAAGTGCAAAGTTGAAGTATACGGTTACGAATTTTTGACTAAGTGCCAACGTTCAATGATTGTTTTTGGTTATTTACTTTTTCTATTTGAATATTAATTACTCCAGGAAAATAACTAGTGTTTTCATCATTACGAATAACGTTTACTATCGTACACATCATGCAATTGCGAAAAATAATTAGTTTTTTTTTCCTTAACCTATGCTGTCCCACTTCTGGGCAAAGGTCTCCCCCATTTCCTTCCATTCATCGCGTTCTGTAGCCAAATCCCGCCAACCTTCCCGGAAAGTGTCAAGATCGTCACACCGACGTTTTCTAGGCCTTCCCTGCCTTCGTCTGCCTTCCGGTACCCATTGTGTGACGATCCTAGCCCATCTCTCGGGGTGCATACGAACCACATGACCCGCCCAATCCCATTTTAGTTTAGCAGCTTTTTGGCCAACGTCAACTACACCTGTAATGGAACGCAGTGTTGTGTTTCGAACTCTGTCCGTTCGTTTGATGCCTATCATACTGCGCTCCATGGAGCGCAATTATTAGTTATCCCATACAAAAAGTTTATTGATGTTATGGCATTTGACACACCTGTTTTTTCACAATTTCAGTGATATCATAAGAATAGTTATTCGTAATGATGAACGATTATATATTCTCTATCCATCTAATTTTAATTGGGTACCAATGAATTAACTCAGTTTTTGCCATAAAGACTTAGATCTTTTGGCCTATGAGTTTTCTACAGCTTACTATGCATAAGCGAGCTCAGAAAGCGCTGAGCTCTAAGTTCTGTGAGAAAATTTAGACGTATTCAGCTTAATAAGTAAAATTATGATTTAGCTTTTAAATAATATTTTACATAAACTTACGCTTGGATCGCAGCTGGTACAGGCGGGGGAGTGGGCAGATGGTCCCCAAACGCGTGGAAGCCGGTGTGGTCAGCCCAGTAGGTGACGGTGTAGGTCTTGCCATCACCACCCACATAGGAGTACCAGCCTCTCTTCACGGCGCTCTCGTCGGTGCCCTTCGGGTCGGTAAAGTAGCCTTCCTCGCCAACGTGGGTACCATCGGCAATCTGGTATCTGAACAAAAAATATTGCACAGTCGATATATCCGAACAAGGAATAATGACGTGTGATCAAAATGTCAGAATCTTGTTTACTGAATACTGTATATACTATTCCGATTGTCGTAGTAACTTTCAGAGTGCTAGATATCCTGCTTTTAGATCTGAGCTTGCATATTTGCATATTAAAGTTTACTTTGTTTCAGTCAATAAAAATTTGAAAATTAAAATGATGAAGAGTATATGTTTGTCCTATGAAGTTGATGACAACGAGATGTAGGACCAAGTGTGCAAATATAAAATCTACAAATCCGTGATCGGGGCTCAGGACCCTGGAATTCATTCTTGTTCTCCGGGTTCACTTGCAGCCGCAAACAAACACCCAGAACAAATGAGCTAACAGTAGAGATAAAGCCACTCAAGAAATATTTCGAGTTTGGTTTAAGAAATCAAATCAATTATTGTATAGAGTTAAGTAAGTCGAATTAAATTTCTTGGCCGCTTTGAAGTTAGTTTCAAGCTGCGCAAAACCCAATTTTGACTAAAGCTTACATAAAAGCTGCGCTAGTTTGATTCGTCTTATCTATAGTTCATATTATTGAGTTAGTAAGATTTTACTTGACTAAACAAACAAGAATTCGCAGGCTTAACAGTTTACTTTCAACCTCTTGTTTATCATATAGCGGTTTATTCTTTTTTTTATATTTTTCTAAATTCCATTAGTTCAAGCTTGAGAAGTTTGGTCAACATTTGTATTTATACTCGCACAATATGCTTATGAAAAGAAAACGTACCAGTACTTAATAGAGCACTTAACTTGAAGTTTCTTTGCTTAGTAAACAGAGAAGCAAAAACTCTAGATTTTATTTAAACACTCTAGAAATTAACATAATGTCATGTGTCTTTTATGTTCTGCCGGCTGCCATTACGTGATTTAAATTATCCCGGCTTTGAGTAGAATCCTTTTCAAGGTCGACAGGTAAGTAAGATTAACATCAAATAGCTTTATCTTCTTTAACACGAATGGTGGCGTGAAGCTATCGAGTAATGTAATATAGCTAACATTCACTGGTGTACGACGGTTGGGGCCATAAAGTCAGCAATGCAGCGTAAGACGTCCATTGACGATATAATCTATACTAATATTATAAAGAGGAAAGATTTGTTTGTTTGTTTGTTTGTTTGTTTGTTTGTAATGAATAGGCTCCGAAACTACTGGACCGATTTCAAAAATTCTTTCACCTTTGGAAAGCTACATTATCCCCGAGTAACATAGGCTATATTATATTTTTAAAAAAATTAGGGATCCTTACTAAAACTCCAATAATGTAACATAAGGTGTAAAAAAAAGACCTGAAAAATTCCTTACGTCGCGTGCGCTGCGAAAACTATTGATGATGGAATAAAATAATGTACTACGACTTTATAGAACACACCATAATTTATCTATACTAATATTATAAAGAGGAAAGATTTGTTTGTTTGTTTGTTTGTTTGTTTGTTTGTAATGAATAGGCTCCGAAACTACTGGACCGATTTCAAAAATTCTTTCACCTTTGGAAAGCTACATTATCCCCGAGTAACATAGGCTATATTATATTTTTAAAAAAATTAGGGATCCTTACTAAAACTCCAATAATGTAACATAAGGTGTAAAAAAAAGACCTGAAAAATTCCTTACGTCGCGTGCGCTGCGAAAACTATTGATGATGGAATAAAATAATGTACTACGACTTTATAGAACACACCATAATTTACAAAAAATTTCGCGACAGCATATATCTAACTATTATAGTTAAGCCGTAATAACTGTTCTTTTATTCTTAAAAATTAATTGAAATACCGTCGCAGGAAAAGGATCTTAATTTGTATCTTGGTATTAATCCTTATCAAAATAAATTATTTCATATTCAAGACTGTTTCAATAGCTTTATGCAACTTTTTAAATTATTTAATTCAGACATTTTAATACAAAGATATTACGAGTTCAAAAATGTAAGTATTATAAAAGTTTCGTTTCGCCGCTCACTCCGCTTGGCAATTCATGTACTTTGTACAATGTTCAAAATTCACTTCGAGCAAATATCTATAGAGTCACAATCGTGAAAAAAAATGTCCGAGCCAAGATCTTTAGTTAAGTCAAGGCTTTTTAGTTAGTCGTAAGGCGATTCCAAGCCGACTACAACGCCGCGCGATGCCAAAGTGCTCGGTTACAGGCACTTATTAGGTGACATAACGTCGAGATTCGAGGAAACGGGTCATTGAGAATTGAGAAGGGTGCTTGGGCCATATCCACCACCTGTGCCAGGGCCCAGTGTGGGTTGGTGCAGATTGCCACACAATATTTTCCTTCGCCGAAAAGCCAATGATTTGAAATTCCGTACATAAGTTCCAAAGAAACTCATTGATACAGGATCGGGATTTGAACCCACCACCTCACGATTGTAGGACAGGCGTTACTACCACTAGACCACCAAAGTTATATATCTCCGCCATTAGTGTGTCGATTTATGTTTTATTGGTAGTAAATAGGTATGCAGTGGCGTAGCGTGCCTTGGAGGAGCCCAGAATCAAACATAGTTGGGGAGCCCAAATCACTCATTTCTCACAAAAGAAACAAATATGCTTGCATTAAATTGAAATAAATATATACCGCCTTACCGCAAAAGATTTAAACACTGTTTAGCCGTACAATTTGTACTGTTAAAACTTTAGTGGTAAGACGGTTATTTATAAGTTGTCACTTCCTCCTAGAAATTGAGATAGCCAAACAATTCAAATGAAATATACACTTTTCTTGCCTTTTTTTCAGGAAATTGATAATTGATAATGAATAGAATATAATTACCTATATCAGCTAAGTAAGTCTAGCTGAAGACGATTTCAGTTGTTATAAAATTTCTGCCTCTTAGGACAACTTTTGGAAGAATGCTTAAACCGGGAAAAAAAGAGATGATTTTTTTTCGGGAAGCACGAGATTAAGTGACATTGTGGATAACATTTTACTAGGTTTTGCTTACACACGTTAAGGCCCCTGTAGCCCGGGAGCCCCGTATTATTGACACGGCTGATACTGCGGTAGCTACGCCCCTACACATAGTATGTGAAAGGAATTGTCGACCTTAAAGTTCTCGAATGTAGACAATGTATTGGCAAGTGTAGCGAAGGTCTTCAAGTGAATCTAAGATCTGGTCGTGACGTCCGGAACACGTTGGATGCCAGCGCTTCGATTCCTTCCATCACAGCTCTTTGGGTTAGCAAGTTGAAGAGGCCTTAGGTAGGGCACACAATTCGTAGAAGTAGAACTGATGTCCAATGTTTTTCAAAATTCTCGAGTGAAGACAAGATCAAGAAACTAACTTACATGGGTAGAATGTATAGACTGTGGGTCTGTAATATTTTAACGTCGCTTTCATTCTAATAATTGTCATTTTCTTAAATCAGGGCTATATATTATGTACAGCCACCCAACACATACGAACTCACTTTTATTTAGATATGCCAATACATACTATCTCTTTTTCATAAACTTCGAACAGTTTAAGACTACGGAAACTCTCGCGATTTGGGTAGGTCTTAACTCATCATAATGGTTCATCCGGTATGTCTAGCATGTGTGTGGCGCATACCTACATTACGTGGTAAGTATATGTATAGCCAATCATACCCGGGCAAAGCCGGGACGGGCAGCTAGTTAAGAATAAAGGAACACGCTGGATGCGGGCAACTTGCAACCAGCCTTATTGGAAATACATGGAAGAAGCCTATATCCAGCTGTGGACTTCCTACGGTTCATGGATGGATGGACAGTTAGTGAGACACATGTGAGTATTCGTAATATTTCAATGAATAATAAGTGGAAGCTGAAATCGGCTGCTTAAAACGATTGTTAAATCTTATTTGCTATAGTTGATTTATGTATTTGTTAAAAAAAACCATAGAATAAAATAAATGAATTAGGTACTACTTTCCCCATGTGTGTATAGAAAACAGTGGAATGTGTGAATATCTTTTTTTTAGAAGAACGAAATTTTGTTGCGATTTTTGGTGTTTTGCAAAGTCAAATTTGCGCGAAGTACTATTAATTAAAGTAATTCAAACTTGTAAGTAATTCGGACACTGCAATAATTGTTATTGAGATGCTTTTCATAACATTTGGCGCAAAGCCATGGCACCATGGCGTTATTTTATTTACGAGCCATATATATATGAAAGTAGCCGATGTTACGTAAATGCACCGTGAAAAATTTGAACAACAAAGTGCAATTATTTTTCTCAACTATTCTCAGATAAAAATCGCACTTATTTGCAATTTTATTAGCTTCTAGCTAATAAATCCGCCCACAAATTTCCGTCCATTGCCACGATGATGTAAAAATGTTTGATCAATAAAAACGGAATCGAAAAACGGTAAACTTGATGCTTCAACCCGATGACTAAAATACAGTCCCCATACATAAATTATGCAAACTTAGGGCCTTTTTGTGTTCGAAATGTTTATAAACAGTTATTATTAGCAGGCAGATAACCGGATATTTTATTAAATACAATGCGTCAAGATGGGCGCGACCGTTAGGGTCCTTTCGAAACTTTGTGCGGCACAAAAATGTACCTTTTACATAATATTTACATTTTAAAACTTCCGAGTTTTTGGATTCGTCTCTATTTGATAGGCATTTTGATATAACTGGTTGTTTTATATGTAGAACGCCGGGAATATACTAGTTTTGCTAATTTTACTTTCTATGACATACAAAGTATCCTGTTTATTAACTTTTATTTCGCATTTTTTGTCTTATTAGTCTTTTTATCAAGTTTTTGTAAAGCTAGAATGATGTTCGATATTTCATTGCCATGTGAATATGCTAATGAATTGTTCTCCATTTAAAAACTTTTTTGCTGCTATAAATTACATATCACCGTTACATTTCCCAAGTTATAAACAGTTTTGGATATCAACAATGAATGATTTATATGGCTTCATGTTATTGGCCTTTTAATGTCATGTTCTGAGTAATGCTGTTTTAAATTTTTCGTTTTCCTAATGCAAATTAGCGTTTCTATGTTTATCATCATTTCGGTAGTTTTGAATTTTTTATTCGACTTTGAGTTCAAAATTCTGTATACAAATAATATGTTATTCTTATTGATCTTTAATTTTGTTTTGACTATTAATATAAATCGATTTCAGTTTAAATATTAGAAATCTTAAGTGTTCAAGATTCTGAATGCAAATAGGTATTTTACTTTTTATTAATTTTAACCGAGTTGTAACTAATAATTTATGTTAGATCTTTTTCAGTTTGGTTCGTTTGGAAAGAAAAGAGTGGTGAAAATAAATCTTTCTGAACATGACAAGTAGGTATATGAATTTTTTAAACGCTACCCTTGTAAAGAAAGAATGTCGGGATGCTAGATGGGAAAATCTTGAGATAACTTACTCGTATCTGTAAGCTCCGTTGTCCCAGAACTGCTGCTCATTCTTGATCACAGCGACTGGGGTCGTCGTGGTGGGGACGTGGTAGTTGGGTGGGACATAGTCGCTCTGCACGGGGGGTACGTAAGGGGGGCTGGCTGTTGAGGGAGGTACATAAGGCACGTTAACAGGCGCTTGGGGGACGTACGACGGGTTAACAGGGGCAGATGGGGCTTGAGTGTAAACGGGTTGGGATGGAGGAGGATTCCACGTTTGAGAAGGCACGTAGTTTTGAGGCTGGGTCCACTGGGGCGGTCTCTGGCTAGGCGGCACGTAGTTATACACGCTTGCAGCCGGAGTCAAGTCGGCGGACTCTTTTTTGAGCTCCATCGTCTCCATCGCTACTAAGTCATCGTAGATTTTTTCGTCGCTCGTCTCGGCGACCGAGACGGCCAAAATGGCGGCGAATATGTATACCTGGAAAAAGACACGATTGATTAAATAGATAGATATAAATATAAACTTTTTAGTGTGTTGGTACAATTAAACTTACAACAAACATTATGAAAACTAAAGGTTTTTATTTTATTTTATATAGGTTTGCGTTTGAATACACACTGCCTGATGTTAAGTAGATTTGCGGACTAGGGTGTACACTTACGAAGATAGGTATTTACTCGGGATTTGAAGGTTAAAACTTGTGCTACAAATAGCGGCTTTATTGCTAAAAGCGATAAATTGCTGTGTTAGAAATTTATTTCTAAACGCGCACGAGTTGATTCAGGTATTTAATTAAATTACGTATCTTCGTTTCATATAAATTGACGACATGGTACGAATTACAGAGGCAAGGAAACGGGAGGCAGTGCGCTAATCAAAGCTCTTTCATTTCAGCGCATTTGTTTTGCTTCTGGAAAATTTTAATCAAGCTTTTCTATTTTCGTATCTTGGGAATAAATACTAAATGAGTAGATTATGTATCTTGTATTTTAGGTAGTTGATTTTTATATGTAGGTAATGGTTTTGTATAATATTGCCTTTGTACATTTTTCCCCTTTCACGTAATAAGTGCTATTCATTTTGTTTTTTGCAGAGGAATAAGAGAGCATATGGATTATTTTTAGGTACAAAATTATAGACACTACGCATTATTTTTTTTTTTATAAAATACATCTTAAGTTCAACGTTACTCGATTCAATGTAATAAAACAGGTCGCATAGATTTAGGTGAAGCGAAAAATAAATACTTTTAACGGGAAATTTTGCCGATGGGGTCTATCATTTTAACCTTTTCTTAATTAAATAATCTGAACTGAATTATGTATCTCACAAAGTCACTTAAACCATCCCTTTAACACAAGAAAAGCTAATTTAATTATTTGAAAACTGCATTTTTTTTCTTTAAAAATATTTTTAAATTCACAATTTTTGGCACTTTTTCACTGTCACTGGCAAGATCAAGGACTCACCAGCCTCATGTTGTGTCCTTCTGGGTCCGTGGTCGTGTGAGCACTGTGTCCATATTTGACCGCGTCACAATTTTTATACTTTGCCAAAACGTCCTGCGGCTGCGCCTCCGATGCGCACGCGCAGCCTGCGGATCTAACCAATACATTGACCTCTCATGATGATATAGTTGGGGAAATTTGAGTTTTTCGGCAAAATTTAAAGACACAATTTGATGTGACGCATTATAATTAACGTTAGTGGCTACAATGAGGGGTTAAAATAACTGAGCCTGCTAAAATTGCGACATCTTAAGTGAAAAGGAAAATTGAACGTAGTTTAGCAGAACGGACCCAATTTATTTTTCTTTTAAGTTATAGCCATTTAAGGATTCAGATTGTCTAATATTTGTTTGAGTTTGCGACATAAAACAACCTGTTATTGTTGATCTTTAGGTATGAAAAGTTTTGATGTAAGACGTCTTTTTTATATGATAAACCTTACTTCACTAGTCGCTTTGATATCATTAACTCATTTTTGACCAAAGTGTGGTTTGAGCCAATTTCGACCGACTGACCACCGGAGGAGGTATACAATTCGACGCGTATATATTTTTTTTTTTATGTATAACCACACATAACTTTTTTCATAGTGATCCGATTTCAATAATTCCTTTTTTTTTATTGGAAAGAGTATACTTCGATATTGGTCCCATTTAAATTTTATCGAAATCGGCTGAGCCATTTTTGATACGTCAACAATAATGTGAAAAATGCTCCATCGATCCGTGCGAAATATTCGCGAATTCTGTACACGGGTGAAGACGGTCATGCTAATTTTTGCAAAAAATAATCTTGTTGCTAAACTAGTCCAATTTAAAATATAAGGATATCGCTTTCTGTAAGTTTTAGTACTCTAATTCTATCGTATTCTTTTATTGAATACTATTACTGTGCATTTTAGGAAGTATTTTCAAAACTCGAGTGAATAGGGCTCAGCTAAGTGGGAATGCTTCAGTCTACTCAAGGTGTGTACCTACACAAAATATCATATATTACAGATAACTATACAGAACATACACCTACGAGTGCGATGGCATCAAAGCATATCAATTTTGAGGAAAATATATATTTTGTACTAGAATTGTATACGGTGTAGTAATGTTATGTATTAATTTGATCAAAAATAAAAGCTCTACCCGTAAATTAAATACTCATAATTAAATTATATTTGTAATATGAAAATAAACATTAGCAACCGTTTTTTATTACGGTCAGTGGTATTTTAGCTAATTAACTTTACGTCAGCTTTTTAACGTTTTTGAAAATATGTGATCCATGAAGGTTTAATGGTACATAAAGTATAGTCAGTTAATAGATGGGCTGAATTAAAAACACAAAAGATTATTTGAGCAGTCTTGAAAAAAATACATGGAAAATATGATTTAAAAAAAGTTGTAATTTACTTGAAATTCCCTGAAAACTCTAGGTCTTAACTGACCCTGCGTTTTTACATTTTCGTAAATGCAAAATAACTCAAAAATAAACTCTAAATGAGTTCCTTTGAGCGCTACTAATTTGGGAGTTCCGGTTGATTACACAGGTGAGAGGATTTCGGATAGCTTAAGATGTCTGACACCAGGTCTAGCCAACCAACTTATATGAGCTTACTTAAACGTGCTGCATTCTCGATCGGACGTTTGACATCAGGCAGATTGCGGCTAAATGCAAGCCTTACAAAAAACTTCCTAGTCAAGATGCATCAGTTATAATTAAATCGGTAATTTTTTATGTTTTTGTGTTTGTTATCTAAATTGAAACTAGTAGTTCTTCAAACAGTAGACATCACGACGCATCTCTCTCTCTCTTTAAATAAATCTTCGAAAGCTTATCGCTTTTAACCGATTTGTTTCATAATCACAAATTTGGTTAGGATAGAGATATTAAACAATCTTTTCAAATGTTATTAAAATTTGTTATTAAAGAAATTGGATAATAAATAACAACAGCTAATTTCCTCCTTTTTTGAGGGAATTCCAAAGAAAAATCGCTAAAAAAAACAACAAATAAATTAATGTATAGAACTTGGGTACAAAGTTTCGTCGAGATTCGTTGAAAAATGCTACCTGTAGACAAAAACCAACATCCAGATAGACGAAAGCAACATCGCCGTGTGGAAGCACAGACCTCATTTCGCTTCAGCCAAAAATATGTTTTTCACATTTGAGCAAAATGTTAAGACATTGTATTTAGGGACTTTCAGTTCTCGTTTACAATTTGGTTTTTCTTGATGTAGTCCTGTAACCACAGAGATGTAATAAGTGTCACGAAAATATGAATCAGACGTAAGACAACCTTATTGAGATAACCAGTGAAAACTATGATAGCACTATACCAGTGTGATTCCTAAACTCCACTGCAGCGGAGCGGAAATAGACGGAGCATTACAGTCAGGCAGGAACTTAGCGGATCCTTGTTTTGTACTTCTTTAAAGGCGCATTTCCATTAAACTTACTAACTGTGGCCCACTATGCTGGACACCCTTGCACAAGTAAATGTTTTTTCGGTAGAGATGGATAAGCAATTACAACTTAGTTCCCCGTTTTTTTTTCAATTGTTAAATGTTTACGCTATAATGTTCAATCATAACGGCTAACAGTTTGACTATATTTTTCGACCATTATTTGGACATGATAAATCGAAAAACATGGCGGTCATACAAACAAAAGTAAATTTGAACATTATTTTACTACATAGCGCAAAATCGTTTAACGCCGATTTTTTGCAGCCTGTTTGTTTGCCATATTTTTAAGCTTATTTTGAACATTGATACAAAGTTTGAACCCTCACTAAAATATGTTATTTTTTATTATAATAAATAAACAAAAAATACACATCTTAGTACGATGATTTTTTGAAATAGGCCAACCCAGCCAAACTTTATACCCAATTCCGAACATCTCCATTCCACTTTGATGGAATTTGTGGCTGATTCATACCAATAGCAATAGTCCTCTACAACCAATTAGACTTATTCACGTGCTATGGATATGGTCAGTGCTAAACATAAAACTAAATAAACGTGCGACGCCCACGATCAGTTGTGAATGGGCGTCATACAATTAATGATATTTGGTAATAAATAGTTCCATGGTTGATGAAGTGGTATTGTAATAATTGAATTGTATCGGGTTGTTTTTGCCGCCACCTTTTTTTAGTATCTGTCTCTGAAAAATCTGAATAAATACCATCATTTAGCGCTCATGGTGTAGTTATATTTTAATAGATGTTTTATAGCGATTATAGAAGTTAAGCAACTTTGGGCACGGTCAGACTTCGGATGGGTGATCGCCTGATCGGTTATTATAAACTGACTACCGACTTGATACTGGCAAATGCATGGAATCGTGATGTGAATATCCATTTGGTAAAGAAAAAAAATCTTTAAATAATTTAAATTAATGATTTTTAGGGTTCCGTACCTCAAACAGAAAAAACGGAACCCTTATCTTTATAGGATCATATTGTTGTCCGTCTGTCCGTCTGTGTGTATGTCAAGACTCTTTATCTGGGGAACGCGTAAAGATATCGAGTTAAAATTTAAACTGTAAACGTATATCTACGGTCTCTTGCAGTTGTGTAAAAGAAAATCTTTTCAGTTATCGTTTAAAAAAGTTAGAGCCGTTTATTAAGAAATTTATCGTTGATCATCAGATGGGCGAAGAATCACTTATAACAGATACTAGTGCCATTTAATCTGTCAATTCTCTATCTCATTTATTTACATCAAAACCTATATATTAAAAAAAATAATGTCGCTTTGTGTAAAAATATTTTCTTGTTTTCACTTATTTATCATTTATATAATATTATAATTGCCTCTGCGCTAAATACGTTCTTAAGTTTTAATAAAACATCATGGTATGTATCTGAGCGTGACGCGTGTGTGACGTCACCTGTCGGCGCCATCGGAAGATCTGCGCCGGTTGTTCGCAGCCGGCATTATGCTGAGATGGAGCCGACTTGTCGCAGAAATAAAATAATGTTTAGTTAGTGTATTAGTGTAGTTAGTGTTAAGTTTATTTTTAATGTTTATAAAAAAAAAATATTTTTGTTTTATAAATAAATTACTTACTTACTTATTTAAAAATCAACATGTTTCGCACTCACAAAAATCAAAACCTAAAGGGTACTTCCCGTTGACATAGAACTATGAAATTTGGCGAGAAGCATTGTCTCAGAGTACACATATAGGAACATATAGGAATACACATTTTTATTTCAATCACAAAAGAATAGGGCCTCAAAATTCACAAAATATGGGTCCAAAATTCAAAGTGAGTAAATCGTATCATGTAAGGTGTCATATAAAAGAACTTCATTAGCACATGCTAAAACAGGTTTTTAATTATTTATAACAACGTGTTTGTACGGAACCCTCGATGTGCGAGCCTGACTCGCACTTGTCCGGTTTTTAATTTCGAAGTAATTCTTGTATTGTAATTTTACCATGACCAAATACCTAATACTAACTAAAATTGATATGATTGATCATAAGACCGTCAACTAAGTATAATGTTTTAAGTTTTTACAATGCTAATAAGTTAGTTATTTCCTTTCCGTCTTAAACACTTCAATGTCAGTCAGGGTACCTTTGTCGGACGTTCAAGGATTTGGATTAACATACAGGGTGTACTGTAAGATAACGAGAGGTGGCTTAGTGGCAGGAAATCTCAAAATTTACCCATTGATTATCTATAATCACCATCACAAATCAACACTACACACTACATCCTTTGTAATAGAGTTGTCTACAATTGGAACAGGTTGCCTGAGTATGTCATCTCAGCATGGCCTATTATACTCGTAAACTTGTTGCTTCTATTAATTTTATTTCATGTTTAAATATATTCTGTTCTATTTTTATGTAATATTTTAATTCGTAGTCTTTTAGGAAAAAAAATGTAACGCACTAGGCGTTACATATTTTCTGTAAATAAACTAATTGAAAAATAAACACATTTAAGAACAGACTGAACCTTTGGATGATGAAGGAAAAAACCTTTGACGGATAAATATTAATTTATTTTGACTTTGCTTGATATAGGCAAATCAGTGTACACTGTTTGCCTATAAATAAAAAAAATATATGTCATATTAATATTAAAAAGAGGAGTTTTTGAGGTTATATCAGATAATTTCCGTCTATTCTAAAACGATTTTGAAAATTTTTATTTGTTAGTGTCGTAGGAAAATCACGCTGGCAAAGCCTAGAAAAAAACAAGTTATCGATATAGATAACTCTGAAAATATACTCTCGACGTATTTGTATTGAAAAAAAAAACATGTAAATCGACTTACGGGCAGAAATTACATAACAGTCACGAAATAAAAATAAATAAATTCGGAAAATTATTAATAATATTCTTTTTAACTATAAATTGCTTTAATAAAATTCTACGACGCTTGAAAATGTGTTACATAACTTCTATTTTTTTCTTTCATTTCTATTTACTATTTTGGAGTAGTTATTATATCTGCTTAACATCAGGCAGTAGGTAGTTAAACTCAAACCTATTTTAACTAAAAAAAAAAGTTTATAAGCTTATATCATTAAGCTATGCCATATATCACACTTATTTACACCCTGTATATTTTAAAGTACATATGTTATATGATACATTAGGATATTACATTATACCTACGTGAGATGGATACTGAGTACAAAAGCAAGGTTGCATCATGTACCTATGTAGGCGCATCAAAGTCATGTTTTGAAAAAGTCCTTGGATTTTCGTGTGTTAAGTTTTTCTTGACCATTTTTTAATCATTTAGAGCCATAAAGCTAAGCTAAGGCTAGACTTCACCAAGGGGAGCGGAGATGTGTGAAGCTGGGTAGATCTCTATAGTCCGAATGCTCATTAAATAAATGCTCTGTTGCATGGCACTGTGGCATGGTTGACAAAATAAGTTCCACTCGGGTCACATTTGTATTGTATCGTGCTTACTAATAAGTGTCATAGTCCATTTGTCCAACATTGTGTATGTTGGTTTGTTTGTTATTACGCAGAAAACGAAAAAATGGATCGATTGACTGCCTCGGTGGCTCAGTGGTTAGTGACCCTGATTTCTGAATCAAAGAGGCGTGGGTTCGATCCCCACCCAGGGCAAGCATTTATGTGATGAACATAGGTGTTTGCTCTGTGTCTGGGTGTTATTTAGTTACTATCTATATAAGTACTAGCGGACCCGGCGAACTTCGTACCGCGAAAGTTAATGAATGTAGGTAGCTAACCTTACGGAGATACCTACATTAGGATATTTTAAGTTTAATGGCTGTCATCCAAAATGTAGATCTCATTGAGCTATCTCATTTTTGTGAAAATAGCATTGATCAAAAGTTGACATTTGCGGAGATAAACCACTTTTAAGTTCGACAGCTGTCATCCAAAATGTAGATCTGGTTCAGCTATCTCACTTTCGTGAAGATAGCATTGATAAAAAGTTGACAGTTACGGAGATAAACTACTTTTGATTTCAACAGCTGTCATACAAAATGTAGATCTGATTGAGCTATCTCACATTTGTGAAGATAGCATTGATCAAAACTTGACATTTGCGGAGATAAACCACTTTTAATTTCGACAGCTGTCATCCAAAATGTAGATCTGGTTTAGCTATCTCACTTTTGTAAAGACAGTAATGATCTAAAATTGGCAGATACGTAGATAAACCACTTTGAAGTTCGATAGCTCTCATCCAAAATGTAGATCAGCCTCCCTACCGCCTAAGCAATAGCAATCGTAATAGCAATCGTTTATGACTTCATTTTAAGCATATAGCACCGCCTATGTGACGTTAGCCATCAATTGCTTTGTGCGGATTGCTAAAGCAATCGTTTAATGAACAACTTTGATGGCTAATGCCACATAGGCGGTGCCAAATGACTAAAATGAAGTCATAAACGATTGCTATTACGATTGCTATTGCTTAGGCGGTAGGGGGGCAGCCCCCCTAACGCCTGGTATAGCTATCTCACTTTCGTAAAGATAGCATTGATCAAAAGTTGACAGTTACGGAGATAACCTACTTTTAAGTTAGACAGCTGTCATACAAAATGTAGATCTGGTTGAGCTATCTCACTTTTGTAAAGACAGTAATGGTCTAAAATCGGTTGATACGAAGTAAGTAATAGTAAGTGCGCCACAAAATATTAGCCCCAATTTAATGTGAAACGGTACACAAATATTGTACCAAACAATCATTTCAAACCCAAGAAACAGTCAATCTCTACTAATGTGTTTCGTTATGGTTATCATCCGCAGCTTTCTTTGTCCCACTGCTGGGTATAGGCCTCTCTCTTTCTGTGACATCTACCTCGGCTCTTTGCCGGTCGTGACCAGGCTCGACCGGTGGTATTGATGATATCGTCGAGATAGTCGACCCACCTTGCTGCCGCGCCGCACATAGCTGAGCGCGCTCACCTATTCAAGTACCCTACACTGAGAAAAAAATCGCCACTAAATATTACAAAAGTCCTTTGTATTTGGCGAAAACACTAAATTTTAGTATAATTTACCAAAGTTTTACTGTATTTGCAATTTTTATTATTTTTTACTAACAGTTTTGTTTTTGTAATTGTAATTCCTAAAATACGATTTTAGTAAATGCAGATATTGCAAAAGTTTAATATTTATTACAAATTTATAGTAAATATTGTTAGAGTTTTGTAAATTCCGCAAATTCGATTACTATTTTCAAGAAAAGGTAGTTGTGTTTCTAACAGTTTATCTATTTTGTAATTCTAAGTAATACTTTTAATCAATTTTAAAAAACGTTTGTAATTTTAAGAATTAACTATAGTTGATACAACAAAAATATTTAGTTTTACCTTTTTGTAATTCTAATCAACACGCTTTATTTATTTCAACACGGGTTTGTAATTTTTAGAAAATATAAAAATATTGGTACAAGAAAAGATTTAGTTTTTACCTTTTGTAATTCCAAGCATCTCGTTTTATTAATTTCAACACGTATTAGTAATTGTTAGAAAGAACTATAATTGGTACAACAAAAATATTTTGTTTTACCCTTTTTGTAATTCCAAGTAACATGCTTTTTTAATTTCAACACGCGTTTGTAAATATTAGAAATAACTTTAATTGGTACAACAAAAATATTTAGTTTTTCCCTTTTTGTAATTCCAAGTAACACGCTTTATTAATTTCAACACTCGTTTGTAATTATTAGAAATAACTTTAATTGGTACAACAATAATATTTAGTTTTCCCTTTTTTGTAATTCCAAAGAGCATGCTTTATTAATTTCAATACACGTTTGTGATTTTTAGAAAGAACTTTAATTGGTACAACAAAAATATTTTGTTTTACCCTTTTTGTAATTCCCAGCAACATGCTTTATTAATTTCAACACCCGTTTGTAAATATTAAAAATAACTTTAATTGGTACAACAAAAATATCTAATATTTCCCTTTTTGCAATAACAAGCAACACGCTTTATTAATTTCAACACTAGTTTGTAATTATTAGAAATAGCTTTGACTGGTACAAGAATAATATTTAGTGTTTCCGTTATTGTAATTCCAAGCAACATGCTTTATTTATTTCAACACACGTTTGTAAAATTTAGCAAGAACTTTATTTGGTACAACAAATATAATTAATTTATCCCTTTTTGTAATTCCAAGGAACACGCTTTAATTATTATGAGCTTTTAGCGGCTTCGCCCGCGTGGCCTACAGGAATCAAAATATGACGTACTGTTTTTTCAGAAACAAACATTATAAGCGCTCTTACGATAATAATCTCAATTGAAATTACAAGATGACAAAATTCCCAAACAAAGCATTATTGCTTTTCAAAAACAAACAATTGACAAAACAATAAAATTGTCAAAATTAGCCGTAAAACGTAAACTTATCGCCTATAACAATAGCAAATATTAGATCATAAGTAGTAGTAAGTAACAATATTTTTCCCAGAACAAATTATAATAAAATTATTTTACGCCATGGCAAGTCTTGAGTAGTAAAAAAATGAAGAATAAGCATAGCTGCTGGATTCTTAACGCTTACAAATAAAAAGCAAATTTTTGGCTTTAAAATTTAATAAGGTATGGTTAAATATATGAAGCTATTAAACAAAAACGGAAAAAAGTTTACGTTTACTATCAAAAGTCATGGTAAGGGCACTGAAGTTACTGGAATAATATACGAGATAAGTTTACACTTTATTACTCGAAAAATCTCAAATTAATACTTATGCATTAATTCTAATTGCATTAATTGGCATTAAGATTTTTTCTGATGCCGCGTTTTCTGTTCCCGCCAACGTCGTTGAAATATTCTTATTTGACGGCTTTGACTTTGGTTTCAGTAGTTCAGTACACTAAGTATCTTACTCTTACTTACTTACTTACTCTTACTCTTTATTAATAACAACTAGTTATAGGTCATTTGTAATGCATGCTAACATATTTCATCAAACGTTACCTATAGTATGATTCCTTATTACTAACATAAAAAGGTGCATTTAACAAAATCCAATAAAAATTGTATCATACGAGTACTTCGTAGGGTTTGACATGCTCTTAGGCGATTAGTACTATGTACTTACAAAAAAAATCCACCGCGTTGGTACCTAGATAGGTACTGGTATAGACAAGTATTGGTATCTGATATACCACTGGTTTGAAAGATGAAAAAAAATTGATTTACCTTGTTTTGTAATTACAAGCGTGGGTTTAATCATTTTCAAAACACGATTGTCATTTGTATTGAAAGGAAGAATAATTTCAAGCATGAGGCTTTATTAATTTCAAGACACTATTGTAATTTTACTACAATACTTTAGTTAATGCAACAGAAACATTTAGTTTTTGGTTTATTTTGTAAATCCAGCAATAAGCTAAGTAATTTCAACGAAATGTTTTGTTATTTCCAGTAAAGTGTCAGGTGTGTTTTGCTTTATGAATACGATCCCGCCTTTCCAGCAGCCATTTCGTCGTTGCTTGCAGTAGAGTAAACATGTAAAGGAGAGTGAAGTTCAGTACCAACAAACTGTGTTTTACCAACAGATTTAAACACTCTGAGTGACAATTGACAATCTTACCCAGGAGTCAGTGTTATAACAGCTATACAGTCATACTGAGTAACTGGGGTCTCAGTGAATACGATCCCGTCTTTCCAGCAGCCATTTCGTCGTTGCGTGCAGTAGAGTAAACATGGAGGATGAAGTTCAGTGCGTACCAACTAACTGTGTTTAATTAAGTGTCATAAGTACAGATTTAACCAGTGTAAGTGAAAATTGACAATTTTACCCAGAATCTACGGGGTAACTGGGTTTCTCCGTGAATACATTATACTCGCCGGCAATGTAAATTATGTTTTATTGTAAATGTGGCTGTTTCGTGTGTTATATTATACATGTATAATATTTAATTTAATAAACATGACTTCACTTGAATCTTTATTTTTATGTCTACAATTATTATTCACCTTGTAACTTACATTTAGTATTAGTTTATAACCTTAGATTCGTTTTGTAAGATATGTAACTCAAGTAGTTTCAATAGCTTAATTTTGTATTATTTAGTTGGTTTTTGTAATGTCTAGTTTAGTTCTGTGATATCTACTTAATAAACCCTATCCATAAAAAGTTATAAAACACTTCAAATTGAAATATTAAAAACTGTATACTTATAGGTCATTGTTATAAGCAGGTATACAGTTTTTAATATTTCGATTTGAAGTGTTTTATAACTTTTACATTGATAGGGTTTACTAAATTGATAACACAGAAATTATACTAGAAATTACAAAAATCAACTAGATAATACAAAATTAAGCTATTGAGGCTTACTAGATATTACAAAACAAATCCATCAAAATTACTAGGTGTTTACTAGATGATACAGAACTAAAATTTCGAAAAAACTAGGACTTTACTAGATATTACATAACTAATCCATTGGATCTACTAGGGCCTTACTACATTTAACAAGACAGGTATTAATAATTCCTATTAAATATCAATTTGTTTTTTTTACAGGGCATTTGTTGTCCTCGGGATTAGTAAAATCTTAGTAAAGAGTACTAATGAGTTTGCTAGATATAACAAAACAGGTATTAGTAATACCTACTAAATATCGATTTGTATTTTTAACAGGGCATTTGTTGTCCTCGGGATTAGTAACATTTTAGTAAAGAGTACTATGGACTTTACTAGATATTACAAAGCTAATCTATTGAAACTACTGGGGCCTTACTACATATAACAGAACTGATATTGTAATACCTACTAATTGTATTTACAAAAATCGATTTGTATTTATTACAGGTCATTTGTTGTCCTCGGATTTAGTAAAATTTTAGTAAAGATTACTATTTTTTTGTTAGTTTTTCTCTCAGTGTAGTTGACCAGCTCGGTCACCACCGTTTTTCTTGCTCAAGAAGCGCTGGTCGAATTGGTTGCCACGCCAGTGTGAACGATGTCATACGCAGGGCTTTTGCGACCGCCAATATAGCAGTCGTATTCGAACCGAATGGGTCTGCGCTTGGTGATGGCAAAAAGCCTGACGGTATGAAGCTGGTCCCATGGAAGTGTAGACGGCCCTTAGTATGAGACGCGACTTGCGTCGATACTTTGGTACCGTCACATCTTTCTGAGACTCAGAGAAGGGTTGGAGCGTTGGCCGATTCGGAGCAGCACAAACGGCGCAAATATGCTAACCTCGGCAGTGGTTACATATTTGAGCCGTTTGAAATTGAGACATTGTGCCCGTGGTGGCCGGTCTTGTTTTCAAAAGTCTTTCTGAGCGTCTTGTGTACCCGACGTGTGACCAAAATGCTGGTGTTTATTTGGCTAACGTATAAGCATTGCCAATCAGCGTGGCAATGCTGCCAGCATGCTGGGCACGCTGCTAACTGGCAGTGGGCTTGAGTATTTGGATTCTGTGGATGATCCAATTGCTTGTTATGTAGTAGTAGTTTATGAAGTTTTACATTATAAGTCTTGTATTTAGTGGTAATTAATAAAGGCACTTGCTCTATAAAAAAAAGTCAAAAGTCAAGTAAAGTACCCTTGCACCTTGCCACTGTCCAAACCTAACCTGACATCATAATACCTTATACTTATAAATGCTTCTGTTGATTAAGATAAGGTTAGAGTGTACGGGTTTCCGCCTTGTCGTGGCGGGGGAACTTAGTAGCCGAAGCTTATGGGCGGCGCGGGAATCGGAGGTAGAGCCGCTTCTCTGGGTTTCTTTTCACACAGCTTAGAAGGCGGTGCTCTAGGTCTCCCGTTTTTTGCGTCTTTACCCCCTAGGCAGTATAAAAGTTTGCACTCGAGGTTGGGCCGCTTCTCTGGGCTTTTTAACTAAAGCAGCTGAGAGGTTGGCCGGTAAATTGCGTGACTTATGAGGAGTGCCGCAACTGAGGCGGGCTGCACTGTTATTACTGTTCAATCCTTACCAAACCAACAAAAATGCATGTTCGTGCCAAGGTCACAGTTTACAGTTAAGGTTGATAAGTTTACTCATGCCATACTACTCATTGTAAAAATCAAGTCGATCCGTTTTCTTCGTATATTATAATGGATTCTGTACCATAGAGGTAGAATAAAGATACATGTTAAACCTCTAATGGTGATAGATTTAAAAATATTTTTAATTTCAGTCAAAATGACGGCCCGTTATTAAACGTCATTGTAATATGTAGCATGGCAAAGGGAAAAACGATTTTATCTAATTTTAATGTCAGTTATCATTGTCGATCCATAGTTTAATTCCTCTTCGAGCTGACGTAATAATGGAAAGAAAATTCGTCCCTTTGCTATGCTAAGCGTGACATTTATAAAATTCAGCAGTCAATGTATGTCACCTGTCATCTAATTACGTTTCGTCAATCAATTTTCGGCCTAATTATGAAGGTGCCATCGTAAATTTAACAGCAACGTAAAAAAAATTCTCTCTATCGAATGCCTAAAGTGAAAAAGAAACAGAAATATACTTATTAGCTATTATAATTACGATCGTGCCTTCATAATTGGGCCTATTAGCGTCGTTGTGATAGGTGACTGTAACGATAGTTTTTGTCCTATCCTACAGGAATTTCACTATGCAATTTTCGGGATAAAAAGTATCCTATGTCCTTCTCCTGGTTCTAAGCTACCTCTCCACCAATTTACAGCCGAGTCGGTTCAGCCATTCTTGAGTTATAAGTGGAGTAACTAACACGACTTTCTTTTATATATATAGATGTATTTAAAAATAAGTATATGTAGTATATCAGTCTCTGGCAGCCATATCACAAGCTTTGCTTAGTTTGGGGTCAAAGATGTAAGATGTCCCATAATATTTATTAGATTTTTGGCATGGGCATACTTTAAAGATCGGCTAATTTCATCCCCAATCATAAAAAAAACCTTATGCCATGCCGGCACAAAAACATAAAAATCACGCGAGTAAAGCCGCTGGTAAAAGCTATTAAGCCAAACACTTATGCTGTGGAATTACAGACTACAACCTACATTACTATGCCAGTATAGTTTAGGCTTAAGAGTGCGCCTAATGCCATGAAAAAAAACAGATTTCACCCGCGCTTCTTGCATCGCCCGCTATCATCTATGCTGCTTTGTTTAGAGTCGAAAATCGCATGTCACATTTCACGATGAATTTGGCTTCGAGCGTCAGCTTACATATTTAGGTCACATTTTATTTATTTATTCAAAATTTAAGCATATATTAAAAAAACTAATCGATTACTCTACTAGAACATTAGTCTAGCTACGTAATTTGTCAAAAATAATGTGGTGTTGTCGCTGATAATTTCGAGCATTTGAAAAAAAAACATTTTTTTATGATGCGAAGTTTTAATTTTTTTCTAAGGTAACCATATTATTTTCCAAAACTCTACGCGATTACTCTGCTACTATAGGTTCTTTCCTTTCACATAGTATTTTTTAATATGGATATTCATGTTCGTTATCTTTACACCACGTCTTTAAAAAGTCGATTTTGGCATTAGGCGTTCCCTTAAATCATATCGCTTTAAGTGTATGACGCTGTTGTACAAATTTTGTCATTGAAAAATTCCTGAATCACCATATTATAAAATCTTTAATTGAACGTTTTTTCCAGCTTATATTGCTGCAGCTTTGGTGCATCGCATTTGTAACGGATAAAGTCCGAATTCCTTTAAGTTTTTTCCTTTTGCTCAAGTTTCAATCTTTTTACCCAAAATTCTTGGCAATCACAGTATTGGTTGAATCATCAGGACTTACCTTTTATAACGGTTTCAGAAGGATGAAATCATTCAAATCTTGCAAAACTTACTCTTACTTAGATCTTGGTAAAATTAAGTTTCATGGCATTTAAGATGAACAATCTGAAAATTCAATGACTAATTTCCATTGAGCAAGTATCATATATATTTGCTCGAAGGTAATCACGTTTTTGTTTTAGTGTTTAATCAGGATAATGTCACATAATTTTAGTCAAAGAAGTAAATGAACATAAACAGGATAATAATTCAAGGAATGAATTGGGACAATGAAAAATATGCAAATAATGGTAACGTTTTAACCGACTTCCAAAAAGTAGTATGTTCTATGTTCGTCTGTATGTATTTTTTTGTGTAGGTATATATTATGTTCATTGATATTTTCACCATTTGTGAACCGATAAAAAAATCTTTGATGTTTATTGTATTCCGTATATGTTTGTATTTAACTACATACTGCCTGATGTTGAGCAGATATGCGGTCTAGGGTCACGCTTACCTAAAAGATACCTATTTACCCGGGATTGGAAGACACCCACTTTGTACTTACTTAAGCGCTTTAGTTGTCATTTAAATTTTTTCGAAATCGGCTGAACCGTTTCTGAAAAACCAATAATAATGTGTAAACATTGATTCGAGCGAACTATTCAAATTTTGTTCACTATTGAAGTCGGTTGTGTCATTTTTTGCGAAAAATAATTACCTATGTCGCTTAGTAAAGAAAGTTATGTGAAAATCAGGAGCATTTTTCTAGGCCGGAGAGTTGAATTTGGCAAAATTTAACTACGCAATAATATCCTCCCACATTTGCTCATACAAAATAATAAAGAAATACATTGGGTAAGGGAAATATTTTATCAAGAAAACTCAGTGGAGCGCGTAGTGAGTTTTTCACAAAGCACTTGAGAGCTTCGAAAGAAAAACGAGATTATATTTTAGGGTATTACATTTGAGGAAATTCTAAGCTTTTTTAAGTTTGCGAATGTTTTTGCTGAAAGCGCTTTTTGCTGACTTGGCATTTTGAATGAATGTAGTAATACCTTGCCCAGAGTTTTTGTTCCCGATTTTGTATAAGTAGAAAGTAAAACGTGGATTACTTTACCTGAAGTTTGTCCAAGCATCAGTTTATACAGTAGCAGCTTTACTCATATTTGTTATATTTCGTCTACCTATACTAAATATAGTATCTACCTTTGTACTAAAATAAAACTAAATAATCTCTCTTTTTCGTCCAGCGGGGGTTTAAAATATTTTTATTTTGATAAAAAAACAAAATATATATAAATATATTAAAACCATAAATCGTTTATTTATTCAATTATACAAATTATGTCATAAAACTAAAACAATAAAAATTGTTAAAATAATAAGTCAGTCAGTAAGTAATAAGTCATAAAATAATTCAATAGGTACCTTTATTTACGGGCAAAAGTGCCTTTATTAACTACAATAAAATACATTACTACTTTATATGCTAAAACTACCTAGACTACTACTACATAAAAAGCAATTGGATCACCCACAGACCCTTGATTAGGTACCTAATAGGTAAAGCCAAGTTGTAGTCCGTAGAAATAAAAAGAACAAAATATCTTGAGATCTTGTTCTAATTTGACTATAGGCTAGTTGACAATTTTTTTTATGTCCTCTTGTAACAGCGAACCATAAACATAGACGATTAACGAAAAAATAAAGTTATATAAATAAAGACGTTACAAGCATTTTATTTTCTTGCTAGACAAAGAGCGCACTTTATTAGAATATGACGTCACGGCCCTTAAGTGTCATACATTTTCCATACTATGTATGTTATGCTTTGTGGGAAAGGGACAAAGCATCACTTCTTAATCCCTACCAAAATCTTTACAATTTTATATCTTTGAAGTGGATTAGCCAATTTTAGTTATTTTTTCTGTTTACGAATCATAATTAATTGCAGAATTTACTAATCTTAATAATTTTAATCAATGCAATACTAGTCAACTACCCTATTGTAAAACACGAAAATTGCCGCAGTGTACTGCAATCATGGTTCTGTAAAAAATGTTGTACTACCCATGTACCCATTTAGGGTATCCATTTGTTAGTTGTCTCGAGTTTCCTCAATTGAAAATGTTTTGTTAGTCTCAACCCACATTATCGTAATCAATTCGTTGCAAGTATTCATTTAACAACATTGCAATTGTTCTTAGACCTTGGCTGACTGCAGTTTTTCCAAAAGCGTTTTATGACTTTTTTTCCAAAATCGTATGCGAAAAATACTGAGACACGACATCCATTCAATTGGTTCAATTGTATCTAACAGAAGGTGATTTTGTGTTATTTTCCTACGACTTTGAGGCACAGATTAGGAAAACACAGAGGGACCGCCTGAACTGAGTGAAACATCTTCAAGTATACAAAGTATTGAAACGCTTTCGGCCGTGTACGCAGTCACATACCTAGACAAACTCGCAATTCAAGCATTGCCAGTATTTGCATTTGTAGAGAATCGTGAAATAAGACTAATTAATGTTAGCAACTAGCTATTGCACTAGTAAATAAAGAAACTAGGATTGAATAATCAATCTTGATAGAAAGTTAATAAATGAAAGCAAATAAATGAGATAATTCTGAGCACTCTGAGCAGTGTAATCAATTGGTTTACATTGAATCTACATTCATATAATCTGCACCATTTTACTCTATGTACAGTTATACCAAATTACCTGTACATGCACCGGCATATTCAATAGTTTAATGTTATATCTAAGCCAAGCTAACCTAAAATCATGAAGAGAAATTGGGCCATATCAAATGACTCAATTCCTCTTTATTTTCTACTTAGACTCAATTTCTACTTAGACAAATTCTGGGCCAGGCTGGCCCAAATTGAAACGCCATAATCTAAACGTTGAAATTTTATTAAAGTAACTACAATTCACAATAGATACTATTCTATCTATATTGCTGTACATTGGCAGTTTAAAAATACTTTCTGATGCAACTTTTTCAGTTTCACTATCTGTCCTTACATAATCTGTGTCATTACATTTTTGTACAAGAGCCCCTATAAATAAAACAAAAGCGTGGTTTTGTCATTGCCTTGTAAGTCCAGTAATGAAACACATAATTCGATTTTGGTCTTATCGGTACTTTAAGTGGATTTATATCAGGACAATAAAACAAGGGTCTATCTCGAATGAATACGTCAATAATTTAGTGGATGACACATTTGTTATGACTAAACGAGGGAAGGGGTTACGTAGGGGTTATGGTGTACGGTAGCATTTTGTTACTGTCATTAATTACGACTTTAGGTTAATGCATCAGATAAATAATATTGATCGTGACATACGAGTAGCTATAGTAAAATATGTGTTATTATAGTGGTTAATTTTGAAGTCGGGGTTTTTTAAAGTCTAAGTTATGACATGTTGTAAATTGGCATACACTATTTTGGGTTTAGATACGTATGTACTGTACTGTATCAGCCTTTTAATAGTCTACTGCAGGACGTAGGCCTACCCACGAAGGGTGATTGGGCCATATTCACCACGCTGGCCCAGTGCGGGTTGGTGGATTCGCATACGCCATCGAATTTCTTCTATGAAAGTATGCAGGTTGCCTCACGATGTTTTTCTTCACAGAAAAGCCAGTAATGTGAAATTCCGTACATAAATTCTAAAGAACTCATTGGTACGGGACCGGGATTTGAACCCACGACCTCACGATTGCAAGGCGGATGTCACTACCTCTAGGCCATCACGGCTTCACGGCTTAGATACGTATATCTCGTAGTTTTTCGTTATATTTTTTCTGTCATATTTTATTAATTTAAATTAAAGTTTACTCTTCATGTTACTATTTTAATGTTGTAAATTGTACAAAATATCATATAATATTACAGCTGAATTGATCTTAATAAATTGAAAGAGTACAACAAAGAAAAATACCGTAAAACGTACGGGCCGCTAGAATAAATTGCAAACATTTTTGATGTCGATGGTTTTATACCTAAGAATTTCTTATCATAAAGAGGTATTATTTTAAAAAGAGTGGGGTTATAATTCTCAAAGTATGCAATATACGAGTAAGATCTTATAAAATACGAATGCTGGATCATAACCTTGTCATCACTTTACGACCATGGAGATTTATAAAATTCAATCACATTTTTGGGACCCCACGCATCTTAATATCCTATATCCTTTAATACATCTCATAAAAAATGTTTGAGATAAAAATGCAATTTCTTACTGGTAATGGGAAAAGCTTCAGAGGTAAATTATATTAGTGATGGAATGATCCCTAATATCTTACATTGTAATATATGGATACTTCATCCATCCATCCATCAGCCAAAGGACGTCCACTGCTGGACATAGGCCTTCCCTATGGATCTCCAATAAGACCGATTGGAAGCGGCTTGCATCCAGCGCGATCCTGCGGTGTTAATGAGGTCATCCGTCAACCTTGTGGGTGGACGTCCTACGCTGCGCTTACCGGTACGTGGTCTCCAATCGAGAACTTTTCGACTCCACCGGTCATCAGTCCTCCGCGCTATGTGCCCTGCCCATTGCCATTTCAACTTGCTAATCCGTTGGGCTATGTCGGTGACCTTGGTTCTTCTACGGATCTCTTCATTCCTGATTTGATCCCGCAGAGAGACTCCGAGCATAGCCCTCTCCATAGCTCGTTGGACTACTTGGAGCTTACTGATAAGGCCCATAGTGAGAGACCACGTTTCTGTGCCATAAGTCATCACTGGCAATACACACTGATCGCAAACTTTCGACTTGAGGCACTGAGGTATGTCGGACGTGAAGACGCTACGCAATTTTCCGAACGCTGCCCATCCGAGTTGATTCGGAATCGACAAAATGAATGAAAGATTTTTTTCACAAATTCTGGTTTGGCTCCGTAGTAAAAGTTCTTCATAATGATGATCTGAAGCACTTCCTTTCGGTTAAGCAGGTACACCAGTTCTAGATAACCATGGTATTAGCTGTAAGCGTAGGTAAATATTACGGGAGACATAAAATAATGTCACGGTAGTACAGACATTTCTCTATGATGTTATAAATACGTGATGTAGGCTTTTCTAAACTGAACTTCTGGCATATGTATAAGAACAGAAAATTGATCATAGGACCTCGTATGCAAGAGTATTGCATCCATGGATCCTAGTATAAAGTTTTGTTATCTTGGGCACTCGATACTTCGGGATACACTGTTTTTCTCATTTTCTAATGAAAGAAACGGTGACTAAGTTATCAGCTCAAAATTTTAAATCGACGAAACGAACAATTGTTGACTTCCTTCAGATAGTTTTAAGTAATCTTGCGACGATCTCCACTTTTTGTCCTTTTCCTTCCTTTTTGTCCTTTTTAACCTGTTCCAAAGTAAATTTTTAGTGCTAGAAAATACCCGAACATATATCTTGGCACTAAAAATAAACTGAAGTTCCGGAAGATCCTTAATTTTATTTTATGTTATACTTCGGAATGTTATGTGCAATTAACACATTCTTTGCCAGATTTATGATTATGAAGTTCTTTGTATAGTCGTGTGGTGCTATTTTTTAGAGATGCTAATGAACCATTTTGCGTAGGATTTTGCACTATTCAGTCAATATTGAGTAAGTGGTGTAAGTGGATATATTTATCTAGTTTGTATACTTATCGTGTTTGCAGAAATGAAGAGGCAATTATCGCCATTTTTTAAAGTCAAATTGTGTGAAGATGTTTGCACGGATGGGAAAGATAATATACAAGTTGAAATTTAAAGAAAAACATGAAATATTGGAACATTTTACTTTAAACATTTTATAGCGAAGACTCTTATATTCTTGCCAATTCTTATCTGAATTACTAAGTTTTTATAAGAATTTGACTCCTTCAAAGCAGAACCTGCTAGATAGACAGCCATAAGTAGAGCGTTATATTCCATGATTCTATTGCAGAAATGATATATGTATTTGCATAGCGAAGAACACAAAACAGGTTACCTGTGCTTAAAATTGATTTGTTTCTCACAAAGCAAACATATAATTTTTGAATTTGGATTACTCTCCGAAGCTTAATTTGTGAAAAGGTAAAATTTCGCATTAACATAGATTTTAAATGCTTGCTTATAATTGGTCTCGTAACAAGCATACGACCTAGTGAGCCACCGGTTCGAACTGTTTTTGAGTCGCTCCTTAGCCACAGCTGCTTTGGTAGATCAGCAGGTCCGCTTTGGTAGAGTCTAGGCTTGTTGAGAACGGAGAATGAAATGTTGAAATTCTTATACACCCTAAAGTTTAAGGTTAAGCAAATAATCTTAAAAATATCACTGGTGCGCGTGTCAAACAACAAAGAATTTAACGGTTGTTTGAGAAGGAGTTACCAGGAACTTTGTCAAAATAGACGAGCAAACTTTTATTTGAAGACAAACGATTATGAAAATACAGTTTGTTATTATGACATGATTCAACGAGGTTTCTTTGCGAAAGTTTAAATGATTCTATTGACTTAACAGCCCTCGAAATTATTTGCTCTGTGGCATGTTTTGGTAAAGACTGCCGTTTCGGGATGCTTCTGAATTTTTTTTGTTCCATTTTCCGGTATTACACAAATTTAATCAAACCGATAATTAGGTTAAATGTTTTGTTTATCATAGTTTTAATCAAAAGCAGATCTAATTTGAACTGCTTTTCTGATTCTTAATAATGTTAATAGTAAGAACAAGTAATTACAACAGTAAGAATAGTATAGTATAAAATACATAACTTTTTATTGTTTATACCAGAAGCCTTTATTGCTGGAATAAGTTTATGAAGAAAAGCACCGTTAGGGACCCGGCATGTGTAAATCGCTAACCAATCCACCAACCCGCACTGGGCCAGCGTGGTGGCTATGGCCTAATCACCCTTTGAGGGTAGGCCTACGTTCTGCAGTGGACTGTTAGTACTAACTAAAACTAAAAAGCTGTACAGTGTACAGTACAGTATGCGTAAATCTGGAGAAAACTTTAAGTAGGTATATTGGAGCGTCTTACATAGGTCCTATTCGCTCTACACGATGATAGGCTAGGCATGCTTACCAGTAATTTATGCAGAGTTATCTGATTTCCCTGTACTAAGGCGAAAGGGATTAATTAAGACGACCTTAAACAACTTATACCTAGTGTAGGACCAATCCGGAATAAAAAAAACCGGACAAGTGCGAGTTAGGCTCGCACACCGAGGGTTCCGTACAAATCCAGAAAATTTCACAAAATTGGGAAGTAAGTTGTTAAAATCTTTATACCTACTATATCATCGACAAAAATGTTTTTTTTTCGCTTTTCTTGTCATACATTAAAAATTACACATTGTTAAAATAATTAAAAATCTGTTTTAGCATGTGCTAATGAAACTCTTTTATATGATACGATTTACACACTTTGAATTTTTAACCCATATTTTGTGAATCTAGGCCCTATTTTTTTGTGATTTAATTAAAAATGTACAGTTTTTAGATTTATTCCTATATGTGTACTCTGAGACAATGCTTCTCGCCAAATTTCAGAGTTATATGTCAACGGGAAGTACCGCGTAGGTTTTGATTTTTGTAAGTGTCGAAATATGCTGTTTTTTACGACATAAACGGCCCTAACTTTTTTAAACGATAACTGAGAAGTTTTTCTTTTACACAACTGCAAGAGACCATAGATATACGTATACAATTTAAATTTCAACTCGATATCTCTACGCGTTCCCGAGATAAAGACTCTTGACATACACACAGACGGACAGACGGACAACAAAGTGATCCTATAAGGGTTCCGTTTTTCCGTTTGAGGTACGGAACCCTAAAAAAAGTATACAAATTTTGTCCATTCCGAGTTGCGTTTTTGCATGGGACTGTTGATTTGTTTTCAAACGAAATTCGAAATTCAGTTTAGTTCCATAGTAAAAGTTATTCATAATATATATATATATTCATCTTCTATTGGTTAGGAGATTCTCTCTGTATTGAAGGCTGATGCGGTATGCTAATATTGAACAGAATTGCATGCTGTAAGACTGTTACAGCAAACCTCATAATTCAATCGACTGCAATCGTAATTGAATTAATTAACGAAACCTCAAACATAATTCTTTTTAACTTACGTTTTAACTAATGGCATTGGTGACGTCATCAGCTGCTTAACCACAGATCTCGCAAAAAGGAGCATGTTTTTGTAGTAGAGATCTGATTTTCCACAGAGAGCTCTGTTTAAAATTACAACTACTCAACGCCAATAATGCGGAATAAAATAAATAAATATTTTTAAATATTTTTGGGACATCTTACACACGGCCTCTGACCCCAAACTAAGCAAAGCTTGTGATATGGCTGCCAGAGACTGATATACTACATATACTTATTTTTTAAATACATTCTTAGATAGATAGTAACTAAATAACATCCAGACACATAAATATTTGCCCTGGGTGGGGATCGAACCCACGTCTCTTTGACCCAGAAGTTAGGGTCACTAATCACTGAGTCACCGAGGCAGACCACGAGAATGATTACTAACAGAGCACAAAATATCAGCTATTTGTTACACTATAGCGCCCAGAGGGCCCCCTCTCACCCCGCCATCGGGGAGGGCTCGGCGCTCGAGTCACTATAACACAACATTTACAGAATACTACAATTTACGTATCATCCAACATCGTAACATATAATGTCCGGCGTATGTATATATCGCTCATATAAGTATATCGCGCGACAGGTTTGGAGGACCTTTTTACAGATCTCTATGGTTCAGCCTGATCAATAAATAAAGGAACCCTTTCCTTAGGAGTGCGATGTGTAATAAGATGCGCCCACGCTTGCGGTCACGCTCTGATATCTTTTAACAAGTGCTCTTGTGAATATTCGCATATATTTGTCATATTTTCTGGTCTTCCATATAAGATTAATAGCTTTATCTCCTATAAACGATAGAAACGATATAATAGAAAGTAGCAACATCACATAGGTTAAATAGCACAGTTTCACACACGTTCAAAGTACCTAAACACTTTATTATTATACTAGTTTTTACCCGCGGCTTCGCCCGCATACGCAATATATCATTATAATTTATAGCCTATGTGTTATTCTGACATATAAGCTATAGGTACCTATTATTGCAAAGTTTCATCTCAATCCGTTCAGTAGTTTTTGCGTGAAAGAGTAACAAACATCCATACATCCATCCATCCATCCTCACAAACTTTCACGTTTATAATATTAGTAGGAAGTAGGATACTACGGGATTAATCGCGCACTAAAATTACGAGATAAATAAATACCTTCTCATCCCGACGTTGTCTACCCGTGACCGCGGTAGATGCAACTCGGCCGAAACGTCGGGATGAGGAGGTATTTATTTATCTCGTAATTTTAGTGCGCGATTAGTCCCGTAGTATATAATAATAATGTGTTCAAATCGCGAAAGTTTAAAAACTACATTTGTTGACCTAAACACTGTGCATTTTACAGATATACAGTGTGGACAGCGGATTGGCCAATAGTACATACAAGTTGTTCATTATGATGGCCTGAATTTGTGATTACATTTAATATCGTCGTCAGGTCTCCACCCTGTATAATTAGCTGTTGTAAACCTATTATTGAGATTTCAGTTGTGAATAACCCGTGTTAGTGCACTACTAAGCATGTAACTACTATATATATAATCTTATCATGATTCCACTTATGCATCTGTTGCACTTATGAATCACCATTTCTAATGTATTTCGTAAAGAAGAGAAATCTGAAGAACGCTGCATGGGAGCGCAACTTTTGCTTGGTTTTCAAACTTCTATATAAATTAGGCACATAATGATAACGGAATATGGGAAATTCAAGACAGATCCAAGTAGTTCGACTAAATTAATAAAATATACGCGATTCTGAAGATACTTATGCAGAAATGTATATCAAAATTAGATAAATATTTGTATTGAATTCTTCGGACGCATATCAAATTCACATTGAATTCCTGATCGATTTTCCGGTTTAAACTGATTGAGACCACAAGCTAGCTTAGCATACGACGACGAAAAGAGTTTTGAATAAAACAAGGTCGTATGTGCAAAAGTGACAGATATATAACTAGATATATACCGTAACTCTGTCTCGTTCTGACATGTTGATAGAATTATTTCTTGATGCGAATACTAGTCCGGGAGAACTTTTTATGCAATAAAATTTATTGAAAGGCCTATGCTTTGCGGTCGCGTTCTCTGGCTAATGTTTTGACGATCATAACCAGTTGTAAACAGAGTATCAATAAGAAATAAATAGGTTGAGCGTATGATTATGAATTTGTCATATAAACAAACAACTAAAGTAAAAGGATGCCTTTCAATATAATATGTGAAATATATATTCATCATCATCATTATCAGCTTATTTCGGCCCACTGCAGGTCATAAGCCTCCTCCCCCTTACGCCAGCTATCCCTGTCCTGTGCCAGTCTCATCCATCCAAAAAATATAATTATACCTCATTTTGAATGTAATATAGAAAATTTTGTGACAAAATGGAAATAATCTTTAAACTTTGTAAATCTCTAGTCTTTGTTTGGTGAAAATAAAGGAAGATTTACGATCAAAACTAGAACTCCAGTTGAATTATGAGTCGGTTAAAAAGTGGTTACATCTTCAGTGGTAGCACCTCGAGAACTTATCTAGCGGGGTTTTCACTCCAGTTTTATGAGTTTTTGATTTATAGCTAATCTTAGTGGTTTAGTCAAAAAGGAATCAAAATCTTATAATTTTATCATCACTACATAGTATAAACCAAAACCGAATTTTTGTGTGTCTGTCGGTATATCTTCCAAATTAGGGAACAGATTGCGATGCGGTTTTCACTATCTTTTAGAATATTTTTTCTGACAGATTTATAACTATAATTCATTCGTAACCAGGTGAAACTAGGTCGGGCAGCTAGTGCATTATAAACACATACATTTTGACAAAACATACGAGTAACGTAACTAAAACACAAGAATTTTTATCCGCCATTTTTCTTGAAAACAGAACTCGATGCATGTAATGCGTGTGTTTTCATAGTCTTGTTTGTATAGTAGATGAAAAATAAAAGGCAGATAGGGTACACTGGATTTGTGTGAGAATATTTAATATTGAATACAAGAACGGCTGGAATCATTACCTAAGCTTTGTAGCTCTATTGTAGGAATTTATAAAATTCAATTATTTAACCTATCTGGTTACTAATACACATTTTTACGGCATGAAAAATTTACATTTTTTTTACAAGGCAGGAAAATGTGTAAAATACCCAGAGGCGAAAAAAAATTGGTTCATGAGCGAGAATGGAACTTAACTTTCATTTTAAGTTAGTAAAAGAGTGTGAAGCTCTACATATGGTACGCAATGAAAGGTGCTGCAAATAGGATAATTTAATTATTTATTACACAGTTTCAGTCACGTCCTCTAAATACACTATGTTAATGCTTCCCCATAAAAATATTTCTTCAAATCAGGGTAATAAATCTTTTGTTTACTACTAGTGACTGAAGCGTTGCAGTTTCATTACAACTGCGTATTCGTAATGAATTATTAATTTTTATTAGCATGAATTGTTACTAAGAACTTACATGTGCTTCAAAACCATTCAATAATAAATGGTCTCGAACACTTCTCATGTCGTTGGTCGAAATTCTTTTCCCATGCTAATTTAAATTTCATTAGCCATATCTTGCGAAAGAGGATCATGAAATTGATGAATTCGAGCCGATAAAAAAGTTACACTTACTAAATCAAGCGGTCTTAAAACAAAATACTTTCGAGGCCACCTTTATTAGGGATCAATTAAATGTATTAACTTACATTATGTATAGATAGATGCTGTCTTAATTTTATAAAGTAGGTACATTGTCCCTACCATCGCTCAACAAAATGTTACTTAAATTATTGAATGCTAATTTTAAAACCAATGCAATAACTTCTGGATTTCTTTATAGAACCATCTTAAGACTAAGTTACTGTAAAACACGTTTGTAAATCGTATGACGAAAATATTGGTTATTTATTATAGGTGAACACAAATAAATACACTATTGAAATTGAGACTCTTTTTGACCGACGAACCACAAGAGGAGGTATACAATTCGACGCGTATATATATATATATATTTATTTTATGTATAACCACGCATAACTTTTTTCGTAATAGTTCGATTTCAATAATTCTTTTTTTATTGGAAAGAATATACTTTGAAATTGGTCCCATTTAAATGTTATCGAAATCGGCTGAGCCATTTTTGATAAATCAACAATAATGTGAAAAATGCTACATCGATCCGTGCGTAATATTTGCGTTCTAGCGATGCGCCCCGGCTTCGCTCAGATGTATTTATTATGCATGTAAACATTTCCCTTGAATTACTCTATCTATTGAAACAAACTGCTTCAAAATTCGTTGCGTAGTTTTAAAGATATAAGTATACATAGGTACAGACAGCGGAAAGCGATTTTGTTTTATACTATGTAATTCTGTACACAGCACAGGTGAAGTCGGTCATGCTATTTCTAAATAATTATTTCAGAAGTCGGTTGTAAAGAAATAAAATCCAAATTTAGAGATTGCTACGAATGCACGAATGCAAGCCAGTTGTGAACTCCAACTGGCTATAAAAATGCTATGCCAGTTGAACTTTTATATCTATCAGACATGTATTTCCAATCTAAAATTTAAATGCAAACTAAAACATAAAACCAAGTTACGAGTATAATACGCTGCTTTAAAAACGATCACTAAATAAAAGTCTCCACCTAATGTTTGCTTTTATTTGCTTTTATCACAAAAAAGCTAAAGGAAAGGCAGAAATGAATTAAGAATTTCGCCAAATGTGAAGATAATCTTCTATTTAATTTAGCCTGCGGTTTGCGGTTTAGGCTCTCCTTCGTATTTATTGAGCCGGTGGACGGCGATAAAGCATATTTATTTGTTTGTTCAGATGCGGGCGTTGTGTTAATGTAGCTGGTATTAAAGTAGATAAAAGAATGTTTCACGGTAATTTTATTTTTAATTTCGGTAATGGTTTGTTTGTAACTTTTTGCTGACTTATTATTTTTTGTTGTTTAGTGTTTCCGTTATTTTTTGAACAAGTCGTGTAATACTAAAATAGCTAACGTTAAAAACAATTTTGGATTTGAAAACAATATTCAAGTCGTGAATAAGAATGATAATTAATTTATCTATTAAATGTGTGATGCAATAGCTCAGTCAAATTCAACAAGTCAAAAATAATAATACCACAAAATTTCTAATTGAAATATAACTAACCTAACAAATAACCCGCCCTTGATGGTTTATGGTACAAAGGTGCCCATAATTTTAGCAGTATTACCCTGAATAGCTATATTATAGAAATACTCGTACTTTGCACCAAGCACCACCCAGACCCACCTCCTCTGCCCCTTATTCTCCGTCCAATGTCTCGAATTAAATAAAATAAATTATGAGAATTAAATATCAACCTCAAGATGAAGTGTAACGATGGTCGATTTTATATAATTTTTAAGGCAAGCCGTCGACCTATTTCGCGATCTCCGTAATCTCCAAAATATTCACACAAGTGTCACACGTTTTGAGTAACATCTTTCAAAAACATCCTCATGTTTGAAAATTATGGCATTTTTGTAACTGGTTCCGTGTGACGAGTTACTGACCCCGGGATGAATCACCAGTAAGATGTTTACTTTAACTTGGTGTCTTAAAACTGGGACAGACGGTTGATTTAGTTGGTGAACTTTGGGGTCAATTTCCTCGTTCAGCGTTAAAGTTTTTATGTAGCCAAAATTCCAAGATTTAATTTACGAGAATGTTTTTAAGATATCAAACTTAACTTAAATAGTTTTCTGTTGGATTGATTTATAAAGTTGCAGCTATACACCGTAATAATATGAGTACCTACGTCTGAAATATTGAATGATCTCATATTACGTATAACATATAGCAGTTTTAAAAACATTATCAACGCCTTCACCTTTAAAATCGTTTCGTTTTGTAATCACAGTTATATTTTATTTATTTCGTGTAATTTTTTTACCCGGCATATATCAGTGCAGTGCTCATAAACAGATTTGTTGACAAAAGAACAGGTTTTTGAAATAAGCTGCCAAATCATGATAATGATGAGATCTGATGATATCAAGTGTTCAGTATTGAATTTTCTGATTTCTCTTCAAAAACGAGATCTATGCATTTTTTTTCTATACGTTTCAGTCTCCTGGTGTACCTATATAAGGTGGATTGCAGCTGCGGTAGTTCCTATCTAGGTCAAAGGAAGCGTACTATTGCTGAACGGACATGTCATATCAAAGAACATATCGCGGCAGTCAAAAACCGCCAGATACAGAAGTCTGCTATAGCTGAGCATTTGCTTGACGGAGATACTGGTCATTGGATCGAGTTCCACGACCCAAAAGTCCTCTCCACGGATCGACACTATTTTTCAAGAATAGTTCGTGAAGCGGTGGATATAAAAAAACATAACAATTTCAACGAGGAGGATGGATTTAAATTATCAGCGTCGTGGAATCCTGTTGTCAACAAATCTAAATCGCGTAGTGTAGGTAGAAGGACATTATTAGATACCGTCAGTGTTGTGTGTCGTGGTGACAATTTTTCAAGTTCAAGTTGAATTGGCGGTACCAGCTGTTCCATACTCCAGTCTACCCGTGACCACGGTCGATGTAACTCGGCTGAAACGTCGGGATGATGATCTATTTATTTATCTCGTAATTTTAGTGCGAGATTAGTCCCGTAGTATATATAATATATAATAATATGCATTTTTAATATTCAAATATCCTCACCAAGACCAGAATACCTACTATAAAGTTACTGTGCATTTTCTAAGGCCGTAGGTCTCCAAAAACACACCTTATACATTAAATTGTAACATATTTATATTACTCCAAGATAACACCTGTTTTTAACCAAGAGCATGCGAGCGCAAATTAGTGAGCTCTAACATATCAATGACAAGTGTGTCCAGTTACTTTTAAGTTCGTTAAACCGCGATTTAACGTAGAAAGAGCAAAACATAATTTATAATAAGAGCCGCGGTTGAATTTTAACAGAACCTACAACTTTCTTTACAAAGAATATTAAAAAGGAATTAGTCAATTTCTTATTTTGTGACACTAGAATTAATAGTATGGGATTTAAGAATTATACTTATTTCCTTACATATACTTTTTAAAGAAATTCTATTATATATTATAGTATAGCGTAGTATATATTTATTGAAAAGGGTATAAAAAGTAAGTCCGTATAGGCGGTTGCTGCCTTTTGCCTTTGACATGACAAAACAGTTCAAATAACCAGTACCTACAATTTAACTTGTCACTTGAGTCTCGGTAGCGTTAATTTGTAAATGACACTCGCGATATCCTTTTAATCTCTACTTTTCTCTCTTTGATCTCCATTTAATTTATTGATTTGTTTGTTACTCTTAATTAACGCTATAACAGAGGGAGGTACCGATTTAATTTTTTCCAAACAGGTTACTTTAATGGCTGGAGAGTCTCATAATTACTATTATCCCAGAAAAGTAAATAAGAGTCAAAAGTCAGGTGCCGCTTATTTGAATATACTATTATACTATGTATAGCAATCTATAGATAAGGTTTCTATTTACACTTCGTAGTTCCCAGACTAAGGTAAGTCTTTATAAATCAAGATACAAAAAGTCAAAGGAACCCGAGAGCTTAATTCAGATGTACCTCATATTCAACCTTTAGCGCTGAAAAGGTAAATACATATTTAAATAAGGAAATCCCTGTTTTTGTAAAAGTGTTACGCCGAGGATTTAACATAATAACTTTCGCTTGTTACTAGGGCGCTTATAGTGTAGTTTGACTAGGTTGTTTCATAGCGATCACGGAAGTAAAGCAATGGTCGGCACGGTCTATATTTAGATGGGTGACAGTAGGTGAAAAGCCGTGGTGGTCTAGTGGTAGTGATTCCTGCCTTGCAATCGTATGGACGTGGTTTCAAATTCCGGTCCCGTACCAATGAATTCTTTGGAATTTATGTACGGCGTTAACACCACTGGCTTTTCGGTGAAGGAAAACATCGTGAGGCAAACTGCATATGCCCGTAGAAGAAATTTGATGGCGTATGTGAATCCATCAGCCCGCACTGGGCCAGCTTGGTGGATATGGCCCAATCACTCTTCATGGGTAGGCCTACGTCCTGCAGTGGACTATTAAAAAGGCTAATACAGTGCAGTACAGGTGACATGTACAACAGAACGATCCTCGGATGACTATCGTAGATCCTAATAGTTTTAATTATTAACCATTTCAGAAACCTTAAGACGGCTTCAATCTCTGCGCTATACTCTATAAAATTTTACTTGATCTCTGCGACAGCTGTCAGAAAAATCACGCCTATGAAATCCTGAATTTCTTAATAGTACAGACAGTACCTGTCAATGTCATACTTTATGGGCATGCCGATTAGTGATGGGCGATGAATAATCGTGACCACAGAGTTTTAGATAGAGTTCTATTTAAAATATCGATAGTTTATACTAACGATATTTTAAATAAAACTTAAATTATCATTAATTTTATTGTATATTTAATATCATAACATTTTTTACATGTGTAATTAAATTAAACCCAATTATATGTTACATTAGCATCGATAATAGTGAAAAACGGCGATAAATACTATCGTTACATTATAATGATACATAACATTATTTACATGTGTTTATACTTAATCTTAAATAATAGTAAGTAAATAAAATCCAATTTCTCACATTCAACTACTCATTCAATTTCATTACAACATTGTTTGAAAATCGATTTTTTCCACCGCTATCTCAATACTAAAAATGTCAATCTTCTATGTAAATGTCACTGTCGCAGAGATAATTTTATAGAGTACAGACATGCGGCCTATACTAAATCAGTTAAGTAATTACTAGAGCATCAAAGTATAAAAGGAAACGTGATTGCATAACATTAATAAGTCAATAAACTTGTGACTAAAGATGCGCCAACGCTCGCGTATTTAAAGCTAAGGACTCAACCGATTTGCATAATCCAAAAAATACTCCCAACTGTTTTAGCATTTAAAAGGAAAAGTACGAAGAATAAAAAGAAGCGAAATCTCCAAATTGTTGCGTTGGAACTTGTAAAAACAGAGACAAGGTCATACTTTGTAAGTTCTAGGTTAACGACCTCATCTTGCGAGAACTGAATAAAATAAATATAATAAACAGCTAGAGATGTTATAGTGCCTTAGTTTGGCAGTATTTAATTTAGAAAAAATGTGGGAGGAAGCTTGCGATTTAAATTCTAATAAAGGAAACTGGATTATCATATTTTTACTGCATTGTGTTTCCATTTGGTTATCGGTTAGTATTTTAATTTTGGATACTGTTTTTGTAGCTTTATAACTGGACAAAAGTGCCTTTACTAACTATAATTAGATACAATACTATTTTACATGCTATAACTCACACTACTACTACATAGAAATGGTTTAGATACTTTGCTATTTTGTTGTAACTTGTCGGTAAATATCTTTTAATATTTATAACGAATTAATATATTTTTTTTAATTTTATGTGTTTGGGTAATTGCGTGGAAATTTAACTGCTCCATATATTTTGCAAAAAGTCAATAGTTATTTTGTATGGAACAGCTGATTTAAAAGGTTATGCTTATTTATAAGCAAATTTAAAACACAAATTACATATTAGGAATATAACCGTCGTACCACAAAAGTTTTACGCACGCTTTTGACAGTGTTTAACCTTACAAATTGCACGGTTAAGCAGTATTTAAAGTGTGTTTAAATCTTTTGTGGTAGGTTTAAATCTTTTGGGCGGTAAGAGTTTAATTGTTGAAGAGTTTAGGAATATTAGCCAAAAGAAAATAAAATTATTCAACGGCTATTTCTACACAAAAAATAATTATGTTATATAAATAAATAAATAAATAAAACGTTTATTGTTCCATAAAAATTTACAAAAACAAGTTGTGCACTAGTTCCCACACTAGGGTGACCTGTGTCGTGGGACCTAGGCTCTTCCTTATTATTAGGTATAACATGTTATCTAAAACTACAATACTAGAAAAGTAATTATTATTAGCTAACTATTGAAGGTATAATTATAGATATACAATAAAAACGACTAAATTTAAAAGCTAGGTTACTAAATGAAAATAAAATACTATATAAGTACTTAGTAAGCTAATTAATTTTGAAAATATAGTTATTATTTACATATAAAGTCAAAAGAGGGTTATACTTCTTGCTTATTTAATATGAGGGTTATCGCAGTAGCAGAAAGACAAAACTCGCAATATTAATCGTACATACGTGTTTTAAATGTATACCTATCTATGTGTAAAGTATGTCATTATTGAAGTGTGAGTGTAAATTTATACATCGATTCGACCATCTATTCTAGATGGTCGAATCGATGTATCCATAACATTTTTGTATTTTTTATATTATACTTGTAAAAGAGGTGTTAACCATATAAGTAACTCATGTTTCATTGCGCGAGAAGTACCGTAGTAATAGGGTAATTTTTATATTATTGTTGATATTTCAATAACCACTCTACCAATTTCTCTAAAACTTAAATCGGACCACTTCCTAAGTACTATTACTAGATGAATAATTTATTGCAATTTCCGCACACAATTCGAATCTAATCTAAAATAGTTCGCTCGAATCGATGTATACTACAATTGAATGATTGTTGATTTTTCATAAACAGCTTAGGCAATTTGGAATCGCCTAATTTTATTTAAATTTTTACTATTCCGTCAATGATGAATCGATTTTGATCATTTTTCAAAAAAACATCTCGGAAGTATGATCTACCTAAACGACAAAAATAAAATCGATTCATCATTGACGGAATAGTAAAAAAAATACAACCGCATTGAGAACCTCCTAATTTGAAGTTGGTTCTTTTGGTAGGTAAAAGTAGAGGAATATCATCATTCAAGATATTATTTTCTACGAACAAGTTTTCACCACTTAAGTGTGATTATCCAATTGAACTGTTTCAATGCTACCTGTAACCCGCTGACTAGGTGACTGACTGAGCTAGGTGACCGCTACATGCGACCTAATTAAATCGTAGGAGTACGCTAGACGCGAACTTACAATCGGTACCTACAATTAAAAATCTATAGGGAAGGCCTACAATATCAAGCATTGAACATCCTAAAGTAAAAAAGTTTATGTAGTTTTGAACCGACTTCCAAAAAGGAGTAGGTTTTATGTTCGTCTGTATGTATTATCGATAATTTCGCCAATTGTGAACCGTATCGAACAATTATTTTTTAGTTCGTAAGGGTTTTAGTCGTTTTATTTTTGAGGTGATTAAACAAAAAATTTAAAGAAATCGGCTGAGCCTTTTTAAAAAAATCAACAATAATGTAAACGATTCGAGCGTAATATGTATTCGAATTTTGTACACAATGGAAGGCGGATTTGCCATTTGAAAAATAATCTTTATTTGCCCTATTGTTACCTTTAAGAACTTATACGCAGAAAATGCTTCTATATTCTGAGGCTGAACATACCAACAACGTTTGTTGTTAACTTTTTTGGAAGCAGACTCTAGTAGTTGTGAATATCCTAAATTAAAGTAAACTTTACCAATTTCCTACAGAGTGAATTCCTGGAGAATGAGCACGGAATGAGGCGGCGGATTCTCGCCTCTAGACACGTATGACTCTAGATTGCGATCAGCACGAGAGTTGTGAATGACGGCAGATGGCGCTTTAGTTCTTTGATGCCCTTGAAGGATGACTGTGGATGTAGGAACTCTATTCTTGTGAAGAAAATATTGGGATAGTTTACATAAGTTGTCTGTGATGATGGTATTTTTTTTCTAGTTACCCGTCTGTGGTGTCATTCACACACTAGATATTTAGATCCAGCTACTTTTTATCTAGTAGTGGGATAGTGCAAAGATATTTTGTTATAGAAAAACAATACAATTCATCAGTGTTTTAGATAGAACACTATATTATGTTTGTATTAAGACGTTCAGACGTTCACGCAAGATTTTTCATCTGTGGTAGGCATAGTTCAAAATAATATACAGTGCAAAGTTCAGTTGAATACGTAAGTTTTTGAATGTCGAGAAAAGCGAAGACAAAGATCTCCTCTGACTGATTTGTAACATAAACTCATTGTTAAAACACGAAAAAAAGAAGATCGTACGACTTCTACTTTCTGACAACGAGTATTGACTCGAGTATTTTTTTATGTTTGCCAGGGTTTCCTTTAATTAACATAAGCTAGAGACGTTATGATAAAAAAAAAACATTCTTAATTGCATTTGTTTTTCGATTGAATGCAATCTTACTATGAAAGTTACAGTTCTGACTTCGAGACTCAACTCTACGTACATTACACAAAACAAGTGTCCTAGTTTTCTCCAAAAAAAGATATTTCTGTGGTTAAGATAGCTCTATTTTCGGAAAGCAGAAAAAATATTCGGTCGAGAAAATGAGAAAATGATAGACACTGTAATTTGTAGTGCGAGCTATCTTTATTGCGGTCCAAGTAAGGAATGATGAACAAAAATGGATTACAGGGTTTATTCTGTAAGTAGTAGCGTGGGTGGACAGATAGTGGTGTACTTGACTGATTGTGTTTTGTGACACGTTGAATGTTTATTATGGAAAATATCCATGTAATGACGTTTTGTAGAAGTTATAAGCTTGTCACGTAAGATGCGGCGTAAGAAGTCCACTGATAGGGAAATATAACCTGATTAAGACCGCAGGAATGCGTTGGATGCAAGCTGCTTCTAAACGATCGACGTACAAAATAAAACCGCGGTTTTAAAGTTTTCTCCGTGATTATACTGTGACTGTATACCGCGTATATTTAAAACCGCGGTTTTAAAGTTTTCTCTGTGATTATACTGTGACGGTATAACGGTATAACCACAGAGAAAGCTTTAAAACCGCGGTTTTAAAGTTTTCTCTGTGATCATACTCTGACGGTATAACGGTATAACCACAGAGAAAGCTCTAAAACCGCGATTTTAAAGTTTTCTCCGCGATTATACTGTGACGGTATTACGGTATAACCACAGAGAAAGCTCTAAAACCGCGATTTTAAAGTTTTCTCCGTGATTATACTGTGACGGTATAACCACAGAGAAAGCTCTAAAACCGCGATTTTATTTTGTACGTTGATAAGGGCTTACCTAACTGAATTATATGTATTGGAAACGGTTATGTCCAAAGGTATCTTACAGCTAACATGATGAAGACGAGAAACTTTGCTAATTAACATTAGCTGCACAGATAATTTTTAACCGACTTCCAAAAAGGAGGAGGTTCTATGTTCGTCTGTATGTATTTTTTGTGTATGTTATATGTATATTTTCATCGATATGTGTATTTTCATCGATAATTTCGCAAATTGTGAACCGAATCGAAAAATTGTTACTCCCGGGATGGTCCCATATAAATTTTACAGAAATCAGCTGAGCCGTTTTTGAAAAATCAGCACTAATGTAAACAATTGAGCGAAATATTCGAATTTTGTACACGATGGACGGCAGTTTTACCTTTTTTTGCGAAACATAATTATGTGTAGGGAGTAGTACAGAAAATTAATTGCAGCAATAAATATAATTACATTTCGAGAACGATATGCTCACTTAGATTTTTACACACTCAGATTGTTTTTTTTTGCCGCGCTAAGAAATATGTGTTCGAAAATTACTGCAAAAAATCGTACACTACTTTTTAAGATATCTAAAGTCTGATTTAAATAGGCTAGAACAATACCCGTTCGTTACATTAGATCATTACACTAATGTCTACATCTCCAAAACATTAATAGGGCTGGCTTGCAAATCAAACGCGAAATATGTCTTGCAAGAGTTGCAAGTCATATTGTAATGTGGGCGTACCACTCCACCTCTTTACACTTGTTCCCATGTTTCGCGTTTCACGATCGGTACAATGACACAAAGTATGAGTAAGTATGGCAAATACATTAGGTATTTCAGGGCAGAGTAAAATATGTGGAAATATTCTGTCACATAAATGTTTTATCTTCTACTAACTATTTTGACCCATAGGAACCATCCATCTTACCAAATTAAATGTCATGAACAGATTTTAAAAGTGATACAGTATTCGTAAACCGTAGTGGTCTAGTGGTAGTAACATCCTCCTTTCGATGTAAAGTCGTAGATTCAAACTCCCATCTCGTACTAAAGAGTTCTTTGAAAGTTAGGTAGAAAATTTAACATCACGGGCTTTCCGGTGAAGGAAAACATCGTGATCGGCATACGTCCGTAGAAGAATTTCGATGGCGTATGTAAATCCCCAACTAGGCCAGCGTGGTGCATGTGGCCGAATCAGCCTTCATAGGTAAGCCTGTGTTCAGAAGTAGTCTATTAAAAATTACGGTACGGCAAATTACAGTAAGTTTACGATATTCGATAACAAAAGAAGCGTGCAATTCCAACGTCGGTGAGCATCGAATTTACCTATGTTGGTGCGACCACTATAATTGGAGCGACTCTATTAGTAGAGCCTATTATTTTTATATGGGTACGATTTTTTACCGACTTGCAAAAAAGAGGGAGGTACTAAAGTTCGTCTGTATGTATTTTTTGTGTATATTCATCGATATTCTCGTCAATTGTGAATAAAAAAAATATTTTCTAGTTTATAAGAGTATATCTACCATGTTAAATTTTAACGAAATCGGCTGAGCCGTTTTTGATAAATCAACAAAAAATTACATGGATGTCACATCTATTCGTGCAAATTATTCGAATTTTGTACACTGTGGAAGTCGGTGTCGCAATTTTTCGCGAAAAATAATTATAACTGATATAATTAGTAAATTATTAGAACCACAAATTGTCAAAAGGAAATAACAGCTGGACGATTTTAATCCAGACGTATATTTAAGTGTTTGGATTGATTCGTATCGTTCGCACACCTGTTTATCAATCCACAGAACTCGAGAGACATAGTACCTATACAGGCTGTTATTTCTAGAAGTGCAGGATAACTTTCAGAGGTATATTGAGTAATTTTTACTAAGAGGCGCCAATCCTCAAATTGCGAATAAAAATCTGTATAATAATATATAATATTTCACAAAGGTGTTTTGTCGATAGTCGATGAACTTTTTAATTGGAATCGCAGTTTTTTTCGAGAGCAATTTATCTTTAGTTTCTTTAATTATTTCATTGTTTGTACAAAACTCGGGTCACGAAGATGGCTCTTCGATATTGATAAAAATTGGTCGCATAGATAGGTTTCTTGTTACTCGTATAATAGGCCAGTCATATATGACATTCGAAATAGAAATAATTGCGGTAAACTTGCTTGTTTAGTATGTTGTTTGGGTTCACCTGGATAGTATTAATCCAGATTTTTTTCAAGACATTTCCAATTTTCCAACATTTTGGGCAAAATAGTGAACATTGGGAACCCTGTATCGTGTGACCTATTGTACCTATACAATTGAATTAGGGCTCAAACTGTCAGAAATTTTATTCACTTTAAATAAGTAGTAGTGACTTTTATCATCAGAGCCTCCCAATATCGTTTTTTTGCACAAAAATAAAAAAAGAGAAAAAAAATGTTGGTTTTTCAGCAACTACTCAGCGCACGGGAATTTCAGAGTGCTGCAAATCTGGATTAATACTACCCAGGTGGACCCAAACAATATAGGTACTAAAAGAGCAAGTTTACCGCAGTTATTCATATTTCAGCCTTTTTATTTGTACGATATGATTAGCCTAAAAGGATATTTTGTAAAGGCGATATTTTTCACTGGATTTCGTTTTTAGGGTTCCGCACCTCAAAAAAAAAAACGGAACCCTTATAGGATCACTTTGTTGTCCGTCTGTCCGTCTGTGTGTATGTCAAGACTCTTCATCTCGGGAACGCGTAAAGATATAGAGTTGAAATTTAAACTGTATACGTATATCAATGGTATCTTGCAGTTGTGTAAAAGAAAAACTTTTCAGTTATCGTTTAAAAAAGTTAGAGCTGTTTATGTTGTAAAATACCGCATATTTGTACACTCACAAAAGTCAAAACCTACAGGGTATTTACTGTTGTCATAGAACTATGAAATTTGGCGAGAAGCATTGTCTCAAAGTACACATATAGGAATAAATCTGAAAACTGTGCATTTTTATTTAGATCACAAAAAATAGGGCTTCAAAATTCACAAAATATGGGTTCAAAATTCAAAGTGAGTAAATCGTATCACGTAAGATATCATATAAAAGAACTTAATTAGCACATGCTAAAACAGGTTTTAATTATTTTAACAATGTGTTTGTACGGAACCCTCGATGTGCGAGCCTGACTTCCACTTGACCGGTTTTTATTTCTAATATTTGTACTTTGAGTAAAGCTCGCTCAGTAAAAGTCGCTCTTTAGTTGTATTTTACTGTAATATATGAAATTCCAAAAAATTCCGTGGTTGTGGTAGTGGCACCTGCTTTATAATCGTAATTTACAATTAAGCCCGCGGATTCAAATTCCGGTCCCTTACCTCAGTTCTTTGGAATTTATGTACGGAACTTTCACACTACTGGCTTCTCGGTGAAGGAAAACATTGTGAAACAACCTACAACCATTTGACTACCTCGGTGGCTCAGTGGTTAGTGACCCTAACTTCTGGATCAAGGAGGCGTGGGTTCGATTCCCACCCAGGGCTTATATTTATGTGTTTGTTATTTTAAGTGTTTGCTCTGTGTCTGGGTGTTATTTAGTTACTATCTATATAAGTATTTATTTAAAAATAAGAATAAGTATATGTAGTATATCAGTCTGGCAGCCATATCACAGGCTTTGCTTAGTTTGGGGTCAGAGGCCGTGTGTAAGATGTCCCAAAAATATTTATTTATTTACATACGCCCGTATAGGAAATTTGAAGATACCCGGTCTGGTTCAGTATGGATAGGCAGTGGACTATTAAAAAAGGTGGCACCGAAAGGCACCAACACCTTGTATGTCTTGGTAGGTACAGTCCAGAGGTGCGACCTTGTAATCCGCTCACAATGCCTTGTAATGATGTCGGTGTCATTGTCATCGGTCTTGCGCTCCGATCCCCTCGATATCTGCATTCGCGTGATAGAGTTTGGCACTATTTAGAAGTATCTTAGAAACGCTTGCTAACATTTTGTATGAATATTAAAGTCTCAAATTAAATTAATCAAATATCAGTGTAAGAGTGTGTAAATGTTTTTTTTAATCGGTCAAAAGTGCCTTTTCTATCTAACAACAAAATACAATACCACTTTATATGGTAAAAAAAACTACATACACTACTACTACATAAAAAGCAATTGGATCATCCACAGACCCTTAAAGGTCTAAAGATAATCCAAATGCTCAAGCCCACTGCCATTAAATGTAGGTACAAATGGTAACTCAATTCAATTTCAGATGGAATGTGATTACAAATAATATTATTTGTGATTTTATGGATACCTAAGTTTAGATTAAATTAAATTGCATTTATTGAGCTACTAGTTTTTACCCGCGGCTTCGTCCGCATGATATTTAATTCATTTTTTTCATCAGGGAACCCTTTATTTATATGGGATAAAAAGTAGATGTCACGTTCCGTCTTTCAAATCCGAGGCCCTACCTTACCTCCCTTAATAAAGGAGATGAAAAATCAAAAAAAATAAAACAAAACACGATTTGACGGTTGTTCGATTCGACAATTGATTTTTTTTGACAATTCTTGAAGCGCACTCTAGAATAGCTCGCAGATAGCAGCATTGTTCCTACTTACTTAACACTTATCGTTATATTATGGAGCATTTACGCAATATATCATTATAATTTATAGCCTATGTGTTATTCTGATATATAAGCCATATTATTGTAAAGTTTCATCTCAATCCGTTCAGTAGTTTTTGCGAGAAAGAGTAACAAACATCCATCCATCCTCACAAACTCACATACTTTTGCGTTTATAACATTCGTAGGATTTAAACTTAAAACCTTAGAAAGCCTCTGGATTTGTCATTGTTCACATAGTGCTCTCCTTGAATCAGAAAACGTTTATTGCAACACTATGTACAATGTTCTTACAAATATATAAAGATGCTGCCTACAGTTTACAATAGTAGGTACTTTATTTTTTCGGTTGAAGCTGAGGTATTGAAGTATTACAGCTGTTTAAGCTCCAAAAAACTTCTCGTAATGCGATGCCATCAATTCTATAAATTATTTTGTTTTGTATCCCAAAACAGCGTTCCGTGACCAAAAGAACATATTTCGGAACAGGATTTTAATTTATTTGAAAGGTTCCTATGTCCCCAGCATATAAGTGCAAGTGCAAACCATGGTGCATTTTATTCACGTACAGCTAAACGGTTGAATGCGAATAAAAAGGGATCAAAGGATTCGTCATAATACCGAAAGTGACTTTGCATGTTGCTCGTGCTCGCAGGTTGAAGCCAGATAGGTACTCGGTCATTACCGTTTCCGTTCTTTATTATTGTCCTCGGTTCTTAATTTATTATGTCTTTGATTAATCGCTTGTTAAGTTTTTAGTAGATATTTGAACTTGGAACTGGTTTTTTATTGCAGTGTTTTTTGGATGACTCATAATGCTTGTACCATGACCGTTTCTGTGGTGCAGTCTAGTTTTTTTTTAAGAAATATGTCATGTAAGCTCTGGGATATTTAAAATGAAATGTAAAAAGATCAGTCAGTAATATGGAAAAGGTATAAATCATAGAACTTATTGGTAATATAATTATTTTTCGAAAAAATCGCAACATCGAACATATGCAAGTTTATTATTGATGATTTATCAAAAATGAGTCTGCTGATTTTGATAAAATTTAAATAGGACCACTTTGGAAGTATACCCTTTCGAAATAAAAATATTTTTTGTATCAGTTCTCAATTGGCGAAACTATCGATGAAGATACACAAAAAATGTATTGACGAACATAATAGCTCCTCTTTTTTGGAAGTCGGTAAAAACTGTGTAGGCAGGTGTTGTTCGTGTTTTATAGCACGTATCAATTTTATATTATTTGTAAATTTAAATTTCAGCAACATTATCCACCATATCCAGATATTTTTATTGTTTTTTTTTGTAAGTAAATCTCTTATTTGATGTTTTCTTTCTTATTTGGACTTCGTCCATCTCGCTAGGAAAATATTAAGAAAACTTAGTTTCATTTCTAGCTTTAATTATATTTTTGCCAAAACCATTCTAGTAGCTTCTCGTCTCTATCATAACTCTTCTGGCTTGTATTATTTGCGTGACGTCCCATATCGATCTGTATCATTACCATTCTTTACGCTTATTTGTTCTGTGCTCTGTCATATGTGAATTGGATTCATATCGAATTGGTTTAGAATTTTATCTCCATGTCTATTTATCATGTCTGTATTTTTTGCCAGTCTCGAGACTTTTTTGTCGTTTAGGCTATACGTGCGTTACTTTATCGTGATATGTGTTTTTTATTTTATTTCGGGAGCATATTGTTCATTCGATCTTATAAGTTGATAGAAAAGATTGATGAGAGATATAATGACTCTAGATTTAATTTTGGAGCAGGCAACACAGTATGTTCCACTTGTTGTATATTAACCTTTAACTGGTGACGTGCGGTCTCACAGGCCGAGCGGAGCAAGCGAAACTTCATATCACCCCCTTCCCCGCACTTCCCGTGTTTGAGCGCCTGAGTAGCTTCGAGTTTAGTATCGCCAGTGCCCTAGAGGGGGATAGATGCGTCGGCTAGGCCCAAATCAGTAAGTTAGATCGGTTTGAAATTCTCGAGCGGCCTTTCAGCCTCATATCACCACTTAAGTAACTTTTTTGTAATTTTACTATATTGATTTATTGCGACAAAATCCTGAAAACACGGAAAACCTGTGCAAGTTGTCCTCCTAAATTGAACCGTAAATCGAATTACCAATGTATATCATGCAAAAAACATGTGTGTTTGCAGTGTGCGAAGCAATTATGCTCTAAATGTCATACAAAATTACTAAAGTTTGACAGTTGTCACTTTTGAGACATGACACTTATGATAAGAGTTATTGTTATTTTTATTAGTTAGGTTAGTGTTAAAACTTTGATAAAAAAATATATGTTGCAATTATGTTGATTTTTAATATTTTACAAGCAATTCTTGTTCTCGAGCCTGGTATTTCGATTATATAGACCAAAAAACTTTGTAACTACAAGTACATAATTAAAAATTATATTTACACTACATTAAGTTGTTTTAATTTATACTTTAGTATATAATTTAACACAAAATATACATTAGGATAACCTACCATATTTAATATAAAAAACCACGTCATCAGTCATAGGTTAAGGAAACATTTTTTGATGATTAAATTTTGCTTCTGATATCTGTATTTTGTTTATGGTTTCAAAATTGTTTTTATTGTTCAAAATTGTATGTTATTATTCATTCGTCAAAATTTAATAACAACATCTTGTAATTATGTAGGTAACAAAATTTCAAGCAAGTTTAATCACCCTACCATTAATTAAAGGTAATCAGGAGGAAAAATGTCTCGGGTTACAATATTCTCTCTATAATATTTTACGTTGATTTTTTTGAATAAATATATCGATACTACATAAATTATGTCGATCGCAATATCCGAGAAAATAACGGGAACCACTTCAGAGCTAACAATTTGAATTTTATTTATAAAACGATACAACATAATCAACATCACTGGTGTCTATGACAGACAAGCTATTAAGTATGATATATGAGACCACAAAGAAATAAAACAGCAAAGAATGAGGTAATTTCCTTGGAACCATGTCGGGTCGCACATGTAGGCAAGAATGTTCAGACTGGTATTCCCAAAAATATAATAAGCTTTATCGTAAGGATATATTTTAGGCCTCTCAACCCTGTCTCATAAAGTACCGCGGCGCAACTAAACTGGTCTTAAATTTGGGAAAGGTTCGCCATTTACGTGGATTCCAGGACTGGATTATCAAGATTCACTTTTGCGGACTTAAGATTTTTGTACAGATTTTAGGGAAAGTGCTTTTAAATATAAATAACCATATACTTTTTTAATGGAATTCGTGATATATTTTCAAAGTGCCTCGGTAAAATTGGTTACGATTGTGTGAAAATTAAGGACATTTACTTACTTTGAATCATTATTATAACCCAGTCGTAGGAAGTTCATTGCTGAACATAGGCCTCAACAATAGATTTCGAATAAAATCAACCATAAATCGCTTGCATGCAGTGCAATCCTACGCAATACGTAGAGCTGATGGATGAAGTTTCAAGATTCTGTAATGAAGATCACGTATTGGCAAGCGAAGCGTAGAAAGTCCAATACAATTACAAAGTGGATAGCTGATCAACTTTTAAACTACAACACAACGCCACAACGTTTCTTACCATTAGGAGAGTAGGTGGTCAAGCGCGGATATAATCGCGATAAAAAAACTTGTTCTTAAATCACTTCAGAGGCCTTAGTATAAGTTAGTATAATAAACAAAACTATTATTGCATTCGTGTGATTTCATATATTTTTGTTAGCTCTTCCTTGATTCCGCCAGAGGTACAAAAATATTATGGAGACATTGAAAAGTACTGTGTTTTTGTTTATGTATTATCTCATAGGGGGTATAAACAAATTGAAACCACGTATACTACTAAACATCCGCTAAACATTACAGAGGTTAGCTCTGAGCAGAAACACACATAAAAATTAATAATTCAAAATACAGTATGCTGAGTGTGTGTTTTGTTGTAAACATGACGCGCTTTCGGCGAGCGCGTGAGCATGTAATTTGTATGAACTTGTTGTGTTTCAAAAACGCGGCGCTAGTGGCGCTGTACATTTCTTCATACAAGTTACATGCTTACGCGCTCGCCGAAGAGCGCGTCATTTTTACGACAAAACTCACACTCAGCATACAGATTTCAAATTGAACTTCCGCAAAGTAACGCCTTATCCAATCAAATATCTAAAGTCTAAAATGTAATTAATTACTTACCATTTAATTTGATTTACGCAAATAGCATCAGTGAATGAAATATGCAGAATAGCCAAAAAATAACTCGGCGGTATCAGGGCATCAATCGATGCCCATTAATAGTCAAAATGTTCGCACTGTGAGTATTTTAATTTACATTTCCGATGCCGAATTAAGTTTTGCCTCGCATCGAGATATTATTAATAGCTCAATGAATGTAACGGTCATTAATACGGCATTTTAAGCTTAAAATCCTACGTGAATAGAGGGGTTCTCGATTCAATACAGGTACTAATTGATGTGGAGGGCTCATTTTTGGTTTTATTTTAATGTAGATATTGTGTCTCAGTAATCATGGCAACAAAAAGTAGTCGCATTGATGCATACAATCGTAATACGGAATTTAAATGTATAAATACGTACGTTGAGGCTATTCTGTGCAATTTTTAATAAGTTTTGCGAGAATTTCATAGGTATAATATGAAGATTGTATTGTGTATATATCATTAATGGTTTTTCTTGTTGTCGAAAAAAACATTGGTTTTCTTCCCGCCCCGGCTTCGCACGGGTGCATGTATTATACATATAAACCTTCCTCTTAAATCACTTTATGTATTAAAAATAAGAACATTAAAATACGTTGCGTAGTTTTAAAGATCTAAGCATTATAGGGACAGACAGGCAGTGGGAAGCGATTTTGTTTTTTACTATGTAGTGAGAGTGACTACTTAAAATATACTGAGCGCCACACAAATTGAAAGATGGGAAGTTAGCCGCAGAGAGCTGCGCAAATGCCAAAATATAGACGTTAGCACACCCGCCAATCTCGTGCCTTCCGCGCACTCCATACGCCCGAGCTCATCAGCTCACTACTTCGCCATTTGTATAGGCATTGTGCACACATGCGCAATAATTAGCGAATCACGGCGAAGTGTCATCTGCGGCTAACTTCCCATCTTTCAATTTGTGTGGCGCTCAGTGTACTATTCTTTGTTTTCCACTTCCAAAAATGTTGTATTTATCGTTCTGTAGTTTTGTTGTGTTCCGATGTCAGTGATCTGATTTTTCCGCTATTTGTAGGCCAATGTCCGTGATTTTTTTGTGATATTTTTTTAACCATTTCGGGCCCCCAGCCCCATAGCTAAAGTAAATGGTAGTAATAGTGATGAATACTGTAATATCTCACCGTTTAAATGAAAAACTCATCAATCACTATAGAAGCTAAAGCTAAGAATCATCACTTTACCAAATGTGGTTGTTGTTGTTTGTTTATGAGCCTGAATTGTCCCATTGTTGGGCAAAGGCCTCCTGTCGAGAATTACAGTTTCCCAAATACCTTTACAAATAAAATAGTGGTTATTTTTCAATCCTAAACCAATAGCTTTACAATATTTGCATACAAATAGATCCCAAATTCGCGCATTGTTCATAAAATCCTACTTCGTATCGCAGGTAGAGGTGTACTCAGCCCCCTTTGTTCCGGGATGATAAATTAGACCAGCTTACCGGTCTGGATTAGGGCTCCTGCCCGAGGTATCGATATAGTAAATTATATAAGCAGTAATAGAAGTCTGGTGAAGAAAGTATAAAATAATGTTAAATGTAATGACGTTATGTGACAATGGGTTGTTGAGATAATGGTGGGGTAGAATTACATATATGGGATGGGATAATTTTAACCGACTTCCAAAAAGAAGGAGGTTCTATGTTCGTCTGTATGTATATTTTAGGGTTCCGTTTAAGGAAAAAAACGGAACCCTTATAGCATCACTTTGTTGTCCGTCTGTCCTTCTGTGTGTATGTCAAGACTCTTTATCTCGGGAACGCGTAAAGCTATCGAGGTGAAATTTAAATTGTATACGTATATTGTCGTATATCTATGATGTTTTGCAGTTGTGTACAAGAAAAACTTCTCAGTTATCGTTTAAAAAAGTTAGAGCCGTTTATATCGTAAAAAACCGCATATTTCGACACTCACAAAAATCAAAACCTACAGGGTACTTTTCGTTGACATAGAACTATGAAATTTGGCGAGAAGCATTTTCTCAGAGTACACATATAGGAATAAATCTGAAAACTGTACATTTTTATTTAAATCACAAAAATAGGGCCTCAAACTTCACAAAATATGGGTTCGAAGTTCAAAGTGAGTAAATCGTATCATGTAAGGTATCATATAAAATAACTTCAATAGCACATACTTCCCAATTTTGTGAATTTTTCTGGATTTGTACGGAACTCTCGATGTGCGAGCCTGACTCGCACTTCTCCGGTTTTTTATTTTGTGTATGCTCATCGATAATTTCGCCAATTATGAACCAAATTGATTTTTTTTTAGTTCGAATGTGTATATCTCTAAGGTGGTCCCATTTAAATTTTACAGAAATTGACTGAGCCATTTTGAAAAATCAACAATAATGTAAACAATTCTAGCGAAATAATTGAATTTCGTACGCGATGTTTTGCCATTATTTGCGAAAAATAATTATTATGACATAATTATGTTTACTTTTTCGATCTTCATGCCGAAGTGTTTGTTTCGTAGCGTAGTCTTGTGTCTATTGTTATTTTTTTTATCGGATACTCTTCGGATTGTTGGAGTTGCATTACTTGGATCCACCGACTCCGTTCTTTTATCGTACGGCCAGATGACAATCCCGACCAAAGCGTTGCACAAAATGGATACTATCCACGTGCGCACAAAGCCTAGTTTCTTGCACAAACAGCAAAGTCTACGTTGATCCCTGATCTGTGTCTACGTCCATACTTGGGGTGTCTTCGACTGAGCACAATCTTGAAGTCGCCTACGAACCGAGAGTAAATAGGTATCTTTTAGGTAAGTGTGCTATATGGCCTAAAAGCCGCTAAAGAGCGACCTTAACCCACGTGATAACCAGATGAGACATACTTTTTATGAAATGTTATTTACATACAAATAGGCGTATGACAGATTGCCTATCGAAAAGTGTTGATGGCTATTTTTCATTACATTTTAAATATGTCATGAACGATTTTTTGAAAGCAAGATGGTTATGATACCGAATTTTGTGATTAATTTATCTTTCATAAGATACCAATTTTCACTGGGTATAAGATCGGTGTTATACATATTTGTACACAGTTGCTTACTAGGTAGTATGAACAAAATTAAGTAAGCTATCCCACCAAGGTATATTCTCTACATTAAAAACTATTAGTGGAAATGAAACCTGCTATGAGGTAAAAAATATCATTTCCAAAACTAAATATTGAATTAAAAATTTTTCGATAGGCAAGCTACCATAGGCCTATTTGTAGGTAAACATTTTTTAAAAAGTATCTCTCACCTGGTTATCAGATGGGTGAAAGTCGTTCTTCCACGTCTCTCCCCCTAACACCGCATCCTTGGATTAAACACAAAGCTATCTAAAAACAAGAAAAAACAAACTAAAATTCGAATAAATACTGTGATAACTAAAAATTCGAAAACACAGGAAATCCATCCACGACTAGACTGTCGCACCTACGAGTAGCTGCGAAAAAACGGTTACTTTTTTGAGTGTAAAGAGTTATTTTATTTATGTGACGAAGTATTTTGCATCTCTTTTGAACATTTTTGTGAGTTTCTCTACTGCAATATGTTACTGTAACAACTCGTCACCCCGCTCCGATGTAGTTTGTACCTTTTTATTTGCGTTTGATCGCGTGATTAATTTGTTTTTGAACAATAGGTACGACGCCGTGTATCGTATGGGCGGTAGTGTATTTGCTTTTACCTTTAACACAATAAAGGTATTTACAATGTGTTTTCGATTTCAGGAAACCTCTGGGGTTTTTGTGATTGGGTAAGGCGGCATTAACATTTGTTGGTTAATTTATTTAACTTAAAAAAAAGATAATCAAGATATTTATATTTGCATTTGGATGGCCTAAATGCAAGGCCTATCACGGTTTAAATTGTGCTGTAGATATACTTATTGAGTATTATATCCAAGCAAGCAAGGCAAATATTTAACATATAATAATTATTTATCGCAAAAAAATCGCAACGCCGACTTCCACCGAGTACAAAATTAAAAAAATTTGCACGAATCTATGTGACATTATTGTTGATTTATCAAAACCGGCTCAGCCGATCTCGATAAAATTTAAATGGGTTATGGGACCAACTTGGCAGAATACCCTTTAGAACTAAAGAAAATTTGTTTTAAAAATATCGATAAACATACAAAAAAAACATACAGACGAACATAGTACCTCCTTCTTTTTGGAAGTCGGTAAACAACGAAAAAAACATCTCAGTTTATTACTGAAACCAATATCTACAGCTACACTATGCTCTGCGTGTCATAGTTTTGATTCTATACTCCATAAAATTTAACTTGATCTCTGCGACAGTGACATTGACATGGAAGATTGACATTTTCAGAGTTGGGATAGTGGTGGAAAAAATCGATTTTCAAACAATGTTGTAATGAAATCGAATGAGTAGTTGAAGGTGAGAAATTGGATATTCTCACCTTTATTTAAGATTACTCACTATTATTTAAGATTAAGTATGTACACATGTAAATAATGTTATGCTAAATTAAATACTCATAATAATGTAACGATAGTATTTATCGACGTTTTTCACTATTATCGATGCTAATGTAACATATAATTGGGTTTAATTTAATTACACATGTAAAAAATGTTATGATATTAAAATATACAATAAAATCAATGATAAATTAAGTTTTATTTAAAATATCGTTAGTATAAACTATCGATATTTTAAATAAATCTCTATCTAAAACTCTGTGGTCACGATCATTCGTCGCCCATCACTAATCGGCATGCCCATAAAGTATAACATTGACAGGTACTGTCTGTATTGTTAAGAAATTCAAGACTTCATAGGCGTAATTTTTTTGACAACTGTCGCAGAGATCAAGTTAAATTTTATAGAGTATAGGAGATTTCTGTCTTATACAGAATTATTACTTTTGCAAAAGAAATGTCGTACCAACTACTGAACCCACGCTCCGCTTTCGCTGATAATGATGTTTCATCTTCGATCTCTGGTTACAAAATTTGCATTGAAGTAAATTGGAAAATAGGTTTCCCTCTAGGGGGCTACCACTTACCTAAAAGTCAGAACAATTACGTCTCATTCTCGAGCGCGTCTCGCCTACTTTTTGCTCCTCGCCTTACGTGAGTTATGACGTCGACGTCAGCTATCAGGGATATAAATCACAGAAAACTTAGGTCAGGAGCTAACTACCAAGATACATATTTGGTGAAAAGTTTGTGAAATTAAGACGTATAGAGTCAGGGCGTATAGAGTTAGAGCGTGTAGAATTAAATAAATAAATAAATATTTTGGGACATCTTACACACGGCATCTGACCTCAAACTAAGCAAAACTTGTGGTATGGCTGCCAGAGACTGATATATAATTATTTTTAAATACATACTTATATAGATAGTAACTAAATAACACCCAGACACAGAGCAAACACTTATGTTCATCACATAAATATTTGCCCTGGGTGGGAATCGAACCCACGCCTCTTTGATGAAGTTAGGGTCACTAACCACTGAGCCACCGAAGCAGTCGAAGAATTGGGGCGTATTGAGCTAGATACTTGGATCAAGAAATCTGATAACTTTTTAATAGTAAGAGCTCTAGTTTCATTTTAGCAACATTTCACATAAACATTATTTGGGTGAATGATGAAAAACTATTAATTTATTATATTTGGTTGTAAATAGATAAAAATCCTAGCAACAAAATGTAGTACTGCTGTAGTACAATACGTGCTAAATACCTGTACAATATTTACTTATATATTATATTAACTTTGTGACTTCCAGAATATATAGTTATTTCAATATTTCTACACCCAGCCAATGTATGACCTTTATTATTTTATTGTATGATGTGACTTTAAAAATCACGCTTACACACTATTTTTCCGGCTAAGAAAGCGAGGTTAAAGCTATTCAATGATAATATTCTCGTAGACATTAGTCTATATTTTTTCTCTAAGGGGAAAAATAGAACGTATTGATTTTCAAGTTTTCCAGCGTGGGTAGAGACATTTCTAGAGTGGGCACCGACCACCCGTGCACACTCTTATCACGCCCATCGTGAAAGATCTTATGATTGTATTATTGCATAGCAAACGCTCACAAGATGGGCAGACGATATTGTAAAAACGGCTGGCTGAAGATGGTTACAAACTGCTCAGGATAGAGGACGCTGGATTTCCATGGAGGAGGCCTTCACCCGCGGAGCGGTTCTTACTAATATAGATAACTAGGGTTCAATTAGCTCATGTAATTTTTGTAGTAATAAGTAACTCTTTTTATTTATTTATTATTGCAAATGTCAAGTAACAATAATAAAAGTTTACATATTAGTAGAAATGTCCATAACCTCCTAGTCTACGTAACAATCTCGACCAATCCCAAGCATCTGAACATTATGGATAACGACCTTCTTGCAGGAAAACTCAGCTTGAAGAGTTGCCATATGGCGGCTGCGGAAAAGTGTCGCCTTGAATACGAGGACACTGGAGAAAAACAACTTTGAAACTTAATATGTATAAAAAGAGAGACATGGCACCGATATGAAAAGTTTCAGTGGCTATTTCTCACTATTTTTTGCAAAATTATTTTTCAGGATTATACTAACTATTTTCAGCATTTTGAATTTAGAATAATGTGATTTATAATATCATCTTTTGGATTAGTAGTACACAGGATGCTCGTAGCCATTAATATATAAAACAAAAAAAGACAAGCATAATATCTTAAGCAGTATTTTTATAATACTTTCGAATTCCAGAGAAAAAGACAATTTTGTAGACAACATTTTACGGACGAAACAAAACACAGGAAATACAACAACAATGATTACAACTAAGCTAAGAACTAAAATCATTATTTTTAATTTTGCAAAAAATAGCATGACCGACTTCACCCTTGTACAGAATCCTTACAAAGTATAAAATAAAGTCGCTTTCCACTGTCTGCCCCCTTATATCTTTAAAACTACGCAACGGATTTTGATGCAGTTTGTTTTAATAGATAGAATAATTCAATAAAAATGTTTATATATTATGTATAATACACCTGTGCGAAGCCGAGGCGCATCGCTAGAACGCAAATATTATGCAAGGATCGATGTAACATTTTTCGCATTATTGTTGATTTATCAAAAATGGCTTAGCCGATTTCGATAAAATTTAAATGGGACCAATTTTGAAGTATATTCTTTCCAATAAAAAAATATTTTTTGAAATCAAGTTATGCGTGGTTATACCACAGACATATAAGAGTAAGCAGACCTAACATAACATATGTATATTGAAGCCATAGTTAACACATACGTAATGTCATTCAGACGGGGCCGAACTAAGGCTGACAACTACGCATAGTAGAGTAGTCCTCACAGGTTAATACTAAAATTAAGTCGGGTAATTAAGTGTATTTTTATGTACCTACCGACATGTTTTCTTATTATTCTTAAGCGGCGTGCATCCAGTGCTTTCCCGCCATGTTAATTAGGTACATCGTTAGTCCACCTAGTTGGTGCGCGCGCAGCGATGAGATTGCTGATCCGTGGGTAGCATTCGAGAACTTTACGGCCTTAATTATTTTTACCTACCGCTACATTTAAAACAAAACAATTACCTATATTGCTGACGAAAATGTCTTTATTTAGGTTTAATTTTAAAATATAACAATTTTATTGTACTTTATTCAGGTTTTGGCAATAGCCAGCACATCTGGAGTCTCGTGTCCTACCAAGAACATATTAGAAGAACATGAAAAAACAAAAGATAAAATTAAAATAAAATCCCTTCAAAACAAAACATTGCTTCAGAGTAAAAACATCAAAGCCCTGAAGCAACTAAACAGACGACTAAAAATTAAAGTGTCAAAGCTCTCGGATGTTATCTCCAGCTTAAAAGAAAAGCTGGATCCAGCAATGTTCACATAATATATATTATCTAGCATACCATTCAGCAACAAAGTATTTCTCAAGATATTTGAAAAAAGCTCAACAATCTTCAGTGGACAGGACTTATTCGCCAGAGTTAAGAGCGTTTGCTTTACAGCTCCATTTTTATTCACCTCGAGCCTACAATTATGTAAGATCGTCATTTAATACGGTTTTTCCCCACCCAGGTACATTACATAGACGGTATATAAAAGTTGATGCTGAGCCGGGCTATACGTCAGAAAGCTTAGACACATTAGAAGCAATAGCAAAAACGTCAAATCGCAAAGTTTTTGTAAATATGAGCACTGATGAGATCTGAGTCTTATTTTTTTTATTTTTCAAGTTAATTTTCTATTTCAGCTTTTCAACGTTGGACGAACCAGGTTCAGGATCTTCAATCTGAAACAAAATTACTATTGTTAGAGTTGCCGCTTAGTACTTATATGAATAGTTTTCTGTCTATTTGTCGTAAAACAAGGCTCGTCTGTATTATGCCTGTCCATCCGAAAAAAAATTAACCCACGGCATGTCCTTTAATGTGAAGAAACTGGTGTTATAATAAAATGAAAAAACAAAATACCATTGCAGTGTTTGAGGTCTAAAAAAATGTGATAAATTAACCAGTCCTTTTTCAGCTTAAGGGGTAACTCCCATAATATAATTATGCTATATGTAAAGCAGGGATGATTTCTTATTACTGCTTCCATGCTACGATACTACACAAAACTTTTGTGAGAGAAGGTACCTTTTGTGAAATATGAGCCACCAAAGTCAAAAAGCCTCTCCAATTTCGAAAGTAGGTATGCAAGTCAAAACAAGGTACTATACCTACCATTCGTTTTTTTGTAAGACACTCCATTTGGCGGTCTGTGATACATAAAGAATTCTTAACTTCCTAAATTGTATAGCATACTTTCCGGGATATTTGATTTGGAAAATATAATCACTTTGGATTACTTTTGGTTTGTAGTTGCTAACTGTATTCATCGGCATGTTTTAGCCAATTGGCGGATGGTAGCAATAGCAAAAACTTTTAAACGTATAAATAAATATGCTCTCTAATAGTTAAATTATTAAATTTACTTACCTTTTTGTGATATCAATTTTAACAGTGATAGCACTGTGGGATGGCTAAGATAGTTGGGGCCCAGATATGTTTTGTACATCCTGTAGTACACGTATTGGTAAGTTTTCTTTTTCCTGTAATGTTAAAAAATATAAAATTAATCATAAAATTAAAAAAATGGCCTAGTATGGGTACGGCGGTACTTGTTAGGGTTCAGAAAATTATCAAAGATTTGTCGTTTTATAAGTTCAGAACTATTTTTTTTCATTTATTTTTTTTAGTCCAAGAAGTTTTGGTGATATTGGGAGAAGGGTGAAGTTACATCTGTTTTCTTAGATAAATTCAACGACGTCACAAGTTGAAATTAGTACATAATATATGAAAATATTATTACCGAATTTCAATTCAACTAAATCAGTCGAGTAGTTTATGTGTAAATTCACTAAATGCTTTCACAGACATAAAGACAACGGAGACATCCTATAAGGGTTCTGTTTTAGTCTTGAGATTTGGAACCCTATGCAACAAATAAGTATTCTATCCGTTGTCTAGTACCTATGGTGAATATAGTATAAGCTCTGCTAAGTTTGCAACTACATATTATCTGATATAATTATATCAAGTAGTGTCCAAATATTTAAGTTGTAATAAAATATTTATAAATTTATATAATAAATAATTTGCTTACTACACCAGGCTCGATAATTTATGCAACCAAAAAAAATAATAGTAGGATGAAACCCATTAGAAAAGGAGGGGAATATTATAAAAATAAAAGGAAAAATAATTTACGGGCGATCTGAGGTCGGGAAGGGGTTGAGGGGGGGGTTTTAAGGGGAAAAAACGGTTTTTCTCGATTTCCGGCAAAACTAAAAGTCCTATCGAAAAAAATCAAATAGCAAAGTTGTAGGTAATAAAAAGATCTAAAACTTTTCTATTGACACTTTTTTCACATAACCTCAAAATTTATGTGAAAAATCCAAAAAACCGAGTTTTTGGTTTTTTATTTTTATCTTTTACAATAATTTTTTTTTTTTAACAAAATTTGGTGAAAACTTACCTTTTTATGTCCCAAATACGCTGTAATTTATTTGATTAAAAATATTAATTTTTTTCACCTTATTTTGAATGAATATCGAAAAAACACCCTAATTTTCAATCAAAAATTCAACCGTCAAAATATCAGTTTTTTTCAAAAAGTTGGTATGTTTTCTGTTTGTTGAAATCTCTACTTTCCGATGGTGAAAAAAAATATATATGTTACTTTAGTAAATCTTCTCAGAAAATGCAAAAAATCGAAAATAAATATTAAAGAAATAAATGTCAAAATGTACTAAATATATATTATAAATCTATTAAAAATGTATAAAATATATATAGAAATCGGCCAAAAGTTTGTTATTAAAAATATATTTACGATATATATTTTATATATTTTTTATAGATTTTTAATATATTTTTTATGTATTTTGAAATATTTTTTTTTCATGGGATTAACTAAATTTGTTTGTCTAAAATTAAGGAGATTATTATTTTTCTATCTTGTACTAAAATATCATTTAATTTCAATCTTTAGGTTATGTTACGTTAAGCATACTATTTTTTAAAGAAAATATTACGATTTTTATGTTGGAGTTGATTGATACAGATATAAATATGAAGCATGATGCGTAGGAAGGTAAATACTATCTCTATCAATCAACTCAAACATAAAAATCGTAATATTTTCTTTAAAAAATAGTATGCTTAACGTAACATAACCTAAAGATTGAAATTAAATAATATTTTAGTACAAGATAGAAAAATAATAATCTCCTTAATTTTAGACAAACAAATTTAGTTAATCCCATGAAAAAAAAAAATTTCAAAATACATAAAAAATATATAAAAAATATATAAAATATATATCGTAAATATATTTTTAATAACAAACTTTTGGCCGATTTCTATATATATTTTATACATTTTTAATAGATTTATAATATATTTTTAGTACATTTTGACATTTATTTCTTTAATATTTATTTTCGATTTTTTGCATTTTCTGAGAAGATTTACTAAAGTAACATATATATTTTTTTTCACCATCGGAAAGTAGAGATTTCAACAAACAGAAAACATACCAACTTTTTGAAAAAAGCTGATATTTTGACGGTTGAATTTTCGATTGAAAATTAGGGTGTTTTTTCGATATTCATTCAAAATAAGGTGAAAAAAATTAATATTTTTAATCAAATAAATTACAGCGTATTTGGGACATAAAAAGGTAAGTTTTCACCAAATTTTGTTAAAAAAAAAAAATTATTGTAAAAGATAAAAATAAAAAACCAAAAACTCGGTTTTTTGGATTTTTCACATAAATTTTGAGGTTATGTGAAAAAAGTGTCAATAGAAAAGTTTTAGATCTTTTTATTACCTACAACTTTGCTATTTGATTTTTTTCGATAGGACTTTTAGTTTTGCCGGAAATCGAGAAAAACCGTTATTTCCCCTTAAAACCCCCCCCTCATCCCCTTCCCGACCTCAGATCGCCCGTAAATTATTTTTCCTTTTATTTTTATAATATTCCCCTCCTTTTCTAATGGGTTTCATCCTACTATTATTTTTTTTTCAATCTTTATTATTTTTAAAGGTTCTACTCTGGCCTATACATTCTTGGTTGCATCATTGTTGTTATCTTTGGTATCTTTATATGTTGAAGAAGACGGTTGAGGTTCAGGTGCTTGTTGTACACCATGCAGTGGTGATATAAAAGTTCCAGCAGCACATCTTTTCCTTGAAGATACAGCTGTTGGCACATTGTCTTCATTCTATGATGCCAAAAAACAAACATTATAAAATATCTTATAGCATAAAAAAATATGTTATTATATTACACAAATGATGAAATCAAAAACATCTGTAATTCAGTATTTTTATATGTAATATATATAATAATATTATAATAGGCCAAGCACGAGTCGGATTCGCGTACCGTATGGAAATACCCCCCCCCCCCCCCCCCCCCGTTGCCCCCCTTAATGTATTTTATTTTAATTTGATATGTTCTGTAAATATTTCAAGCATAAATCAGATGCATTTATTAATATTGAGCAAAATATAAATTTTCTTGTATGGTAAACAAGAAAATATTTATTTTATTTTAATTATTTATTTTTGAAGTGACTATTTAACTTTTTTTTTAAACGGGCAAAAGTGCCTTTATTAACTACAATAATATACAATACTAGACTAGATTATATGCTAAAAACTACCTACACTACTACTACATAGAAAGCAATTGGATTATCCACAGACCCTTGAAGGTCTAAAGATAATCTAACTTAAATATTAACTATTTAACTAAATATTCTGTGAATATTTCAAGAATCTACCTGTCACTATTATGTTATTAATATTTGTGAAAATAACATTTTAACTATCACGGTTCATGAGATACAGCCTGGTGACAGACAGATGGACTGCGGAGTCTTAGTAAAAGGGTCTCGTTTTTTACTCTTTAGGTACGGAACCCTAAAAAAGAACAGTTAACATGGAAGGGAAATTGATATTCAAATGATGTATTATACTTACTTCTGAATTCGCTTCAAATAAAGTTGGGATCGTCCCAGGCCGAAGTACAGTACAAAATGCACTTATGTCCTTTGGGTGTGGTTCAAAATGATTTGAACACAAAACACTGCTCGAAGAAGGCTGCCAGTCTGGACGGTTTACGTTTTGCAACCAAATTTTCTTTAGGTTATCATCTTTCGGAAACCTGAAACCATGTCAATATTCAAAACAGGTATGGGTTATAGAAGGTCTAAACTCAGCAGTACGTGCATATGGGCCAATCCAATGGATACTTATAATAACAATTTAGGTTATAATTTATAATAATAAAACAGATACCTTATATTAGACTTCTATTCTATGACATTGGTATGTAGTTCTTTAATCTTCAATAACCTCAATCCAAAAATGACTACCATAGTGTATTGTAAAAATATTATCTAATAAAACGAAATAAATTAATATTCAGACTGAGTCCGACCCAGTCCGACCCTTCGTAATTTTACAAGTACATGAGACGTCAAAGCATGGTTGCGCTATTTGAAAAACAAATAATATACAAAACTAGTCAAAGCGAAGAAGTCTATAGGTATTAGAAACAACTCAATAAAGTTATTGTGTATGTTTTATAGGAATATTTTAGCATTCTAACTGCATAAACTAAAAATTAAACGCGATAAAAACTTGCTCTAAACAAACAGACGCAATACATACCGGTGAAAACTTAATCCAGGTGTTTTATTATAAGTTGAACTGTTACAATTATTCGCACTGCATTTCACCATTTTATTTCACCAGTTCACCAGCTATTAACACAAAATCCACTTATATTTTGCTCAATTACTCCGGAACGTTATCGCCATTGAATTCGCAAACGTCACGCACCAATGTGGCGGCCGGCTTCACGTCATCTTTTTTTGTATGTGTTAGTTAGTATTGCCACAAGGGAAAACAAAGGATAGCGCATATTACTAGGTAACTAGGAAGAAAGAGACGACATGACGTAGATAAAAGTATAACTATATAAATTATATAATGTTAGGTCTGCTTACTCTTATATGTCTGTGGGTTATACATAAAAAAATACGCGTCGAATTGTATACCTCCTCCGGTGGTTCGTCGCTCAATTACCTAGTATTTTATTTTCGTCACTTGCCGGTCCCATCTCAGCATTGTGCTGGTTATAGACAACCGGCGGAAAAATCAAATGCATATACAAGGTTATTCGTAATTAATTATCATCCTCTAAAGGGCTTATTCTGTACATCAATCTGCGACTTTTGCCAAACTAAAAAAAATGTTGCTCAATAGAAAAATATCGTTCACCCGCGACAAATGGGCGTATGGAACAGCTGATTTTTTTTGAGTTTTGACAAAAGTCGCAGAACAATAGTTGTTAGGTTTGATGTAAAGAATAAGCCTCTAAAAAGATGCTAATTGATTACGAATAGCCCTGTATAATAGTAATGTGCCAGAAGTGTAAGTCGAGTGGTGTAGATACGCGCGACATTGCATACGTTTTCATCTAAAGATTCATGGCTGCGGCTCCTGCGTTGTCATTTTACAAGTGCCAATGAACTTATGTCAATTCATATCCCTTCACATCTAGAATTTCATTTCACTCGTTGAAGTTTTTCTTATTCCTTTGGGAAGGTCTAAAAACAGCAATATAAGACTCCAGGTACCTACCTAAATTTCATGCATGAAATTCGCCCACGCCAAAAACTTCAAAAGCCTGTCTTAATTGCCTTTCAGATGTCGGGTTTTCACAAAATCTAGGCCACACGGATTTCATGTTTGAAAACCACTACTTTACCATGTCCGAAATAGGCAGCATACGCGAAATCCCACCCTTAATTATTCACTACTCTACGGGCTAAAACCACAACATTTAGCCCGCATCCCTTACTGATATATTTCACGAATAATGTGGTCCGATATAGCCCACTATAGAGTGCTAATTCATATATTTTATTTAGGACTAGCATGGTTTACTCCCAGGTTGCACGGGTAATAGAGTTGGGGAAATGTTGGTGTCTAGGTAACTTCTCACTTGTTGGTGATAGTAGCACGCATTGGGTTTATAAGGGCATATGTACTTACGTCTTTTTCTATTGTATAAAACGCCAAAATATTTCCAAGTAAATATTTGTACTTGAAAAATATATTTGTGAAAAGCGTTTCGACATCAGATTATTAGAGCAGCGCGGATGTGGAACTCTTTGTAGGTTCGATTCAATTTAGGAGCTTTAAATTCCCACGTAGCTAGTATTTTTAGGTAAAATTTCTTCAATTCAGAAAAATCAAGCAGGCTGTGACTATACAAATATAAATAAAATAAAAACATTAAAACATGGGGGAAACGCGTCACGAAATAGATGTAATGTCTTATCTTCATTGTACTTTGTTCAAAGCCTTGAAACATAATCCACCTACTAGCAACCACTTTCCTCTGAAGCCATAGTAATATTCCATTTTAGAACTTTTACTTCTACTCCCAAATGTTGCTGATCAAACCTACTACTCAACCAGTTTATTCCTTTTTTAACCATATGCTATTGACACAATCTGAGCCTACGACATACCAGACGGATGCTAAATTAAACACCTTCGTGAGGGTGGTAGTAAGCAGTGTAAATCCAGCCACCCGCACTGGGCTAGCGTGGAGGAGATGACCCAACCACTCTGCGTAGGTACCAACCTACCACTGTTGTCCTGTGTTGAGAAGGAAACTATTATGAACGTCGATAAAGTACCGTGCAATAAGGAAAATAACCCATCTATTAACTTCACTACCTATCTACTACTTTCCTCTGTACATCATGATTTCCACTGTTAGTACTTATACTTATCATAAAATAACATTTCAGTAAACAATTCTACCCCAGTTTACTCCCATACGTTGCCGATCAAGCCAACTATTCAAGCAGTGAGTTTTCAAACACATTTATTCCTAGCCATACGCTATCGACACAATCTGAACCTACGGGGGTACAAGACGGATGGCAAATTAAAGACCTTCGTGAGGTGATTGAGTATGAAAAACAGCTGCAACGAGATTAGACGGCTATCGGGTCGTATCCATCAAGTAGGCACGTCAAGCGATCGACAATCGGCAAATGGACTATAATGTTCGTGTAAGCGTTTCAGAAAAAAAAAACGTGAAGTCAATTGTACAAAACTTTCTTTGTAGTTTGGATAGTATTTTAGTTAGTCAGTAAACATGGTTCCAGAATCAGAATGATCGATTCGTATTATGTTAACAGTAAGCTTTCAAAACAAGCTAAGCTTGATTGTAAAAACAATTTGTTTGATTTGTATTTAACAATAGTGTATGCTGTAATATGATATTATCATAAAAGCTCTCTCAAACATAAAAATGATTAATTTTATTAGAAAAGTTATTTATTACACTCATCTCAATTAAGTAAGTTTTTAATTAACGTATCCAGACAGACGCTTGGTAAATGGGTAAATTTTATAGCAATATTTTTCTAGTCTGATAACTTCATACATTTAAATACCCGCATTTCCATCAAGCATTCGGCAAAGTGAAAAGGGCAAATTAAATCATACACCGTGCGTCTCAATTATTCGAAATGCGCGATGCACGCCACAGGCAGTTACAAAAAGAATCGTGCCGCTGGTCCTTTGAAAGGCCCATCGGGGCGCTCTCAAAGCTGTCACCCCCAGAAGCGTACTTCACTAAGAACGTAAACAGCTACCAAAACTCTCTAATACTGCACATCGCCGGCTAAGTATAACACTTTTCCCAACGCAAACAACCAACGCAGCAATGTAAGCGACGCGTTGCGACGCTACATCCCTGATCAGAGAAGAGGCGCCGCGACGGCTAAAGCGACGCGCATGCGCGAAGAATCCCACCCCAATTGGTCTACGATGACGTCATCGGGGTGAACTCCGTCTGAGTGACAGTAACAGTCACCCCTGAGCGGTTGAAGGGACTCCTCGCGTCCCCTTGAAGTGTTCGGTGTTAGACAAAAACAAACGTTCCAAAACTGATTTTCAGAGACGTTGGTGATCGTAATCAGTGGATAAGCAGCAGTGTAATATAATACAGCGCAGTTGTCGATAGCTGTTGTTCAGCCGGTTGCTATCAGGTGCGTTCTTGTTTACCATTTCAGCGTGCTTTGGTGATCTCGATGATGCTAGCTCGTGCATGACTTAGACACATGAAATAGGTGAGAGATATTCGCGAAATTTTTTCGGAATGTTGAACTTTTGAATATTTTCTCTCTAATAGTGACGTCAAGCTGAATTCTATGTTGGAATGTTGTATTTAATGTAGATATGGTTTTTCAGCGCGTTACTGCCAGAAAATGCAAGATTTTCCACTTCACAGGTTAAACCGGTGCTTGATTTTCACAAAATCTTAATTTTCCGAGACGTATAGTACATTTAACATTTGTATAGCACCTATTCGTTGATTTTAGTAGTTTCTGCACTTTTTACTTCTCTCCGCATAGGCTTGATATAAAAAAAAAAACGCTTTTTCCAAGAGATCAATGTTATGTCATCTTTTGGGATTCAGAAACTCACACAAATGCAAAAGTTATGTCAAAACTTTTATTTTTTCATTTCTGCATAAAAGATAAACGAAATTACATTTTTCAAAATCATACGCCTAATATGAAATTAATATAAAAGCTACATACTTTCAGAATAGCCAGTGACAATACCTATTCATAAATCAAATAATAACAATATTTTCATCCTAGTTTAACAAATATAATTGTTTGTGAGATTATTTTTATTAGAATAGAAAATTTCATAATGTGGTCCAGTTTTGGCTTATAGCTAAATATTAGATATTATGAATATATTATCATCATCATTCATCATTTTAAACCTATAGTCGCCCACTTCTGAGTATATATTATCTTGTATTACGCCGGTCATCTCGGTCCCGTGCCGATCTCGTCCATGTACATAAATTCATATACTTCAGTGTATTAAATATTTTTAAGCAACAATACCGAATAAAAAGATCACTGAAATGTACAAATAGAATTATTTATAAGTTATGGAAAATAGATTCTTTCTGATTACAAACCGATTGACCTGGAAGCATTACAAACCGATTTCAGAAGCGAAAATTCCGGTCCAGTAACTTTCAGCTTTCAGGGGAAAACTCCACAACTGTTTTAATGTTCAGCTACAGTATATCTGTATTAGTACCGTAATAACAAATTTGCAGGATAGGGCTTAAACTGGTCAGCGGTAAAAGGTTACATTTTGGTTTATTGGTCAGCAATCTATGGACGATTTTCAACGTCCGTAAATTGCTAGTCCAAAGTTAGTAGCTATTCAGCCCCAAAGTGTTACTTTAATCTTATAATATTATTATATTATACACCGCTTAAGTATTTAAACCCAAAACCTAGTTTCTAGATTTTTAATTAAATAATACAATTTTAATGTTGTTTTTCTTAAGTATTTACTAGTAAGTACGGGTATCGAGGGCGCAGCCCTGTAGAATAATAAAATTAAATGATAATTTTGCTAACTAAAATTATTATAAAGTTTTATTGATAAAACTTTCAGCTTCCCAAATAATCTGATCAGATATTTTATTTTTAAGACCGTTTATTACCGAGCCTAATGTTTTGGGTAAATTATTTTACTGAACGAACTGTATCAGCCTTTTAGTAGTCCACTGAAGGACGTAGGCGTACTTACGAACGTCCACGAAGGGTGAAAGAACGTAAGTAACAAACCAGCTAACTAAAGTATTTACAGCGGATCATTTCAATCGTCCCCAAATTTATATACTCTTCCAATACCAAAGTCGTTTACAATTTGTATCAACATTGGTATCACGTTTTAGAGCCAGAGTGCTGTAACCCGATACTTTACATAAATTAATGCTACGAGCCGAATCCATCGCAGAGTAACCAACCATTACTTGCTTTCATCTCCCATTTGAATATTTAGATGGAACAAAACGAGCAATGGAACTGAGCAGGGAAATTCGGTTTTTTGAAATGTTTTGGTAGAGGCATGTGGAAAGCCAGGGGTAAGCTTAAGTTAATTCGGGGAGTCTATACGTTTGAGAATGGTATTGCTTTAATTCCGTTGGAGATGAGGTGTTAACATTTAAATCAATAACGATGAATGTCGATCTTGGAATGAACTACGTACCCCTATGTTTCGGGCTAAAAGAAGTTACATGCTTAGTGATTTAGAAATTTGTACATGAATCAGAAATAGCCTTGTTTATTTTTAATTCAGATATTACGGAAATCAATAACGATGAAAGTCGATTTTGGAATGAACTACGTATCTTTGTGTTTCGGGCAAAAAGATGTTTACGTTTACTTGCTTAGTGCTTTAGACATACACGTACATGAATCAGAAATAGTATTGTTTATTTTTAATTCATTTATTACGGACTACTTATGTGTAAGAAACTAGTTTTGTTCTATTTCATTTACGTCTTTTCAGATGATTAAGAAGTTTTTGTTAGACAAGAGTCGAAGACAGCTTACAATTTATCGCGAAGCTTGACTTACGATTACGGATAATTTCCAGAAATTGAGACACGAAAATTTCTGAAAATTCTATTCCGTTAGTACTGCCAGAAATAAACTTTTACAAATGGAATTCTAAGTTTAATTTCATCAGAACTACCTACGAGTTCCAAATTAACTCTATCTGGCTAGACCAGATCCACAGTGTATAATTAGAGTCCCTTCCAATTTCTGTCTCGAAATTTTCAACAAATTCGTTGAAAACGTTCTTATTTCAGGTCTCAAATTCCAGCTACGTACCAACTGAAGCGGAATAGGGAAAATTAAAGAGATTTCTGGGTAAAATATTAAGGTAATTCTACACTGCTTGATAGTTGTATGAAATTTGTTATAATTCATAATTTATTTATTACTCTCCCATATACACCGTTGTCTGCTTGCACTGTATTAAGGCCTAAAAAGTGTGATTCATATAAAAAATACCTGTACTGTACTGTACCAGCCTTTTAATAGTCCACTACCACCACTACCGTAGGTCTACTCACGAGGGGTGGTTGGGCCATATCCACCACGCTGGCCCAGTGCGGGTTGGTGGATTCACATACGCCATCGAATTTCTTCTACGGACGTTCGCAGGTTGCCTCACGATGTTTTCCTTCACCGAAAAGCCAGTGGTGTGAAATTCCGTACATAAATTCCAAAGAACTCATTGGTACGGGACCGGGGATTTGAACTCACGACCTCACGATTGTAAGGCGGGTGTCACTACCTCTAGACCACCACAGCTTTAGAAAAAATAGCTACTATGGGCCAATCTGGAATTCAATACAAATAAGCTGTTTCATACAACATTGCAACTCAAAATCGACAAAATGCATGAAACTGTTGTTTTTTTCTGATGAAATAATTATGTATATTATTTGTATACACAATGTGGTATTATATTATTTTAAAAATCAATATTTAAAAGAAACTCGTGAAGAAAGCTCGTAATCGAGCAAGACAGAAGTTGACATTTTTTTATAGACAGAAGTCCAGCTATAAAATAAATAGTATCTGAGATGAAGATAATGGAGTTTTTGGCGAGAAAGCGGAAAAGTCATGTCGCCCGCTTGTATTATTTTGTTAAACTTGAGTTTTTATCAGTGATAATTAGTGAATAATTGTGGTATTTCGTTGATTATGAGCTGATTTACGTGCAATAGTGTAGGCAAGTGATATAATGTGACGAATCATGTCGTTCCGTGTTATTACCAAAACTCCATAGACGCCTGTAGTAAAGTATCCACTGCTTTACTGAGGTATGACTTGGACTAAGATTGGACTTTACCTTATTGGACTATGACGTGATTACGACAGCGACTATTTTGATAAAATATCAAAAATTATTAAAACTTAATACTTGACACTGGCAAATGCACAATAATGCGACGCCAAACAAAAGAAGAAGATGAAGATAATGAATATAAATTTGAGAATCTTACAGAGTTTCTAATAAAGTTATGGAACTGCTGTATAGCTGCTCCTTTATAAGCTGACTTGGTTTAAAGCTGCCAAAAGCCATTGCCTCGGAGTTCTTATTAATTTAGGGAAATTAAATTTACTGCGTACTCTCGAAGGCTCTCGAGAAGGTTCTAGCCCTGACCTGGCTGAGCTTCTCACAAGGTATTGAATGTAACTTGGCACTGAGATGAAAGTTTTGCAAGGTTGCTTGTATTGAAAATCGAGAAAATATTGCGTAAAGTTTTTCTCTGTAAGTATCGAATGTAATGTAGGTTCTGCCGATTTATGCACAGAATAAGTTTTATTTGTTGTCGCGGTCGCCCATCAGAAGAATGAGGTGCCGAATGTTGATTAACCATTAACATTGGTCGCTAAAACACTGAGGTAAACTATGCTATAAGCGCTGAGCGCTGCCGTAGCTCGAATGATACTTTAATTGGTGAGCCCTAGTTGTTTAACCGTTTAGTCGTGTCAGGCTTTCAGATAGTTTTTTTTATTGAAATTTTACTAACCACAGACTCCAGGGTCTGTGCCTTTTGTTATGTTTCAAATGGTTCTCAACTTTGACACCATATACAGGGTTATTTCTAATCAATTAGCATCCTCTAAGGGGCTTATTCTGTACATCAAAACTAACAACTTTTGTTCTACGACTTTTGTCAAAACTAAAAAAAAAAACAGCAGTTCCATACATTTTGTCGCGGGTGAACGATATTTTTGTATGGAACAACAACTTTTTTTTTGAGAATTAGTAAAAGTCGCAGAACAAAAGTTGTTAGTTTTGATGTACGGGATAAGCCCCTGAAAGGATGCTAATTGATTAGAAATTACTTTGTATATCCATTATTTCGAGATCCATATTAAATGTAACTAAATTATTGTTTTTATCAATAGATCCATCAAGGAACAGTTGATGGTACAAGTGTCAACAAACGAGACTAGCCCGATATATACGAACGATTTTATTTAACATTATCTTTTCAGTCATAGAATGTTCACTGCTAGACAAAAACTTTCTATTGATTTTCAAAAGAGCGGTTGGAAGTGAATTGTATCAGTTTTCTGGGGTCTTTATTGGGTTATCGGTCCATCTTGAGGGGCGACCGCCCTGCGCCAAGTTTGGATTCAAGAACCTTACAGTTGAATTGGCGTCATCAGTTTTGGAAGCATTGTTCATTGCTAACTGCTGAATCAGCTATTCTTTACCGGCAAATTTTAAGGTTTCTTCATTTTTAATTGAAAAGTTCTGCTTTCTTAACTCATTGGATGATCACCCGATTAACAAGATTAATATCATACTTACTCTTAAAATGAGAAAACGGTTTAACACCATTTTTCGTCTTATCCATAGGGCGTCCACTACCGGACATAGGACGGTTTAGATCGCCAATAGGACCGGTTGGAAGCGGCATGCATCCAGTGCGATGTTGCGGTCATCTGGTCTACCTTGTAGGTGAACGTTCTATGCTGCTCGAGCCAGCACTAAAATTTATATCATAATTATTTTTAAATTAGCAAGCAATTTTAGGAGTCTTAAAATTGGTCTTATCGAAATTCACAGGAATTATTTGCAGCAGAGGACGTCGTACCGCTGACAACAACAGCAATATGTTAAAAAAAAAACAAGTTAGTACTTTAAACAACTTAACGGATAATTAAATAATTTAGAGCCCGCGTCGCTGAAAGATTGCTCGAGTCTGAGCGCGGGAGATGAAAACCGCTACCGCCAGGGGCGCGACGAGCGCGGCGTTCGCACGTTTTGCGAATAAATACAATCCGGCTTCGAGGTGATCGGGCGCCGATGATCAGGAGGATTAAAAATGTACCGAGAAAAAGAACCTTACGGCTATTGCAATAGGACTACTTCTGTATGGATAGTAAAATGTGTAAGATATCTCCCGATATTATTTTTATGACAATGACTATGACGAAAGTCAGGAAGTAATTATAAATTATAGGAATCTGGGTAGGAAGACATCTGTTCACCGTATTAAACACAGCTCTGGAATAAGAACCAAAATACTTCCACCGTACAATATTTAGGCAAGCACATAGACTCTACATTTCACATTTTAAAGGTATGAAAGTTGAGTTTAAAGTAGAACTTTACCTCATTACCGACGTCGTAGAGTCCCCGTGTCATCCTGTCTATGAGGAAACTTTTCTCTACGTTTTATAACTCCAAGTTTACAAGTAGAGTTACTCGTAGAGTACATAGGACGTGAGAACGAATAAACTTGTATTATCTCGGCACGTTTTCGGTATTTTACGACGGCAGGTCTGTGAGGTATCTACTCTATAATCTCGGTTCACGCCTTTGCAACGTTTTACGGTGGTTAGTTATTTAAAAGGGAAGTTACTAACAGTTTGTCGATAATGTGGAGGTGTTGTTGCGCCGTGTGCCGAATCGGTTTCATAAATATAACTTCTCTTAAGCTGACCGATAAATTACAAGGGTTCTAAGCGTTTAAGAAGTGTAAGAAATTCATAGATGTTTGAAACAATATTCCTTGCACATGTTATTGTATTTGTACTGATAGGTACCACTGCTAGGCAAAGGCCTTTCACTTCTGACGGTTCCGTGGGTTTAAGGTGTGGTAAGAGGGTTACCTGGAAGAGATCGTTTCCAGCAATACGGCTGCCTAGTGTTTCACTAGCTTAAGAAGATTCTGAACATCAAGAAAATTTGCGAAACATTTTTGATAAAATTTACGTTTCGGAGGAAAACTCTTTTCACCCCTTAAATTGTAATAATATGTTTTGTTTTTGGTGTCAATCGCTTGAATTAGAAATATTGCACGTTCGATCTTCGTCTTATTTTTTTCAGAAAAGTGTTTAGTTTATGTTCTACTTTTCAGCCAAAGTTTTGCGTAAAAATATGCCTTTTTATAGATAAACTAACACAATACAACTTTAAAGCCATTTAAAAAACTGTAAAAACTAAGACGTATATATAATCCTAGCGATTAAAGTGCTTATTTTTTTGTATGGACAAGTTGGCGCCTGACGTTTGCCCTAAAAATTTCACATTAGAATGATTCAGAATTTAAAAAATTGTATAGTAATAGTTAACTTTAGCTTTTTGCATTGTTGAAGTAAAACTGAACGGATTACAAGCCATTTCCAATATTCGACCCCTGCACATTTTTATAGATGAAAATTCCTGTTCTTTTCTCGCAACGCATATTGAGTAACTATCGAAACCTATATGTGTATTTCCAGAGTTAAATTGGAATACCGAAGGCAATCGGTAAAAATGGTTTAAAATGAAATATTAGGACCGACGGCGGCTAGGCAGTAAATTTGTCAAATGTACACTACAGTATGTTTAGCAAGAACGTGACCGGCATAAAATATGTAAAAAAAACCGGACAAGTGCGAGTCAGGCGTTCACATCGAGGGTTCCGTACAAACACGTTGTTAAAATAATTAAAAACCTGTTTTAGCATGTGCTAATGAACTTATTTTAAATGATACCTTACATGATACGATTTACTCACTTTGAATTTTGAACCCATATTTTGTGAATTTTGAGGCCCTATTTTTTGTGATTTAAATAAAAATGTACAGTTTTCAGATTTATTCCTATGTGTGTACTCTGAGACAAAGCTTCTCGCCAAATTTCATAGTTCTATGTCAACGGGAAGTACCCTGTAGGTTTTGATTTTTGTGAGTGCAAAATATGCGGTTTTTTGCGACATAAACGGCTCTAACTTTTTTAAACGATAATTGAGAAGTTTTTCTTATACACAACTGCAAGAAACCATAGATATACGTATACAGTTTAAATTTCAACTCAATATCTTTACGAGTTCCCGAGATAAAGAGTCTTGACATACACACAGACGGACAGACGGACAACAAAGTGATCCTATAAGGGTTCCGTTTTTTCCGTTTGAGGTACGGAACCCTAAAAAAGTTTTCGTCATAAGGTGTATACCGTTATGTAGCCCAATATTTTAAAAAATATTCTTTGATATAATAATCTATTATTTTGCTGTGTCTCTGAAACACGTGTTTCTGAAAGTAATGCCACGCGAGCAATATTTAACGCAAACATAGCCTAGCTAAGAATTAAAAGTAAACTAAACATAATATAATTTTATCAAAAACAAAACAAAAACTTTTGAAAGCTACATAAACTACTGATCAGCCATAATAAATGAGTTCTTTTAGAGAACCATAGGCCAGTTTTGCATATCTGAAGTGAAATTCAAATCTATATTAGAAATGATAATGAATTGGACATTTTCCTCCTCGCTACAATAGACTTAAACACGCCTTAAACACTGACTAACCGTGCAATTTGTACTGTGAAACATTGTCTAAATCGCGCGTAAAACTTTTGGTTTATTTCTAAGTACCTACTACTAACAAGTTTTTAATGGTGTTTAAATTGTTTTCGATAAACGTTGTTTCACAATCTTCTGTTCTTCTGAAAGTCTTCTGTACTTTGTGAAGTAAATGTCCCCATTTGCCATTTACTATCAGGCAGACCGTCTGCTTACCAACCGCCGTAAAAAAATACAATCAACCGCGTCAGCTCTAATTGATCCCAGAATTAGAACTGAAGCCCAATTTTAGACAGTAAAACAGGTTCTTTCCCCTGAAAGAGCCAATTACAGGAATGGCGGTCGCATGTGCGGAGAATGCCAATAATTGGAAGTAATCACCGGAACTAAGCCCGAGATCTATTGGGACATATCGACTGCTTCGGATACTTTCCAATTGGTATCTGATCAACGGACTTTCATATAAAAATGAGATTCTCATTTTCTCATCATTATCCTTCAACCATAGGATGTCCCGAGCTACATAGGCCTCCACAGCAGATCTCTAATAAGACCGGTTAGAAGTAGCTTGTATCCAGGGCAATCGTGGCAACGTGGGTGTCTTCAAATCCCGAGTAAATAGGTATCTTCTAGGTAAGCGTGCTACACCCTAGACCGCATATCTGCTCAAAATCAGGCAGTATATAGTCAAACGCAAACCTATAAGAAATAAAAAAAAAATCTTCGATCTCAAGGCTCTCAAGGATCCATATAAAAGCAATAAGCTGTTATCTACCTAATTTGAGTGATTTTCATGTTATCAGCACGTCAATAGCTTAGATTATATACCTTGATTTTTAATTTCTTTTAAATGACCTTAAAGTTATAAGCCTATTAAAAGTTTCGCAAAAACTTGGCTGAAAAGTATACGTAAAACTTTTGTGAAAAAAAAATGACGAACAAGCGCGCATTTTTTCTTACTCAAGCGAGTGAAACCAAAACATTACATTTTGTTACAATTGAGGGAGTGAATAGAGTTTTCTCCCGGAACGTGAATTTTATCGAAAATGTACCGAAAATTTTCTCGGTGTTCTACAGAAAATGCGAAAACAGTTACTGTTGTCGATTCACGATCTTCAATCCTCAAGCCAGTGAGGCTGTCTGACTCCTTCTACCTTATGGGTGGCCGTCCTACGTTGCGCTTTCCGCTACCAGTATTGGTTACATGGTCCTGCATTTTCTACAGGACGTTTTTTTACGTGGCAATTTTATCAATGATAAAGTAATTGAGTGGTTGAAAATGAGCAGTAAAAAGTTAAAATCGCCCGTGGCACGAGAGTACCATTTGTACAAAACAAAAAACATATTTGATGCCAGAGTTGATTACGAAATTTACGAATCAATAAAGACACAGGGAACCCTGGCTGGTTATGAGTTTGACTAGTACTCGTAGTAGTAGAATATTTTTTTCTTAATTGAAAAAATAATTTCATTCTAACCAAGATACATTTTAAACAAAATTTGACATAAATATAATAAGGCCATAGAGAAATAAGAGCAAATGCTTTATATTTTCGTAATACGAGTATTCTGGTAACCACTGCAGCAAAATGTTCTGACTTGGAGCAGTGCCTAATTTTTGTGTTTTTAAAATTATTTTATTATTTATACGGAGAGTGCATAATTTGTATTTTGTACAGCATAAGTTTTCTGAGAAGTAGATTTAATTTTATATTCATAAAAAAATGCCCGATAAATAAGTTTATTATTGCAATTTTATTTCTTCTTTTGAATTGAAATTCATTCGATAAAAATTAGGATTTTTACTTCTCAAACTCTTATTAACAATAAAAAAATTTGGAAAATAACTATTAACACGCTTTTATTAGGTCGCCCTGTATGTAACTATGTAATGGAATCTAAGGTAACTAATTTAACCATCTTCCAAGGGTCGTAGCGTAATGATAATTGACTTACCTTAATAGTACCCTATTTAAAGATTTCTTTTTTTCTATAAAATTGCGACGTTTCATACTTAGCATCATCTGAACTGTCATATTTATCGTCACAAATCTTCATAACTTTGCAAACATAAATATGTTTTTTGGTTGATATACAAAACACCAAACATAACATATCTGACACTTTAATTTTAATAATACCTGTTAACACCCTTCTTTAATATTAATCATTCAATCAGAATCCTGTCTGAGCAGGCGTAAGAATTTAATCCATAAATTAGCAGAGCTCCATTTGCAGACTTTACTTCGAGCTTCCTACTCACTTCATTCCAACTATGTTCAAGTCATGGACGTACTTCTATAGAATGGCATAGTATTTGAGAAATAAGGTTAAAAAATATCAAAAGCAAGTCTATCCGCGTAATGTTCACCATATTGCAAAACAAACTCATGTAATTTTTTGTATTGAGAATAATCTTTCCTGACGGTAAGTGACGTTGTGGGTGAAGATGAAGCTTGACAGTCTTAGAAGATACCTTTTTGGTTTGACCTTCAAATTACCATTTAAGATTATATTTATCGAGAAACATGACGCCGGCAGTTTGTTCCACTTTTTTGCTGATCTATGTCAGGTTTTGTTTAATCTCAAGTTATGTTAAGTCATGTAGTATTTATGAACCTTTCTACACCATTTTTCAGACCGGCTTGATTACTAATTCTCTTCTAAAGTGCATCCTATCTTATTACCTCCATGGTTCAAGCTAACTTTGTTCATTCTTCCTTCGTTCCTTCCACTCGCATCGCAATTGGCTAATTTGATTGGCACTGAAGCAGCTGGCAACGGTGTGAAAACTCTACCAGCGGGATTTCACTCACAATCAAAGGATATTGATTTGTCTGCTAGTTTTAAAAAGAGTTTTGGTATATTTTTACAAAAGTAAATAAAGTAAAAAATAAACACCTGCCTAAATTCGCCTCATGAAAGAAGTCCCTCGGCAATAAGTGACCCGAAATTATAATAATAATTTTGATTGATCGTCCATGCGACTATGGCGACGCTTCTGTGGGATTCGTTTCTTGACTCGTCCGTTAACCACATAATTTTATCTCTTCTTATTTTTTTATCATTGAGAACAGGCGAAAAAGAATATCCGACTATACTAAACAATTTTCGGAAGACTCACTTAAGCAAATAAATGTATAAATAAGGTAGAATATTTGAAAATAAGACAATATTCTGACTAATAAACAAATGATTTGACATGTAAGTATATACCTAATTTCTTTTAATGATTCTAGACTAACTTACAATGCCAAAGGACACGATGGATGCTATCCGCTACAACCGCTCTTACTGAAGATTTAAAGAGATGACATATGTTTAACAGAGGGCGATATGTGGCTCATATGATGATGATGAATATAAAACTAATCTAAACCCTACTTATCATAAATAAGTACGTTCTACGCTGAGCTATTTATACCTAGGAATTCCCAATGATAAGGAAAAGTTCTAACACAGCAAAGTGGCACCTATCCGTCAATTTAATTACTAAAATTGTAGGTCAATGGCCATATACCGTTATATGTCCCAATGTCTCCGACAAGAATAGATTAAACATAAATAAAACATTTAAAAACACCGCATCAAATTAAAAATATTTTCTCCAAGCAACTCGTGAGTTGTCGACACAAAAGATTTGAAATAAAATTTAAATGTTTTAGAGACGGTTAAAGTTTTGATTTATAGAATTACAATATTGGGTGGTCGTTTGGTAGTAATTATACCATAAATTTTCCAGATTTGTAAGTAGCTAATCTATTTAGTTAATGGTTGCGTGATATGTCAGAGGCAAATATATTTGAATTAAATATCGATGGGTTATATGTTGCGTCTGCTCCCAGTTTTACTTTTATATTGACAAAAAGTGATTAAAATTACAATTTCTTTAAGAAAATTCTCTCGAGTAAACAAGTATCGTTAAGTATGTGTGTAACACTCTAGACCGCATATTTGTTTAACATCAGACAAACAGTTATTCAAACGTAAACTTTCTACATAAAAAGATAATTAGAGAAATATCTAATTAGCGAAATCGAATCAGTTATATCGGTCATTATTATGTCTTTAACTTCTAAATCGAAAGATTTAAGATACCGACCCATTAATATTAGTGTAGACTTTCAGTGATAATTGTTTCGACACCGTTTAGATTATTATATCCGTGATGAAATGAGAATTATTCAATAGAAATAAATTGTTATACGAGTCCGTCGTAGCTTCTATTTTCGGGAGGCTAACGTTTCATAGTAATTATACATTAACACCAAATAACTACCCATCGATGTCACGTATTTAATAACAGGTTAGGAGCTAGTTCGATTTGTCGAGCTAGTTCAGAGTGTCAAGTGGGAGATTTGCAAATCATATCGAATTACTTTTACGTCGCGTTGACCGAGCGCGTAGTGCACACACACGAGCACATTGACACACACGCTTGAATTAGCCAATCACAGTCGTTGCCGCGCTCGTGTTCGATCGGTTTGGCGCTCGTTACATTACCGTAAAAAAAACTCACACTTAGCCATTCAGTTTTCTGTACGTGACAAAGATGGCGCTGTGCCATTTCCATACAAATCACATCAAACGTTAACGCGATCGAGCTCGAGCGAAAATCTCGCATTTAGCCCTCTGATCGCACGGATAGTTTGAAGTAGCCGATCGTATTTTGGGAGAATTTCGGACCACCAGCCGGACTAGTATGCGCGCCAGGAATTATTTCGTTCGTAGTGTCAGATCGAGACAGCGTTAGGGCAAAAAATATATCTGTCACTTTTTCACTCGTCAAAATGAGTTCTTGTCGTGACTATTCGTGGTAGCATGCTTGACTAGTAGGAAATAATATGAATTGCTATGTAACCTTTCACCATAAACTAGTACTGGTAACTATAGCACAATCTTTTAAAAAACGACTTTGGTACCTATGTATTGACCGACCCTTTTTGTACGACGAACCATCGGAGGAGGTATACAATTCGACGAGTATATATTTTTTTTTATGTATAACCAAGCATAACTTTTTTCTTAGTACTCCGATTTCATTAATTCTTTTTTTTATTGGAAAGAGTATACTTCGAAATCGGTCCCATTTAAATTTTATCGAAATCGGCTGTGCCATTTTTGATAAATCAACAATAATGTGAAAAATGCTACATAGATCCATACGAAATACTCGTATTCGCGAATTCTGTACACGGGTGAAGTCGGTCATGCTAATTTTTGCAAAAAATGATCTTGTAAAATTTTAAGATATACTTAGCTCTCCCTTTTTGTCGATATTTCCGAACCATTTTTCTCAACGCTGAAATCTAAAAAAAAACAATCCTATATATTTTGTCGATAGTTTCGTTTCGATTCGTTGACAATTGCGACCTGTACGGGAGAAGCAACATCCAAACTATTGTACTAACGAGTGGACAGATAAATAAATAAATATTTTGGGACATCTTACACACGGCCTCTGACCCCAAACTAAGCAAAGCTTGTGATATGGCTGCCAGAGACTGATATACTACAGATACATATTTTTATTATATACATATACATTATATTATGTACAGATACATTATATTATGCCTGCTCGGTCAGTTAAAATATCAATCAAGGGGCCAATCACCCTTCGAGGTAATTTCTTAGTATCTAGTTGAGAAGAGAGAGTTTGTGTTAATGTTGGCACCAAAATTAACAAAAATAATCATCTACTCTGCTTTTAGCACGATACATACTAATTAATTGGATCAAACGAAGGAAATCCAACACATGGTATCCTTTTATCCTTTTTGGTAAACACGAAAAACCACTTCCTCTATTTGTGTTCGAAGATAATTGTTGAGCAATTAATTCGGGAAAGGAAATCGAATGTTTGGTACTTGGTGAGTCAATTTTGGTCATTCGATTTGAGTTTTGGTTCGACCTTCGTTTATACTCTTAGGCAATAGATATTAATAGTAGGTTATGTTATTTTATCGTGCGTGCATTCGGCGTTCATCGACTTATAAGACTAAATTATCACGTCAAAAACAAATCGTAAAATTGAAAAAAAAAAACTTACTTTCAAAAATATTTTTCTGTTTTTCTGCCATAGGGCATCCACTGCTGGACATAGGCCTCCCTTAATAATCTAATAAGACCAGTTGGTAGCGGCTTGCATCCAGCGCGATCCTGCGTTCTTGATGAGGCCATCCGTACACCTTGTGGGTGGACGTCCTACGCTGCGCTTGCCGGTATGTGGCAACCAATCTAAATAATAAAAAAGAAAGAAAAATAGAACTAGCAGTGGCTATGGGCATTTGGATTATGTTTATACCTTTAAGGGTCTATGGATGATCCAATTGCTTGTTATGTAGTAGTAGTATTAGTTTTAGATTATGTAGGTGTTGTATTTAGTGGTAGTTAATAAAGGCACTTAACCAGTAAAAAAAGGCATCATGCTATTTTAAAGAACTATTTCATGTTTTTTTAACATTAGGTTGGCGCGCGTCGAGAGCTAACGTCTCTCTAAGTAAGACTATAAAACGGTCATCTATGTGATTTCATTTAATGTCGGTGTCAGCTCTCCTTTGCCCTGTATATATAAATCATCGTTCGCATCGTTGACTTGCAGGCATTCGTTTAATTGTTCCTCCGTAACAAAATCCAAAAAACTTCCAACCGTTTCAACTCAGCGCCAAAGGAATAGGGTGAAAAAGAATTAATCATTAATCTTAATGAAAAAGAGAGAATATATCAATCTTTTGTCTCAAGGCGTGAAGGAGAGGGGAAATTAAGAGCTGAAAAATGGGGTGGCCATTATGAAAATTATTATTTGTTTCTAAATAAACGGTGCATTTAGGGAATGAAGTTAAGAGATATATCGCCACTTTGTTTAGATTAAAACGACCTTCTCATCAGATGCTGGGAAAATATTTTCCTTTTAGTACGTGTAAATTATTTGGGGCTATTTATTTAGGTACAGACAGCCTTTGTAAACATTAGAACTACTCGTGGAATAGGTTTTGTTGTTTTATCGAGTTTACGAAATAAAATGTGAACGTTGATTGGGCTATGTTTTGGTAGATGTAACATGAGATAACTAATTAGTCATGAAACAATTTTTATTAGGTTTTGGAACGAAATAGCCATCTTATCGTGTTTTTCTCTACGATTTCTCTCTGTGTACTAGAGTACTACTAATTAGGTATAAAGCGCATCGCTTTCAATTATATAAAAAACTAGCGACCGCATATAACATACATAGGGACAGACAGACAGCGGGAAGTGGCTTTATTTTATACTAGCGACCCACCCCGGCTTCACACATGTGTATTATATTTATAAACTTTCCACCTGAATTACTTAAAAAAAACCGCATCAAAATCCGTTGAGTAGTTTGAAATATATAAACATACATGGGGACAGACAGCGGGACGCTTCCCGCTTACATAGTTTAAAACAAAGTCGCTACTTTGTTTTAAACTATGTTGTGATTATGTAGTGAGGATAATATACCAATCCAACTATGTACTCGTAAATAAGGATGAGATTCCTTAATTAATTGTTATATCAAGCCCACAATCCTGAAAATATCCTATACAAACTTCACACAGTCCAGGGCATACTATCAGAGCCATTGCAACTGTGATAATCTCTTAAATTATGACTAAGCATCTCAATTTAAGAGCCGGGTGAGCGTTTACGTTTTCGCTCCAAGCGATGCTCGATTGAAAAATTGTTGCGATCGCTTGGGCTTACGTAATTTCGGTGATAGAGCCTGAGGGCGGGCGGGGACATGGGACGGGTCCTGCCCCACTATATTGGGGAGAACGGATAAGCGAAATATTTGGGCGGCAAAGGGCAACTAATCTATATCATTACATAATGTTATGATGTGTAAGGGAATATGTGTAAGTCTATAATGAAGACCTCGAAGAGATGTGGGTAGAGTTGCTGTCGTTTAAGTGATATATGACAATGTATATTCACTTTTGCTGCTCCAAGTATATAAGTTCAAAGTATTTCAAACAGCTTTAAACGTTTTTCTACCACTGATTTGCCATTTTTAACCGACTTCCAAAATCGAGGAGGTTCTATGTTCGTCTGTACGCATTATTTGTGTTCATCGATATTTTCGCCAATTGTGAATTGAATCTAAAAATTCTATTTTAGTTCGAAAGAGTACACTCCCGAGGTGGTCCAATTTAAATTTTATCGAAATCAGCTGAGCTGTTATTGAAAAAACAACAATAACGGAAAAATTGTATTGTATACATTAATTCGGGCGAACCATGGAGGTCGGTTTTGGCATTTTTTGCGCAAAATAATTATTTTGTTATGAAATAAGTAGTGACAGAATTGGTTTCTTGTTTTTTTTTTGTTTTTAAACTTTCGAGATTTGGACACATTAGGTGTATGGGTAGACTCAGAGTCTACCCGTGACCACGGTCGATGCAACTCGACCGAAAGGTCGGCATGAGGAGGTATTTATTTATCTCGTAATTTTAGTGCGCGATTAGTCCCGTAGTATATAATAATAATTTGTTTCTTGTTTGTAGTTAGAGCAAATTATAAAGAAATGTTTTTTTTCTGAAGTTATAGTTCATATATTCTTAAGATTCAGCCTGTTATTGATCACTTTAAGATCACAGGAGAGGGTTGCCGGACTATTAGTCCTAATACAAAACTGCTTATAGTGATATGAATACAAGCCACTTCTGACATATTTAAGATCTTTATTAGAGCAAATACTATGACCATATATACTATGACAATACTATAGCCGATTCTGTCTGGCTAATTTAATGAAATGATTGTATCGTGCTTCACACACTAGGTTTATAGAAAATTGTAAAGGTTTATAGAAAATGGTTCATTTAGTTTACTGACGAGGCTAATGTCCGGTAGAAAATGATGAAGTTTTGATAATGACGATTATGGTAAAGTAGCTGAATAACATCGGTAACGTTTTGAATGTTTTGTTAGGACTCAAAATCATGGTTTAGTTATAATAATATGCAGAGTATGCTACGTATTTGAGATTAAAATTCCGGGATTCAGTGACTTAACACAACACGCTTTTAGATACGTTTACACAGAGAAAATTATTATTCTTTACTCAGTTTTTAAACGGTGGTAATTTTACTAAAACAAACTGTTATTACCAACCCGCACTGGGCCAGCGTGGTGGATATGGCCCAATTATCCCTTCGTGGTTATGCCTACGTCCTGCAGTGGACTATTAAAAAAGGCTGGTACAGTACAGTACAAACTGTTATTCTAAAAGGTTTATTGTGATGAATTAAATGTACTTCCTTAGATTGTAGCAGTACAATTACACGTTACAATTATCGATGGAGCTTTGTTCTATAATCAATTACTATCATTAGCTACGTTCAGCACAGTCAGTCTTCGAATGGGTGACTGCGGATGGTATTTACAACCGAGCACTGCCGTGGCTCGGATGATACATATGAGTACGTCGATTGTGGGTCTCGGTTGTTTTAACTTACCTTCTTACTTTTTATTTATTTCATTCATGTCCTGTTATGTCAGACTATTGGCCATCAAAGAGCTTTCCTACAGTTTTGGGGTTTTGAGTGGTTTGCTTCGGTGAAAATAAATATAAAATGTACCAAATAATCTTAAGTAATTATAAAGCTTTCTTGGTATACGTAAATATGTATAGAGCTAGACTAAGTGGCCAGCCCTAGTGTATAAAATACGCACAATACATTATACTGGGAATAGAATCGGATTAACTCAACACAGAGGCATGATGTTTGGTATAGAAGCCTGAAACCTAAAACGTATAAGCCGTTGGACATGACTCCTTAACAAAGAATTATACGAGACGGATACAAAATTAGATTCAGTAAATACAATAATTTACAATTATACATACCTGTGTTGTGTTATCTGAACATAGAATAAACCTGATTAAAATGAGAAAATATTCTGAGCTTATGCTCTTGTTTGGTAAAAATGATTAGTTTAACTTCATCTATACGCCTTAACAATTCTTGTTAGTTTGTTACATGAAATTGTTAAGTGTTTGTCAAGACTCGTTAAGTTCTCTATTTTGAAGGCATCACTGATATGAAAAATGCAAGCCGCTTTCATTCAAGCTATTCTATAAGGATGACCTACGACCAGCAATGAAAGTCCTTCAGCTGATAATATAGAGTTCTTATTAGTTATTTATTTATTATGACAATTTATAAATAATTACTTGTGAGCTATGTAAATCTGTTAAGATTGTAATTTTCAATTTTAAATTCAATTTACTAATTAAATTTTTTTTTTCTATATCTGACTGTAAATTCAAATATGTTATTTTTCTGGCTTTAGAAACACGTTGTAAGACTAGTTCGGAGCCAGTGGATTCATTAAAGTTTTCGTCACCGTTTTGATATCAATAAATAAACTTTTGATTTGATTTAGTCTAGGCATCAGAATTCATACAATATGTTTTTTTAAGTGGCGTGTCCCAAGGTTTTTACGTCTAATTTTGGCCCGGGCATCCCAGTCGCGATGTTTTGTTTTGCGCAGCGCCCGCTGGCTTTGACGCGCTCTACCCCTTTATGGGGCTGTGGACGATGGAAAATTTAAACAAACTGTGCTCATTCGGATTTGAATAATAGTATCCAACAGCGATTCGGTCGCTTAGTGCCGATGATTGATAAAATAATTTACAATGGTTTGAAGGTGACGACGTAATCTATTGGATTTAATGTGAACCGCGTTTCTGTCCATGCCAAATCAACTGATTTCATCATCAATGTATTAGTCGAAAGTCGTCTACTACTAATAGATAGTCATCTATCTTCTTATCCTAAGTCTCCAAGTCGAAGCAGAGGGTTGATACAATGTTACGCCATTCCTCTCTGTCCTGTGCCTTGCGTTTCACTTCGCTCCAAGTCAGTCCGATGCTTTTGGCCTCAGCAGTTATGAAACGAGCCCAATAGATAAGATAGTCATAGTCATCTTGAATAGAATAAAACCGGAGCAAGTTTGTATCTCTTAAAGTTTGTTCCTCTGATCGGCTGACCAGTTCATCAGCTTGTACGCACCAATGTCTGACTATGCATATCTGCATTATACAAAGTAAGCTATGTTTGGATAGCAAGTTAGATGAGAAGTTATAGACTCTCATTGCTCTGCAATTTTTTTGGATTTTTTGGTAAATTGGTTAAAATGCTGCTATTTAAAATTCGTTTTTCGTCCAAATCAAACTGCTGTTTTTTATAAGTATCTGAAACTTTAAAACTTATATCTTTACTGATTACGACAAACGGAATGTGAGCAAAACGTTTCCCCATTTTAAGCACTTTCCACAGCACTTCATCGCATCTTTGAAGAATGTTTCAAAACTCCTCAAATTACTCTCATTTCGCTTCAACATCTCATTAAACTGAGCAAATTTTTCAAACACAATGTCCTCAAATATTCTAAAACGTACGAGAACACATGTTGCTGGTTTCAAGTCTCGGGGGATAAGAATGCACACATTTATGCATTTACATAGGACAAGAGGGTTGCCAAAGAAATACATTTCGGCCAAGAACCTCTCAGACATTCTAATGAGGGAGTTATTTGTTGAGAATGAACATTTTAGGAGCACAGCTGGATTTTGCTGTGAATTATTTTTAAGTTTGTGAAGCACCTGTCTTCCACAATTTGCATTTGGAACCTTTTTCGGATGTGACTGTATCGTTAATTTTGGCTCTTGACATTTAGTTTATTCCTTTAAATTTTTATAATCCTAGATGTTTGGTTTCTTATTTTTATGAATAAATACCTCACTTACATCGCTTACATAGATCATTTTTTCGACACCCAAAGTCAGTTACGTTTATCTTGTTTCATTTGTAAAATTACCAACCTACTGAAATATTAACATAGAGATATATTTACAGATACTCAAGATATCACTTGCCTTTCTTGGACTAAAAATAGACTCCAATCTTCTACTGGTGTAGTTTTTTTTTATAAGACGTTAGAAGTGAACTATCATATATTTTAGTGCAGAGTAATAGTTTATAAGGGCTAGACAAATTAAACACTTTATGCTGTCTCAACGCTGGAACAGTTTTTATAGCAAGTGATTATTAGATCATGATTTTTGATGATCTATGTACGTCAGTTAACATAGGTCTCTATAATAACAACAACGCAATCTAGCAAAAAGCATACGAGCAATACAATGTCACTAAGCTACGTGGTTGATTGAAAGATTCCAACGAACCTTAAGTATTACATGACCTACCACAATTTTATAAAGGGAGGCATGAGTCACTGGGCTTTTAAAAAGGCTTTTATACGAGTCACGGCGAAGGGTGACTCAAGTCTATTCGTAGATTGTAATCAAGTGCTTATAGTAACACGAACAGCGATCACACTAATAGTGAAAACATTTCTCCATAAATAACTCCGCTCCATGGTTTTAACAACATGTAAAATCTCGAAACACCTATCCGTGTATTTTATTTGTTGATACATGTGTTGTTTTAAATGTGTGCGTTATGTAGAAGGTAGACTGACGATCTGATTAAGGCTGTAGGATTACGCTGCGTGCAAGTTGTTTCCAATAGGCATGATGGCTAAAAAAATATACCTAATTAGTCCGTCAGATAGAATATCGGAATATACAGGAGTGATCGTTCAATTTTCGCTGAGATCAGTCGCGTTGCGTGAATCTCGCGTCCGCGCATGTAAACTGTGCAAAAGTGATAACTCAGCAAGGCCGGCGGGCCGAGCGCGATATGACCCACTTTAATGTTGAGTAATGTGTCGAGTTCGGTGTAGTGTCGAGTTCGGTGACGTATTGTTAAGGCGAAGGCATCCGTTTTAACGATGGATAAACTTCTTAGCCCAAGTAAAAAGGAGATCATAATCGATCTACAGAATAGGCTCCAAGAAGAGGAGTATACAAGAAAACACTTGGAAAATTTGGTCCAAGACCTCAGAAACCAAGTTAAAATTCTGCAACAACAACTAAAATGTGTTGTAGAACCGAAAATAAGTGGAACCAGTTCTGGTTCCATGGAGACTACCCCTCCACGTGCGGCAACAGAAGTGCACGAGTACAACACCGACGAGGAGGAACTAGCTCGTGAAACGGGATGGATTAGAATAAAAAGCAGGAAAAAAAGGAAATTGAACAAATCACCCTCACAAGACAGTCCCGAAAAAGAAGAAGAAAAACCTAAAAAGGTGATTCAGCCACCCCCTATTCTAGTGGATGGCATTAAAAATCATCAAAACTTTCACGATTTCTTATCCAGACATTGTGAGAATAATGATTTCACCCTAAAAATGATGGGGGGTGACACAATCAAAATTAACTGTACAAACAGTGATGTGTACAGAACCTTAACAGAAATTCTTAAATCAAATAGCTGTCATTGGCATTCTTATGAAAATAAACAAGAAAGACCAATACGAGTTATGGCTAAAAAGTTACACTACACTTGCATGCCTGAACGCATTGTAGGAGACTTAAAGAGACAAGGGTACAAAATTCTTGAAGCTGCAAATAAACTCAGCTGGAAATCCAAAGAACCACTGAACATGTTTATGCTCTCATTCGAAAATTCTGAAGACATCAATAAAGTTTTCAAAATTCAGACCGTGCTGGGCTTTAAAGTTGACATACAGTCTCTGAAAACAACCAAACTTGTGCCTCAGTGCAAGAGATGCCAGGCTTATGGTCATACTCAAAAGTATTGCTCCAAAGAGCCAAGGTGTGTGAAATGCACTGGAAAACACTTAACACAAGACTGCACAAAAAGTGCAGAAGACAAGCCAAAGTGTATTCACTGTGGAGGCTCCCATCCTGCCAACTATAGAGGATGCTCGATTGCCAAAGAAATTCAGCTATTACGAAATAAAGCAAAAAAGCAGGACATGACTCATAATCAAAGTGCTGCTACAGGAAAACATAATAATAAGCCGGCCGCTACAGCATTGATGGTCACCAAAAGCACATCGTATGCTCAAACAGCTGCTGAAGCCACAAAGAAACTGACACAAGTTGTACCTCAAAATGAAAATAAAAAGTTGGACGAAATATTGAAACTTATGATGTCTTTTGATGAAAGACTAAAAAAAATAGAAAGTAGTACCAAAATGACTACGAAAACTAAATCAAAATGATGGCTAACAACCTGAAAATTATGATTTGGAATGCCAATGGACTAGCAAAGCACAAAAACGAATTACAGCTAATCCTAGATACAAAAAAGATAGATATCTGCTTAGTTTCAGAAACACACTTCAATAAACAATCATTTATACAGTTCAATGGATATTCAATTTATCATGCCATTCATCCAGATAACAAGGGTAATGCTGGAAGTGCAGTGATTGTGAAAAAAAACCTCCAACACCACGAGGAAATAAAATACGAAACAAATGAGATTCAAGCTGCTGTGATACAAATTAAAACTAAAAAATTTCCTTTAACAGTATCATCCATATACTGCCCACCCCGGCATAATTTAAAAAAAGATCAGTATAAAAGTTTTATAGCTACTCTTGGAAACAGATTTCTAGTCGGAGGAGACTTCAATGCCAAACATACGTATTGGGGCTCTAGACTTTCAAACACTAAAGGAAAAGAACTACTTAGAGCCATAAGAGAGACAAAATCTGATGCAATTTCAGCCGGTAAACCCACTTACTGGCCGACAGATACGAAAAAAATTCCCGACCTAATAGACTTTTTTATATATAAAGACTTACCTCAAAGTCATCTTCAAATAGAACAAAGCTTCGACATGAGCTCAGATCATTCTCCAGTCTGTTTAGAAATAAGTGATAATGTGTGTTTTACTGAAAAATTGCCAACTCTTGTTAATAAACACACAGACTGGGAGAGTTTCAAAACAGAACTAGACAATCTTATAGACCTTAAATGCCAACTAAAGACAAAAGATCAGCTCGACTACGAAGTTGAGCTCTTCATGAAAAATATCCAACAAGCAGCATGGAACAACACACCAGACATACAAAAAGTAACAAAGGGAAAAGTCTATCCAGCAACTATCAAACAGCTTCTATCTATGAAAAGAAAGCAACGAAGAATCTGGCAGCAATCCAGAGATCCCGAGGAAAAAAGAAAATTTAACAGCCTGACAAAATTATTGAGCCAATCTATTCAAAACTATAATAATAGCTCAATGAACAAATACCTTCAGACACTTACCAGTGACAGCAGTACTGGTTACTCCTTGTGGAAGGCTACAAAAAACATAAAAAGACCTATAGCCCACTCCCCACCGATAAAATCAGGTGATGATGCATGGGCTAAGGACAATGAGCAAAAGGCTGAAATATTTGCGAATCATTTAGAAGCTATATTCCAGCCAAATGAAAGTGAATCAGCTGAAATAACTATAACAAATGAAAATATTTTATCTGAAGCAAATCCTATTAAACTAGTTACTCCAAAAGAAGTAAAGAACGAAATTAAACAAAATATCAGTCCTAGAAAAGCTCCTGGATTTGACTTGATATCAGGTGAAATACTTAGAAATTTACCAAAGAAGGCCCTTGTTAAACTAACAACTTTAATTAACGGCGCCCTTAGACTAAAATATGTTCCAGAACTATGGAAGATTGCTGAAGTGATCATGATTCCAAAACCAGGAAAGCCAGCACATGAAGCAACTTCATATAGACCTATATCGCTATTGCCAATAGTTTCAAAACTTTTTGAAAAACTATTGCTAAAAAGATTAAAACCTGTTATAGAAAGTCTGAATCTCATACCAGGACATCAGTTTGGTTTCCGAGAAAAACATTCAACCATAGATCAAGTACATAGAATAACAAATATTATTGAGAAATGCCTTGAAGACAAAATGGTATGTTCTACTGTGTTCTTAGATGTGGCACAAGCATTCGACAAAGTTTGGCATGAAGGCTTGATATATAAGTTAAGAGCCATGTTACCGAAAGAATATGTAGATATCCTAGAATCATATATTACTAATAGACTATTCAGGATTCGACAAGAAGATGCCTATTCAGAACTCAAAAATATCAAAGCTGGCGTACCACAAGGAAGTGTGTTAGGTCCGGTCCTGTACCTATTATACACTTGTGATATACCAGAGTTCAAAAACAACACAATTGCCACCTTTGCTGATGACACTGCTATAATGGCTATTGGCGGTACCCATCAAGAAGCTGCAGAAAAGGTACAATTGGCGGTAAACAAAGTCTATGAATGGACCAAGAGATGGAAAATTAAATTAAATGAAGCAAAGTCAATCCACATAGACTTTAGTTACAAGCAACACCAGTATTCTCCAATTTTTATCAACAATAAAATAATTCCATATGAGAATACAGCCAAATACCTAGGAATGACTCTCGACGCAAAGCTTCGTTGGAAGGCACACGTCAAGAAAAAGAGAGAAGAGCTAAACCTTCGGTACAACAAGATGTATTGGCTGCTTGGGAGACAATCCTCATTGTCAATACAGAACAAACTATTACTGTACAAACAAGTCCTGATGCCAGTGTGGACTTATGGTATACAGCTATGGGGCTGTGCCGCCCAAAGTAACATCCTTATCATACAGAGATTCCAAAATAACGTACTAAGGGACATCACAAATGCACCTTGGTACGTAAGAAATGATGATCTCCACCGGGACCTTAAAGTGGAATCCGTTAAAAGTACAATACAAAAATACGCAGAAGCTCACGACTATAGACTTCACCACCATGTGAATGTTGAGGCAATCCAGCTCCTCGACCAAACGGACACAGTGAGAAGACTTAAACGAACAAAACCGTTCGAATTAGTTTAAAAGTTAATTGAGTGCTAACTCGTAATCATAGTGCTAGTGCCGCGTGTAAAGAACACAATAACGTAGTGTCTTCGCCTTAATAGAGACAATAAGAAAAGTGTTGATGGACACATTCTTAGTTTATTATACCTAGCATTTTAAGTTAGATTTAAATTACTTATTAGCCCATGGCTAGATAGTAATTTTTTAAGAAAAGCTCGTCAGCGATTCTTAAACAAAAAAAAAAAAAAAAAAAAAAAAGATAGAATATCAAAAAATATCAGACACGTATTTTTTTTTGCCAATTAAACAAAAAATGATGGAAATATAGCCCGTCAAAGTTCCGCGTGACATCACAAGTGCCATACAAATGTATGGACTTCTGTAAGCGAGGTGACGTCACGACCCCCACTCCTAAACTTTGACAAGGTTTATCTTTGTCATTTGTTGTATGATTGACAAAAAAAATATACGTGTCCAATATTTTTTGACGTTTTAACTCACGGAATAATTATAATAAAAAAAAATTACCTATTCATCATGCCTATTAGTCTTATGAGGTATCCGTAGAGGACGCCTTTATCCAACAGTAAAAACTACATTTAGACCTTACGTGTGCACATTTATGGTAACGTCAATGTCATCAATAAGGTGTTCTTACAAAATATTATGTAGGTACCTACCTAATGTCTCAATTCGCTAAAAATACCTACAATTTTGGAGAAAACATCATCCATTCAAACGGAAAAATAATAATCCTTCCATACCACAAAACGGTTTCAGAATGGTATTTCAATATTATGAAAAGGAGGAAAAACGCAAAATTTTTCGTACAAAAATAAACAATTCTTCACATTTATACCTTCGCAAAGCTCATTTGATTCAGCGTTCCAGCACAAAACCGAGATTTCTCGATTTCTTTCGATACTCAGATTCAATATTTACTGAATATTTCTGGCGTTTTATCGAAACAAGCACGAATAAAAAATACTTTTACATCAAACGAGATCAGGGTTTTTCTGTTGCTCCCCCACACGCGGTCCTCTAGTTTAAACAGTTCACGTAGCTTGCATGCAATATTAAACAGAATGCAGTCACCCTCCTGTACCCTGGTAGGTATAGTGGGCGAGCTGGTCGTTACTGCAGTAAAACTTTTTAATTTGGCACATACTCGTAATTAGCAATTGAGTATTGTTGTGTTCTGTATCTCTACCAAGAGTTGGTACCAAAAGACTAAAGGCTAGATTCCATAGAAAGCAACTGGGGATTGGAACCAAATTGGCGCATGGTGTTATTTTTTGAAGTGAATTTCTTAGTAGCGTTGTGCACTTTTTAGAAAGGGTTAAAAATGTATTCGCGTCATATATTTTTATATCATAGGGGCAAATGTATACAAGATTACTGGTTATTGAACCTTCCTGCTCTTTATATTGTGACCAGATTCTGACTTATCCTGATTAAATTATCACCAGACTCATTTGATTTGATTTGATTATCATTAAATGATCACTTTTTAATGAAATTGGTCGCCACCTCTCCAAGTATAAAGCATTAGTAGGTAGGAGAACGAGACAGGGTAGATACATGACTTGTGCTAAATACGAGTAGAGGGCACCTTCTGTAATCCATTTAATTAAATTTATACATTGGCGCTTTGACGGATGAGTAGGCCTTAACTTGTTTTGGGATTTGTTGATGAGACTACTTTGCTCGTTATGTTTCTTTTAGGCAGGTAAACATAAAGAAAATTTAAATATTAAATTACAGCCAATTTATTTTTACCGACTTCCAAAAAGAAGGAGATGCTATGTTCGTCCGTATCTATTTTTTTGTTTATTTTCATCGATATTTTCGCCAATTGGGAACCGATTTAAGAAATTATTTTTAGTTCGAACGAATATATACTTCCGAGGTGGCCCCGTTTAGATTTTATCGGAATCCGCTAAGCCATTTTTGATAAATCAACAAAAATGTACATAGATGTCACATCGATTCGTGCAAATTATTCGAATACTGTACATGGGGTCAAGACGCGACCACATATCGCACTATCAAAAAGTTATCAGATCTCAATTCTCATGTAGAGCCAAGCTTCTAACTCTACACGTCTGAACTCTGCGAGCTCTTACTTTGCAAATTCTACACCTTAGTCAATATATGTGGCTTGGGCCAAACATAAAGCTACTGAAAAAACTTCTCAAGCCCATCTCAACGTTTGTAGGTGTATTGATAAATCTCAAGAATCAAGATTACTCACTCAATAAGTTAAGGAATTTTATGACTTCTTTTTTTTAATTGTTGCACACTCAACCTGAGTCATTTGCACTCGTCCAGTGCTTGACCGCTTGACCTTAGTTCAGTTTTATTGCATCTCTAAATGCATTAGTCAGATAATGGTCAAAGCACACAATGCGGTGCATCCCACGCGGGCATCATTATTCAGTATGGCACAAATGTCTGTGTTTTCCGACATGCAAATGAGGCGTTTGTGTGAGGCGAGTCAACTGGAAACATGTGTTTGTAGAGTTAGATGAAGTTGGCTGTTATAGTTTCTGTACTAAGGTAATTAGGGTATTCATTTGCGAATAGTTGGAAGAACTTGAGATGCTTGTTATTTTTCTACATTACCTACTAGCTTTTTTTGCATTTTATCGACTTTTTCGGTAGGAAGTGTCGCTTTAACACAGAATAGTTCAGAAGTCCAAAAGTAGAGTCTCGCTCTTTTCCTATCCCTCAACTTTTTATAATTTTTTCAAAATCAAAGTAAATGCATTAGTTATATAATGGTCAGCGCACACAATGCGGTGCATCCCACACGGTCATAATTATTCAGTATGGCACATATGTCTGTGTTTTCCTACATGCAAATGAGGCGTTTGTGTGAGGCGTGTCAACTGGGAACGTGTTTGTAGAGCTAGATAGAGTTGGCAATTATAGTTTCTAAGGTACTTGTTCTATAGTACTTGTAAATGCTATTTAATAGGACATTCTGAAAGCTCCAATAACTTGTGAGTTAGCGTGTTTAGGGTATGATGAAAATATTTGTGGCATTTATATATAGAATGATTATTTACTTCATCTTATAAAATAATCTCTGTATTCAGAACAACACTAAACATCTTAAAATATGAGTAGGTACAGAAACATTTCTGATAAAACCTAATTATTTTTCCCAAAAAATCGTAACACCGACTTCCACCGTGTACAGTATTCAAATATTTTTTTAGTAATCAATAAGCCATCCATGTACATTTTTATTCTCAGCGGATTATACGATATAATTAAAATAAGACCATATCGGAACCAGAAAATAATTTTTGAATCGGTTTACATCATCTTGCCCTTATCCCACTAGGTGGGGACGGCACAGCACGTTTCCTTTCGCCACTTCACTCTATCATTCGTCATGTCATCATCAACTCCTTTCTCTCGCATGTCATCTTTCACACAATTCATCTACACTTTTCTTGGTCTTCCCTGCCCGCCAAGGCAAGATGATGATTTACAATTGGCGAAAATATCGATAAACATACACTTAAAATAATAGTACAGACGAACATTACCTCCTCCTTATTTGAAGTCGGTAAAAAAGCAAAATAAAACACAAGCAAGTTTTTAGCGTATTATTATAGGAGTCCCACATTATGGGATCCCAGTATTTTCATAGTAAAATGATTCGAAATTGTGGCATAACTCTCTCGATGCAAACGCGGCATCCGGAGCATTGTTTGTTCTCGTATGATTACACTGTTTTCATCATACATACCATTGTTTGTACAGCGGGTATTGTATTTAAGTGGATTACACCCCGCAATGGACGACGTTTAGTTTTTATGACCGTTTAGCTTTAGTACGAAAGGGGATGGATGGATACTTTTCTATGCTCAATGGTAGGGCTTTATTTATTACTATTGTTTGTTACGGCTGAAAACAATAGACGTAAATTACTTGAAAATTGCTTTGAGCTTGGATTTGTGTGCGAATGTCAGAGTTTGTGTACTTTATTGTGGGTTTATGTTGTTTGTGGAATCGGTTGATTGTTTGCGACGTTTGTAATTAAAACGTTTACTTTGACACGACTTTCGCTTTATGAAGGCTAAGGAATTATAGCTTTGTGTTACAATTTGTTCATTTCACTCAGAGCGATAAAAACAAAACATTGTAGCGTTGCTGCGTAGTCAAGTTAGTAGGTACTTAGGAAGTTATTAAGTTATTATATAAGTTATATATAGAATACCTACCTAAATACCTACTAAAGTAAATTGTCGTGTTAGTTTAATCCCAGATATTTCAGTTTTTAACTCAAAAAACATTAGTATTTTCTACGTTTCAACGAGCAATTTGACCTATATATACAGGCTTTAAATCACCCACTTACGGCTTACCTTAAGTGAAAAACCCTGTAATACCTATTTGTATCTGTATTTTGCTTGTTCGAACAACGGCTCTAAAGGTTTTAATGAAATTCGCCATTTTTTATCTGTACAGGCGGTATTTGCGAACCTTACTATTTTTAATTATTTCTATACTACTTAAGTTCATAATTTTCAGTTAAAGTTTCCATCGCTAGAAATATGCCGTTATAACTAGGTACATAGCGAAAGTACAAGTTTTATACAAATAAAACTAGCAATTGGAGAGGCTTTATATAGCGCATGTGCAGGTTTCATATGAACTACTCGTAGTTATAGCAAAGGCGTCATACAAATCTAGAGCACGTTGACACGTGCCTGTATATTTTATTCATATCGCAGCTGCAGATTGCACTCTATGCAGATCAATAATTTGATTGCTTCAAGTTATTCTTGCATGAGCACGTTCTATGAATAAAAATATTTTACTATTTACTAAGGAAATGATCTAAAATTTCTGATTTCCCAACCTTGGGTTCATATTACGCGAAGACACAAGAATTTTGTTTACTAGCTAGGTACTTCGATTGAAATTTGTTAGGATTTTCGAAAAAGCGAAGAATGAATATTCTTTGCGGAATTTACTATCTGAACGTAAGCAAATAGAGACTTTATTAAAAAAAATTACATAGATGTGGAGATGATATCGCAGCAATGACATCGCCAAACGAGGCAAAAATACAAATAGCAAAACGCCTGCCGAAAAAATGACATAACAGCCTAGATACACGTTATTGCCATGCATAAGTTTGGGCAGGCGTCTGTAAAATGAGCAATTCACAGCCACGAATGAGCAGACTGGCGATAAAAACTATAATTTTTTACTCTTTTTACGTATTAAAGCACTTCAGATGATACTACAATTCAGTGCTGCTAAGGATTGAGTGTCGACAATTACGTACCTCTCAAAAAACCTAGTGCCATTAGGTAGTTTTCTCGAACCAACAAGGTTTTTGTTCTGTAAGCATGTCATTCATTTTTGAATAAGTATATTTGTGTATATGTTGTATTGCAAGCGCAGCGTAAAACGTCCGTGGACTGACGATATAATAAACTCCGCATGAATGCGCTGGATGCAGACCGCTTCCAACCGGTCTTACTGAAAATCGATAGGAGACACCTATCTCCAACAGTGCACGTCCTATGACTGACAGGTGGGCGGATAGATATTTTACCTGCTATTTCATATTTAAAAAGGTATTGCTTGCTCTTCTCACTTTAAGCCGCTCAAATTCATATTTACGTAGAGTATTTAGATTTTTATAGGTCGCAATTTATCTAGAATATTTTATTCCCAAATATCTGTAATGATTGGAATGAAAAGCTATCAATTGCTTTCCAATGAGGCGTTTTCAAAAAAAAAAATAGTTTCACAAAACTTACTAGATGACGTAATAGTCATATAAATTTATCTGTCATTATCAACTGGAATAGGGTGTGAGAGAGAAACCTATATTAAAGTCTCCAATACTTTACTGAGGTATGACTTGAACTACGTTTGGACTTTACCGCGACTTTATTGGACTATGACGTGACTATTTTGATGAAATAATACTAAAAATTATTCAATCTTACTTGATATTGGCAAATGCACAACAATGCGACGCCAAAACATAAAAAAGAAGAAAAAGTCATCTTGACAATGACAGTACGATTTCTATGGTCAAAGGATCGATGATTTCAAAGTATTGTCGCCATCTATTAGATACTTACAAATTTTTAATTTTTTTAGAAAACGCTTCATTGATAACTTCCTTTTTTTAGGACCCGTTTGAATATCCGATCATGGTAGACAATTATTCTGTGGTAAAGTGGTAGACAGTCCAAGACTGTGGATCAGAGGAGCGTTTTTTGAACTTTGAACGCCTAGGAACGTATATATAGGTAACTTTGTTTGACAGATTTTAAGGAGAATCTCTATATTGCCTATGGAAGTTGCGAATACTCCATTCAAGTTTCGTATACGACCAAACCGTTCGAAGTTCAAAAAACAATCCCTAGGCCTCAGACGACCCAAATTTAAGAAGTAATGTGATCGATGACCCACCTAAAGCTAGCTGGCAGATCAACCAGTAATCCCGGATGAGCACAGTCAAGTCGAGTCACCAGGAGTTAATGAAAGGCTTAGTCCAAGTAGCAAGTTCTGCGGTTTCTTCAACCGGCAATATTAAAGTTTCCGCGGCCGACCCTTGTGGCGGTGCGTCTACAAATTATGTGAAGACGTGCTACAGGGGTTGTAAGGCATAAAGATTTTCAAGAACTCGCAGGCTTGTGAACGTTGAAGACTAGTTACTGCTTAATATTTCACTGTATAGCTTTATTAATTTTATAGTTGACTGTCGGACATACTCGTAGCAGCGTATTGGGGTTATATTACGAGTACGTTGACGGAGTAATTAAAACATAATTACTTTAGTTATCAAAAATAGCTCAGCTGATTTCGATAAAATTAAAAGGGATGTACACCCTTTCAAAATAACATCTTGGGTGTATACCCTTTCAAAATAAATTGGAGAAATTATCGATGAACGTACAAAAAAATACATACAGTCGAACATAGTACATGTAGTAGTAGTAGTTTTTGAAAGTCGATATAAATGTCCAGCCATCGACATGAAATGATGATGATGTTGACCGAGCACGCGTTGGTATTTCATATGAGTGTGAAATTGTTAACTCTCTTACTTTGGGATACCAGACACTTTTAATATGTTCACTGTTATTCCTTATACGAGAACTTTCTCTTGTTTTGATTTCTTAAAGTAGAGGGAAATATTTTTGTTTAACAAAATTATTTACTTAATTATTTCTAACATTGTGAATCGTGTTCACATACCATACACGTAATATAATAATGTGGAACGTCGATTGTGATACAACCTGTTTATGCATTCAACTCCGGTATCTAGTCAAAATTGAGGGCCGCGGGTTTTTGTTTTTAAAAAGACAAAAATGATTTTTCACTTATTTAATTATGTCCGATTACAATGGGAGTTGAATTATAACTAACTTAAAGCTAAACTAAAAGCTAACGGGAGCGGTCTTATCTATCGACTCCCACGCTAATGCATACCGGACCACCGTAGAGCCAGACGCGTACTCAGCGGTTTTGCCGTCCGGCTATTCTGGGTAGAGCTGCTAATGAACAACTGTTATTGTTGCTGACGGTGTTCCAGCATGCATGACTCCTCCCTCCTTAAGATCGAAATTATCGCGCAGATTTTCTTTGCCACGATAATTTCGTCGATAAAAGTAAAATGAAACACAAAATGTAAAAACTATAACTAAAATTACGTATAAAATTAGTGTTCCTATGCTTATTCTCTTCATGTTAATCGCACTATCACGCTCACTATATTGACCCATTTCACTTTCACTTTTCACTAAAATGCTGGCTAGTTGCTGTAGGTTGGTGAGGTCTATGCCCTTCACGTTCAAAGGCTCCACGAAGCGCGTCCTCTCCAGCGGCACCAATGCAGGCAGGTTTATAATGGGTAATGCAGGTAGAGACAATCTTCCTGAGTACTCTCGATGTTTTCTCATGACTAAGCCTTCGACTTCGGCTTCGCAATCGTCGTCTGTAGTCACGATGTAGGTCCCTCGCAGGTGGTGATGGGTTATCTCGTTTCCACAATTTTGAGTGAGGAGGACGTCCGTCCTGGCAAATACCATCCATCGGTTGTCCTGTATTTTCTGCACTTTTACCTCTTCTACGTCAACTGGTATCTGGTGGCACTGCGTTGTATCCGTTGCGAATCGGAGCAGGTTGGCAATGCAGGTATCCTTGACCAAGGAGGATGAGTTATCTTCTTCACAGAGAAATAAGGACTCTTCTATTTCCTTACATGGGCGTGCTAGTGACACCGTTTTCAACCTTTTCGTCAGTAAATAGGGAAATTTTGGCAGGATAACGTGAGTTTGGCTACGGGAATTTGAGACAGGTAGGGGGAGGACCTTGTAGTATGTATATGTGTCGTTTTCTACAAGGGGTATGTCCATAATGAAAGTTATTTGATTTTCCTTCGCGTAAGCTTTTAACTCTATACATTGCTCTAATTTCAGTAGATTTTCGAAGTTTGCCGTGAACATAAGTTTACCTTTTCGTTCTACATCCTTAAGTATTGACAACAATTCGTTAGAGTCTAAAATAGCTTGGTGTAACATACCTAACTTACTGAAAGCTACAGTAGTTTCAATTTCGTCCAATATGGTATAGAAAGTTTGGAAATTATGGAAAAATAAGTGATACGTGTTAATGATCTTGAGAGTATCCTTAGTTGCGTTATCGCTAATTAACTGTTGCTTAACTTCCCAAATTGCCTTATCCAATTGAATGAAATTGTTTCTAGTATCGTTTGTAATGTTCACCAATGATTTCAGCATTTCTACGACCACTGTTACTCTTTTATTTTCCGTGATTTGCTTAGATTTTATATTTTGTATTAACGTGTCATATTTCATGGCGTCGTCATTGTCTAAATTTCCGGAAATTAATTTGATTATCGATCCCAAGGGATTTAGGAGGCCGCGTTTAACTCTTTTAACTGGCATTAGTTGGTTTAATTTCTGCATAGTAATATTTTTGATAAAATCTGTCTGAGTCTTTATGTCGTTGATGCCTGCGTTAATAGGTTTGTTTCCGAAATGGTTCTCTACATGCTTATTCAAATCTAAATATCTATCAAAATTAAAATCTAAATCGTCTCTGATTAAACTTAAATCTAGAGTCTTAATAATAGACCACTTATCACTACTTATAAGAGCTTGACCTTCTTTGATCGGGAGGATTCCGGGGTTATCCCTGATCTGCTGAAGTAGAAGGGCCAGGGCAGCTGACGTCTGCAGCAGGACCAGGGCGCACCTGTGAAGGACGTTTTAAATCCTTAATTGGTGCTTTAGTCTCACGACCTTTCATTTTAATCGGTACTATGTTCCTGTCTATTTCTCCTACGACTTCCGCCTTTTCGTACCGCGGTTTATCCTTTCCTCTTCTAACGTTTACGCCTTTTACGAAAATAGTATCTCCCTCCTTTACTTTGAACTCTTTTTCCCCTCCAAGTTTCTCCTTGATTTTCTTTTTAATATTTATAGCTTTATCTGTTAAATACTTGTATAGGAATTTAATGCGGTTTTTGTGGTCTTGCACTAATTTTTGTGTATATTCCCTGTTAAATTCGACATTAAATGGGTTCTTGGAGTCGGTGTGACCGAATACTACTTCGAAAGGCGTTAGTCCTGTGGTGGAATGGATTGTATGATTATATGACATGAGCGAGTAGGTCATTACTGACGCTGCATCTGTGAGTTTGTGTTCATATTTGGCTAGCCTATAAATTTCGATAAGGGTTGAATGAAACCTTTCGACCACCCCCATTGAGTTCGAATTGTGTGGGGTACCAATATGTAAGTCTACCTTATAGAGGCTTAAAGTTTCCTTGAGCAGGGCATTATTGAATTCTGACCCGGAGTCAGCACTGATTCTATGTGGTACTCCATAGATAGAAAAATACCTAATAAGAGCCCTAATTATTTCAGGTGTGGTTTTGTTCTCAATCGCCATGGCTTGTCCGAGTTTACTGAAAGCGTCGACTAAAGTTAGATATGATTTTCCTTCTATGGTGAAAACATCGATGAAAATCTCTTGGAATGGTTTTGTTTGTGTCTGCGTGAGTTGTAGTTCCGGTTTCAGTGGTTTCCTGTCGTACTTCATGGTTTTACAACCGTCGCACGAATTTATTATGGTGGCTACTGTAACCTCCATGTTATTCCAATAGTATGTTCGTTTTAGATGCGTAGTCGTCTCTTTTATTCCTCGGTGGCAGGTTTTTCCAATATGGTACTTTTTCGCAATTTCTACCTGCTCATTTTCATCTTCAATATATATGACCCTCTGCGTACATTCGATAATCTTTACGGTATCCTTTTTGAATAATGTGGTAATTACTTCGGCGAATTGTTTTCGGTGTCCTTTATCTTCAAAATAGATGAAATATTTCACTTTTGGTTTAATGTATTCTTTTAAGAACTGTTTTACTAAATCTAGTCTTTCCAATGGTAAGTGGACTTCCAAAATTTTTTGTTTTGGCCTTGATAAGTTCTTTACTGCCAGCTCTCCTCTGAACCACGTGTGTATTAATATTTGGTTCGGCTTAGTATCGATGGCTTCGTTCATAATGGGGATTCCGGAAGAATCCGTTTCGTAAACTGAATGTTCCGTTTCCGAGTGTTCCGATGCTGTCAACGTGCCGCTTGTTGCGGATGGAATAGAAAAAGGCGACCTTGGTTCATATAGAGGGGTAAGCGGGGCGTATTCCGATTCGGATGACAAGATGATTGTGTCCTCGCTTTTATCTTCTTCTGATTCTGACGGTATTATCTGGTAGACGGTTATATTGTCGTCGTCTGGAGTGTCTCTATCTGTTTCCTTTTCTTGGTTTCGCTTCTGTTTCTTTTCTACATTGACCTTCATAGAGTCGACGTCTTTCTCTATCGCGTTGACCTTGATACGCGATAAGGCATCCGCTACACAATTTTGTTTTCCTTTTTTATAGACGATGTCATAGTCAAATTCTGCCAAACGGAGCTTCCACCTGGTGAGTTTGCTGTTATGTTCCTTCATATTATTGAGCCAGGCAAGGGGTCTATGGTCGGTATAGATGGTGAACCGCCTACCGTATAGGTATGGCCTGAAATGCTTCACGGCCCAAACAATGGCTAATAGCTCCTTTTCTACGGTACTATACCTGGTTTCAGCGTCGTTCAGGGTGCGACTGGCATAGGCTATTGGTTTATCAGAGCCTATAGGGCCCTGGGATATTACTGAACCGACCGCGAAATCCGACGCATCAGTTGTGAGTATAAATGGTTTTGTGAAGTCCGGGAATTGCAGGATAGGCGCATTTACTAGCAGCTCTTTACATTTCTCAAAAGCGCCTACAAATTCTTCTGTGAGTTCTATTTTGTTTCGCTTTTTTAAACAGGATGTTAAGGGCCGGGTGATTTTGGCGAAGTCCTTAATGAATTTACGGTAATATCCCACTAGTCCCAAAAAGCTTTTAATTTGGGTAGTCGTTGTTGGAATTGGGAAATTCAGAACGGCATGTATCTTATCATCATTAGGTTTAAGTCCATCTTTAGTTATCATATGGCCAAGGTAAAGTACCTCTTTGCGGAAGAATTCACACTTATCCAATGTCACTTTTAGGTTTGTCTCCCTCAATCGGTCAAAAACCATACGCAATTTTTCGACGTGTTCTTGCAGGCTAGATGAATACACGATTATATCATCTAAGTACACGAGGCAATGCAGTCCTTGTAATCCTCTGAGCACGTTGTCCATTGCGCGCTGAAACGTAGCTGGTCCCGTTTTTAGACCGAATGGCATTCGGGTAAACTCGTAGTGACCCGCTTGCGTGGAAAACGCTGTCTTGTGTCGGTCTTCTTCCCTTACTTCAATTTGGTGGAATCCGCTCGCTAAATCGATGGTACTAAAATACACTGATTTCCCTAATTTATCAAAGAGATCAGCGATATTAGGCAGCGGGTATTTATCATCCGTGGTCATTTCGTTGAGGCGGCGATAATCTATGACCATTCGGTATTTTCTTTCGCCTGAAGCGTCCGTCTTTTTGGGTACCAGGTGTACTGGTGCGCTCCAAGGTGAGTGCGATTCCCTTATGACGTCATTTTCTAAGAGTTTGGTCACTTGGTTCCGGATTTCTTCATTATAAAGGGGTGGATGTCTGTACGGTCGAATGAATATAGGGTCCTCGTTTTTGGTTCTAATTTCGTGTTTGACCTTGTTTGAGAAAGAAAGTGGTATACCTTCGCAGTGGAAAATGTCTCGATATTCAGAACATAATTTTTCTATAGCTTCTCGTTCTTCTTTATTGGTGTGGTCTAGCCGTAACTTTTTTAGATTTTCTTTTAAGAGTTGGTCTACCTCGTAACTACTCGAGGTTACGTTTATGTTACATTCGTCGCCTTCGTGTTTGGTTACTTTAAGCGGCTTAGCAAATGCCATTGAAATAGTGTCTTCGGAAGTATTTTGAATCACCGTGTACGCGAATGAATTTTCGCACGTGACAAGGGCACTTGGCATTCTTACTCCTTGTCCAAAATCGACAAAATCTATGATGGCCTCACCATTTTGTAGGTCGGTGGGGACTTTGACTCTTGATTCTGTTCGGGGCTCTAGTAGTATTTCGTACGGCGGGTTGTATATAATTGGTATGGTTGTGTAGGGTGTTTGTAGGATCTGATTTTTCATGTCGATTGTAGCTTCTAGTTGTTTCAATAGATCGCTTCCTATTAGGCCGTCGTAACGACTGTCGACGTCATACACGTAGAACTTGTGCTTGCCTACGCATCGGAAAGTTTTTAGTAGCGGTATGCAAATGGCCTCACTGTGTTGGCTACGGGCGTGGGTACTTATCACCTCGAACGGCTCATAGTATTTGAAAGCAGCAAAATATTCGTCCGCTTTTGCAGGACTAATGAAGGACCTTGTACTTCCGGTGTCAATCATGAAGCGTGCTTTGATTTCAGGTATTACTATGTGCGGTAATTTTAGAACAGAACTGCAATTTAACTCTATTATTTCGGGTGAAAACTGGAGGCCGTTAACTGAAAATTTTCAGTACTCGTCATATCTGCGTAATCGTACGCCTCCGCGGGCATGTCATGGACTTCTGGGACCTCTGTATTGTACATGTAGTTTTCGTCGTAATATGCGGCATCGACATTTTGCTCGGTTGTTTCCTCTACAATTTCGTTATTATAGAATACGTTTTCTGTGTCAGCTGAGGCATTCAACATGTTTTGCCTCAATGGTCGGGCTGTCCTCATCGAGACGTCCGGTTCTTCTAACGGTTTGGGGCGGTTTGCGTTTGGCGGGATGCCGAATTTAAATCCGTGGCCAAAAGGTTGCTGTGGCATAGGTGGTCTTGCAAAATTTGAGTTAAATGGTGGTCTAGGACCTTGTCCGAAATTGAAATTTGGTCGTGGAGCGCCGAATCTAAAGTTCTGGGGTCCTGCATTTTGATTAAATCTGAAACCTGTTGGTGGGGTGCTCGTTTGAAAATTGGGTCTAAAACCAATCTGTGGGGGTGTGTTTTGGGGCTGAAGGCCGAATCTGAAACCTTGGGGTTGTTGCGGAATACCGAACTTAAAGCCTGGGTTAGGCGCAACGAATTTGTTTTGAGTGTTGGTTGGTAATCCGAAATTATAGTTATTATTTGGGATGGTGCTTATTGGTTTACTGGGTGTGGCCGAGGCCTGTCGCTGTTTTTGTTTGGCGTTAAACTGAGTCATAAAGTTGACCTCCTCCGTGACTATACTTAGCGCGACCTCTAAATTGGGGCACCCTTTCAGGCGTACGATGCGGATTAAGTCCTCAGTCAGATTGTATAAAAATACATTTAATGCCATATTATTATACACTATCATTTTAGCCGCTTTTACTCCTTCGTCAGTTAAAAGATTAACCTTGGCAAAGAGTGTGCTACGGGTCTGCTGTATCCTGTGACAAAAATCTATGTAACTTTCCCCGTTGTTAATACGCATTTGTTCTAATTCAATCGCGATACACTCCTCGGAGCGTGGGTCGCCGAAATGCTGAATTAATACCTCTCTGAGCGCGGGCCATGAATTTATATCTTCGCGCTCACTTAGTAGAGCAGCGGCTCTACCATGCAATCTACTGGTAATTGCGTGGAATACATATTGTTGCTGTACTGCATTAGTTGTTGAGCCATACCCGTTATATATATAGTGTGCTTTTCTTATAAAAAGATTTAGCAGATTTTCTTCCCCCTCATATTTAGGTATTATACATAATAAATCTTTGGGTACAATTCTGATTGGTTGGTCTACCATTTTGTTATATTTATCTTAATTAAAATCTTAACACAATTTATAAAACTAGTTTAACTAAGTAAATGAAATTATAGCGACGATGTCAGTACGCAAATAGAAAATCAAATAACGATTATTTGGTCTAACCAACGGAAATAAATGAAAACAGGGAATGGAATGCGAAAAGGTTTACTCACATAACGCCCGTCTTCATCCTTCTGCTGTAGTTAGTAATGCCTTGTAAAAACTGCCGCGTCCAATGAAGACAAATTTATTTGTTGGTTCGGATTGCTGCGAGCCCGGTCACTGAATTTAAGAAACCGTAACTACGTGTACGCGCGCATAGCACTTTACGACTTTACGCGACGTATCCCAGCAATCCTACCGGCTGCGCCAGTCAAAATTGAGGGCCGCGGGTTTTTGTTTTTAAAAAGACAAAAATGATTTTTCACTTATTTAATTATGTCCGATTACAATGGGAGTTGAATTATAACTAACTTAAAGCTAAACTAAAAGCTAACGGGAGCGGTCTTATCTATCGACTCCCACGCTAATGCATACCGGACCACCGTAGAGCCAGACGCGTACTCAGCGGTTTTGCCGTCCGGCTATTCTGGGTAGAGCTGCTAATGAACAACTGTTATTGTTGCTGACGGTGTTCCAGCATGCATGACTATCTTTAAGTTGTTGACTAAAATAAAAATCACACATGAAATTCCCACTTCTACAAAGAACGCGCAATATCGTGGAATCAGTAGTAGTGAAGTAGCTATATAAAGTCGCCACGAACAAGCCATGAACGTAAACAAGCAGTAGCGACTCTTATCTAGTCCGTCAGGGGCTCAGGGCAGACGGCAGCCGGCACAAATAGCCACACGTCCGACACGGCACGTTCAACGATACTTGATGGGAATCCCGCTGGGTTACCTACTTTAGAATTGTCTAAAAATACTTTAACAAATACAAATATATACAAATAGTCTAACATATAGGCAAGTTGTAAGTTTTGGAATGGAGACATTAAGTAGACATCGTACTGGCAAGCGCTCTGTAGGTTGTCAATTCGCAAAGTGGATATGACCTAGACTAAAACCGTGTGTTCGCGAAAGCCGCGCTGCTTACCTAATACCTAACCTAACAATCGTTATTTTTAGAAATCTCTAGAAGAAGCTTTTTACGACTGAAATGACGTTGATGACAAGCAAGTCAAAATTACTGTCGATAAAGAACACACGCACAGGTAGAACTAATGATCGATGGGTTTGCAAAGGTATTGAATTATTAAATTCTCAATTCTGGTGTAATTTGTATATTAATAAAATAATAATTGAATGTAGACTGCGTCCTGGCAACTATGTACCTTCAGCGTAAGACGCAGCCAGATGACCTACTACAAACCACAAGTTAAAAGGTCTATTTAAGCTCCTCCCGCATAGTAATAAATAGGTAAGACTAACAGAACTAACAAACAAACAAACAAACAAACAATATCTTTATTGTACACCATATAACAGATACATGAATGTAAATTTTTACAGATGTTGAACAATGGCGGCCTTATCGCCTTTGGCGATTTCTACCAGGCAACCTTTGGATGGATGAAACTAACTGTTGTTGGTGAAACTTTACATTCTATTTAGATGTAATAAAGTGTATATATACTCTCTGAACTTCTCTTTTTACCTTTGATAGAAATCAGAGCCTTTGATCTAAAGTTATTCTTTGTAAAACTGAAGCTGCATAAAAATATACGCAAAATAAAGATAGCAATGCTCATTTTGATGTTGCCTCTGCAATATGACAAGGCAAAGCTGTGAAAGCTTCTATAGCCCAGCTCCGCCCTACTTTGTAAACACATGTCACACATCCGGGCAGAATGCAAAACGCCTGCACAATTACAAATGGCAAAGCAACAAAAACGCGTTAATTTATTCGAGACTAAAAGGGGCGAGCGGGTGTATAGCATTAAAATTTGAACGTTGTCAGGTGCTAAGTCCATAATTTCCCTGGGGAACAATCCTGGATCGCGTTTTAAGGGTATGAATGGCAGGTCTAATTTCTACCGTCGGTCGTCTTCTTTAGAGTTAAAAGGACCGTTGTTTGAAATTTGTTTTGACCGTGAAATCTTGGGCAATTTCAAGTTTGGGCGGTTTAATGTGTTTGCTCATTTACAATTTGCGGCGGAATATTAAGTTGGCTGGAACTTTGATGCCTATCTGTTTTGTTGCTCGCTGCTTGGGATTTTTATCTAAATTGCCATCTAGTCTGTGGTCTGTCAATTTTAGTAATTACTTCTTTGGTATTAATCGTGCTATTTTTTTTGTTTCAGGTAAACGATTACTCTATTTCAACTGTTCCATCAGCAGATAACGTGTGAAGTAAGTCTCAAAGTCAGAAAGAATTAGAAGAAACCCATAAACACTGAATTATATGTCGGAATTACGCTTTCGAAAGAATGCGTACGACGACAAAATTATCAATTACATGCATCACCGCTCAGGATTTTAACAGTTAGATTTCCAATCTTCAACAGGTAAACAGGCTAATTGCGTTTCCTTTCGTTTATATGATAAAATATACTTAAATACATCATAGTGTTCATTCCTGGTTGGGTAAGTACGCAACAAACCATAGAAGCACGCTTTACTTGATTTCAATCCTACATCCTTCACAACAATATCCATTAAAACAGTCCACCAACTTTGTAGCCGGTTGAGGCCGTGGTTCGTTAGGCTCTACGATCTGCAAGCAAAAGTTTTCCCGGTCTAGTATACACTCTACATCCCAGCGGTGGTGTCGTGACCACAATATGTTGGCTTGTCTGATGTTGGGTTATAAGTTTAGATCTACACTGTGTATAAAATCGGAGAATTTGTGGCCCGAAGAATTTTAACCTTATAGTTTTAGATTGTCTTGGCTATAGCCAAATTATATGTAATTACGTAAACACTACAAATAATCAATAAATTATAATATAATTAGTTTTATTAAGTTGAATTAAATTTAGACTTTTTTTGAAACTTTTGTTCTGTACCCAATTAATTTTATTGGAAATAAAAAATATCTTACAGATTTATTGCTCTTGCTCATTTATTTTATTTGCTTAGGAACAAAATACAATGCAAGTTAATACAACTAGAATAAGATACCTTGTTGTTATAATATGTATGTTAATTGGTTTAATAACCAATGGTTATAATTTTTATTAAACGGTATCCGTACATGTATATATTTCCATTGTTTTGGCATTTTGAACCAGAATGGTTCAAAGCAAGTTATTTACGATGCAACTAGAATAAAGTGAAGTGAATAAAGTAAAAAAATTGACCGAAACACTTTAACAATAAAAATCTATAAAATATATAAAAAAATATAAAAATTTGAAAAATCAAATAAGTAAATTAAGAAGCGTTACTATCTAGTTTTCTACAAAATTATTAACAGACTCAAACTCAATTATTTTGACTCTATTTCAGATTTCGTCTGAAACTGTAGTTGTGCGTTTTGCCATGGATTATACGTAGGTGCATATCCTAAGTGCGTTGTAGAAAACAGAAATTTTAACAAGAACATGTGGTTTTGACATCAATTTGACCGAGATCACGTACAAAATTCGTAACTTTCGATAGTTCGTTGTAAGGACGCGCCCCGCGCTGTTATTCCCTCGTATTCTTGTTATTCCGAAGCCGATGCTCGTCACTAACTTTGTTTCAAGTTCCACTAAGCAAATGACCATTGAGAGTTTTAGCTACAGTTGCGGACAAAAGCGGTTCAATTTTCAACCCACTATGTAGTGGGTATATTGTTCTTTATCTTGTTCCGATATTATTTGATTTATTTCTTTGTTTATGAACCGATTAGCATTTTTTTATTACTGACTTAAAATTTTGATTTATATTCGTAGTTTTAAAGCAATGTTGTTTTTAAACTTTCGCGATTTAAACACATTATTATTATACACTACGGGACTAATCGTGCACTAAAATTACGAGATAAATAAATACCTCCTCATCCCGACGTTTCGGCCGAGTTGCATCGACCGTGGTCACGGATAGACTGATAGTCTCGGATATTTTAGTGCGCGATTAGTCCCGTAGTATATAATAATAATGTTTTAAAGCAATTCAAGAAAATTGAATAATGCGCCTACATAAATACAATAGCAAAATCATACTTCGCTTTCAAATGATTCTACGAAGTGGATTGTAGAGTTTTGTAAAAAAAATCTACAGTCTGTTGCTACATATAGTTCGCTACATTATCGTACATTTAAGATCATTGTAATCTTTGTAGGTATAACTTAGTAGGTTTGCTTTTATCTTAACTCCTAAACATAATTAGGTCTACCCCAAAGTAATAGATTCTATCTCTGTCTCCACAAAGTAGGTATTCAAGAGCTTTTATCGCCGCCTGTACATTGTTAGCATCTATGAAGGTTCGTTACGCAACCGACATCAAAGTTTGTCCACTTCGGGAGGGCACATCGAAGAGAAATTTTACAAGAACTTAACACATAAGAGAAGAAAGTTATTACACTATCGTATCTAAAACAGATTATTACAACCGTGGTGGCTATATTTATGAGAGGGAAATCTTGGCAAGATACCCAGCTACTTTGGGGTGCAGCTGGGTTATGTGGGATTGTATCCACTAAAACTCCTGGGTGGCCGGTCTTTATGCGGTTTTGGGAGCTCAAGGATCCCCAGGGGAACGTACTGGAGCTTCCAGAACCTTATTGCAATTTATCGAGCATACCTAGGCTTGACCATTGGCTACGGTAACGTAGCCACACACCGTTGTTGTGCTTCTCGGGTCCGTTTGAGTGAATGGCAAGAGCCCCATCTCCAACCATCCACTACCTCAGAGGCACTACAGGGAGGGGATAGCAGTGATGGAGAATGCTTGTCTTGCATGCGTGTAATGTGGGTTCAAACACGGTCCCCGTGTCAATGAGTTCTTTGGAAAATACTCGCATGTACGAATTTACACACCACTGGATTACCAATGAAGAAAAACGTCGTAATCTTTAACTACGAAATCTATACCTATGAACAAGTGATTTAGACGTATTTTCTGTCTGGTTTTCTGGTTTACGTAATTATTCGTACAAAACGTTCGTTCGTGAAACTACTGAAGTATTACGTAGGTACTAAAAAAAATTAGTCGACTCTTTTAATTCTGTTTCAATTGGTAATTGTCACATTAGTCGTTAAAACTTTCTGTTAAAATTGTATCACATAAATTATTGCTGAAATCGTCAGTGAAGTTCAATGGTCTGAAATGAAAGGAACCAACTATGGCTCTGTGCTCTCGTCTGGTTTATATTTTTGTTTTTCAACTGGAACGGTAATGGATGGCCGGTACTGAAATAGTGGGATTCTATTCTGCGGATGATAAACTTTACAACGTTTTATTTCATGAAATATTAATTGAAGTGGCCCTGTAGTAAAAATTGGCTATGTTTTATGAATTTTAGTGATTCTACCTTGTTAGTTCTGTAAAGAGATTGCGGTAATCTTGGCAGTAGATATTTTATTGTCTTTGGTACTGTATTCTGCAGTCCACCAGCAGTCCCAGTGCTGAGCATAGACTTTTTATTGACTTAAAAAGGAGGAGGTACTAAATTCGTCCATATGTATTTTTTTCTGTATATTTATCGATATTTTCGCCAATTGTGGACCGATTTAAAAAAAAATATTTTTTAAGTATATTCCCGAAGTGGTTTCATTTAAATGTTATCGAATTCGGCTGAGCCGTCCCCGTTTTGATAAATCAACAATAATGTATATGTAACAATCGATTCGTGCAAACTATTCGAATTCTCTACGCGGTGGAAGTCGGTGTTGCGATTTTTTTGAGAAAAATAATTATTCTTCTTATTATTATTATATACTACTACTTTACCATATTGTATGGTTGTCTCCACAGAACAGCAGGTTGTCTCAAAATAGGTTTTGTACAAATATCTTCGAGAGCATGAAGGTTTTCCCACAATTTCCCACCTTGTCTTCTTTCGCCGTTCAAAGCTAGAGACAATTAAATATACGCTCACGACTACAAGCTTAACTTCATTAAGGGCCTGAAATTTGGAGCCCTAGATTTGAAATAGTTTAAGTTAAGACGTTGTAGGTTCGATGATGATTTGATACAACATTTATTCCACAAACTTCTCCAAATGCCAGATAAATTAGCATTTTGACCGCCTATTTGATGCTATCTTTAGGATCACATTTATGCCCGAGGCTATCTTCTATAACATCGCCTGCATAGCCGGTTTAATAGGAAGCTTTGCCTACTCGACTGAAAAATCTAGTGACCCGATAACGGGCGGCGGCCCATCGCCATTCCGAAACTTGGGCCAAAGCCCAGACTCCACCAATACGGAGCGAATCGCTGAATGAATACACTGCATAAATATATCATATTTGCCAATTCGTAGGCTGGGTGGCTACCACTGGTTTTTTTCTGAAGGCCCACATAGCTAAGGTTAATACAATCGAGGCCCATATTTTAATCTGCCATCTGAGCTGCAACAACGATCAATTGAAAATACCAATACCAATCACCGGGCACCCGTCCAAAGATTGCTTAATTTTAATGATAGGTAAGAAGCACCAAGTCAAGCAATACTATGAGCACTAATATCAGCAAAAAAGACACCATCAATCTAAGAAGATGTGACAATTATGTATTTATGCATGACAAAGTATGACGCTACGGTAAGTATATTTTGTCAATGAACTATGATGACGCCATGAGGCCATGACGCTCGAAATAGTAACAAGTATACTATATGGTTCCTTGACAAATAACTTTCCTAGGCTCTGGGGCTTTATTATTACCTGTAACCGTAAATAGTTACGATTTCGAGTCAGACCATCGCGCTTTAAAGATCTGTGTTAGTGCGAACGGGATAGAGAAATATGCAATTTATATTGGTTCAAAAAACGAGGTCCTGATTCTCTTCTCCCAGCTCCGCTTTGATGGAATATGATCCTAATAACTTCCATTTTATAACTTCCTCGTTATAATCAAATCGGGAGAATTCTTCTGCAGGGGTCGCGATTCCGATTGCTTTCAGTTTTTAATTAGTTAACTCGACGATTGGGCAGGGGTGACGAACTGTCCGACACTTTTAGGAGCAAAAGTTACTGGATTTGTTTGACTCTGATTGGTTGAAATGACGATCGATGTTTTGACAATTGGAGCAGAATGTTTCTTTTTCTGTTGATCTTTTCTTTAATCTACAATTTGTAGAAACAGACACTAAACATATTATTATAGTCCAGCGCTGAGTGTTCGGTTTCAACCTGCATTCGCATAATGCTGAGCCCCTTTCGACAATTCCAAATTCCTTATAATTATATCTTTCTTGTTTTTTTCGTGTTTACTGAATTGGTAATGTCGAATAAAGTTTTTAAAATTTCAATTCTCAATATAATTATAAAACTTTTACTGTTAATAGTTTGCATGCAAAAAATTCTTCAATAGTGTAAATTGCCTTTTGCACGAGCCAGTTCTGTAGTTATGTTATTATGGCTCACTGAGCTAATGATGATGATCTTAGAAGGGATGATGATGAAAACCGCTATGTACGTTTTTATCTATCTTTGCAATCGGGACATATCCACTAGGCTTATCATGTCCCAATTACAAGTAGTTGAAGTCTCAGAGCAAATAAAAAAATCCAGAGGGAACGTCGTTGAACAGTCAAGTGAAGCCGGTTTTTAAACATGTGTGAGTGCATCGCTGTTACGCCGCCATAGTTTGACTGACAAGCCAAGGCGTAGTTTCATAGTTACCTGGATGTGTGTGTAATTGTCTGTACACGGCGAGGCGCAGTTTTGGTTGGCTTCACTTGTTTGTTCACAACATTCTCTCTTGATTTTTTATTTGCTCTGAGAGTTGAAGTATTGTAGATACGTCATCGAATCTCTTCCGGATGTGTGAAGGTTTCTTTACGATATTTTCCTTTACCAAAAAACCCCCTTTAATATATTTTTATTGGACCTGACAATTCTAAGAGTCTTTTTTTTAAGTCAATTCTACGATGGTCCTTCAAGACCATCCCAGCTTTAAACGAGACCTACATGAATTAGATTTTTAATTTATTCGCAATTACACTCCACTTAAGAGTCCTAAATTAATTTTCCTTATAAAAACGTACGGAGCATCTGAAAAACGTTTTCCTCTCTCTTATTTGCGCAATCTCTTCGCCTTGAGAATTCCAATTTCAAAATGCGCGTCTCCCATTCGTCTCCGAGTACTTGACACATCTCGCAATCACAGTTCCACACTCCTTACATTTCTCTTGAATACTTTTGTGTGGACAGTAATGAGTTTTTATTTTTAAATATGGACCGATTTCATTAATATTAAATACTAGTTTTTACCCGCGGCTTCGCCCGCATACGCAATATATCATTATAATTTATAGCCTATGTGTTATTCTGATATATAAGCTATATTATTGCAAAGTTTCATCTCAATCCGTTCAGTAGTTTTTGCGTGAAAGAGTAACAAACATCCATCTCTCCATCCATCCATCCATCCTCACAAACTTTCACGTTTATAATATTAGTAGGAAGTAGGATAGTAGGATTGATTTCGAAGAGAAAATGTCACTAAGATACACGATATATTTTTACACGAAATAAGCTTGCTATTGATCGCGTCGTGGCTGATGATGAGAAGATATGTGGAAAGGTGTATTTGATTACGTATGTAGATTGAAAGAAAAATTAAAATAAAAAACCCAAAAACTTGTTATAAATTGTATTTCTGTAGTTGAAATGCTTACTTGTCGAGAAATATAGTACACTAAAAGGATAGTATTGAAGCGCTACACAAGAATGATTAAGATAGGTAGATATTTTATATTTGATCTTGGGCGTAAGAGAATTACGTTTTTCGAAGTAGGTATTCATTAACAACAAAAAGACATCTAGTCATATTTTTAACGACATTTAAACGTGAGAGAAGAAACCGTGGTGGTCTAGTGGTAGTAACACCCGACCTGCAATCGTGAGGTCGTAGGTTCAAATCCCGATCCCGTACCAATGAGTTTCTTTGGAACTTAAGTACGGAATTTCACATCATTGGCTTTTCGGTGAAAGAAAACATCGTGAGGCAACCTGCATACGTCCGTAGAAGAAAGTCGATAGCGTATGTTAATCCACCAACCCGCACTGGGCCAGCGTGGTGGATATGGCCCAATCACCCTCCGTGGGTAGGCCTACGTCCTGCAGTGGACTATTAAAAAGGCTGTTACAGTACAGTACAAACGCGAGAGCAATTAACGTTCTACCTTTACCGTGCCTGTTCAAAAAACTGTTACCCAAGGACCACTTTCCAATAAGATAAAACTAAACGTTAAGGGCTTAATGTCCTTCCAAATGACGCAGCAAACATTTATAATGGCAAAGGGCGACAGGGCAGGTCCTTGAAGAGCTCTCGGGCCGCGTCTAGGTGGGTCCTTAACAATGCCTACTCAGGCCCTTAAGAACTTTGAGCTGTAAAAGCATACTAGGTATTGGTAATGGGTCGCTGAACCTTTTAGAATTTATAGGTTTTGATTGTTGTAGAACTAGTGATTAGTTGTATGTAAGAAATCATTACTAATATTATAAATACTAAAGTGTATTTGTTGGTTTTTAGGGTTCCGTACTCAAATGGTACCTAAACGCGGGATCCTATTACTAAGACTGCGATGTCAGTATGTCCGTCTGTCTGTCTGTGCCAGGCTGTATCTCATGAACTGTGATAGCTAGACAGCTGAAATGATCACAGATGATGTATTTCTGTTGCCGTTATAACAAAAAATAGGTACTAAAAATAGTATAAAATAAATATTTAAGGTGGGCTCTCATACAACCAACGCGATTTTTAGGAGATTTTTGCTCGCTATTAATAATGGCAACAGAAATAGGGCTAATGGGGCTCCAACAGGGTACGGAACCCTTCGTGCGCGAGTCCAACTCGCACTTGGCCGATTTTATTTTCTTGCTCTTTCACACATAAACAGAGACATCGACTTGATTTGAATGGTTATAGTCTGTGGTCGGAGAGTGTCATAGACTTCTTTTTTATCTAGGATTAGTAAAAGGTTCCTAAGGGATAGCACAAAATCCAAAATTAAAACAAAATCATTTGAGTACTGTGCAATGATTTTTGATGGCGCAACTACATGAAAAAATATACGAACGCTTCTTCAGGGGTTGAAGAAGGAAACAGACAGGCAAATACTTAACAGGTAAATGATTTTAATGTAGGGGTAGATTTTATCATATAATCAAAACATAACATCAGTAATTCACTTAATTTTTTATTTAGTCCAACTAAAAACCTTGGAATCAACAGTCGAAATTCGAACAAAAATGAATTTTCAATACAAAAAATAAAACCTACGAATTTCAAAGCATTGTTTTCAAAACAATACCGACATTGCAAGAATTAAATATTGTGCTATTTTTATAAATTAAAACCAAATGGTCGCATATTTTAGGCACACGTTGTTTGCAAAATATTTGAATTTATGTTATAACTTTTGTGAGCGTAATAAAATACAAAGCGCGTTTCGTTTGATAACATTCCAGGAGCCTGATTCTCTATCGACAAAACGTAACGTAACTCGGTAAGTATTTTTTTTTATTTCCGTAAATTTCGTTTTGAGAAATATTTTATAAATATAAAATTATATTAAAATTTATAAAAAACCGAGTTTAAGTTATGATATTTATTTTTGATAAGAATTTCTTACAAATAATGAGCACGTTAGAGCGCGTTACACGCTTGTTTTCATACAGAATCACCCACCAGAAGTTGAACATATAAAATAAAATGTTAGAGGTACTTAAACCTATAACATTTTGGAAATAATTTGAGTGTTGTAAAACTGCTTGAAATGCTATTTAGAATGCTTAACGATCATGCCAAATATATATTATCAAAATCAGTTGACAAATTGGACGTTTTTTTAACCAACTTCCAAAAAGGAGGAGGTTCTATGTTCGTCTGTTTGTATTTTTTGTGTATGTCCATCAGTATTTCCGCCAATTGTGAACCGAATTAAAAAAATATTTTTAGATCGAAGAATAAATAAATAAATATTAGGGGACATCTTACACACGGTCTCTGACCCTAAACTAAGCAAAGCTTGTGATTTGGCTGCCAGAGACTGATATAACAAACAAACAAACAAATAACTCTTTATTGTACACACAAAACAAAATAACAATAAATACATTAGTGAAATTCTTAAGATAGTGCAACACTAGGCGGCCTTATCGCTGGAAGCGATCTCTTCCAGGCAACCCATATACTACATATACATATTTTTAAATACATACTTATATAGATAGTAACTAAATAACACCCAGACACAGAGCAAACACCTATGTTCATCACATAAATACTTGTCCTGGGTGGGGATCGAACCCACGCCTCTTTGTCCCAGAGTCAGGGTCACTAACCACTGAGCCACCGAGGCAGTCAAAGGGTGTACTCCCGAGGTGGTCCCATTTAAATTTTATTGAAATCATATTATTGAGCCTTTTTTGAAATATCTACAATAATGAGAAAATTTTAAATGTACAATTTTCGAATTATTCCAATTTTGTATACGATGGAAGTCGGTTATGCCATTTTATGCGAAAAATAATTATTTATACATTTTTGTTTTTTTTTGTTGTCGGCATTTTTTGACTAAAAGGAGAAAAGAAATTTTTTGAGGGATGTCAAAAATCGCCGACGACCAAAAAAATATACAACCCATATTTCAAGTTTCGTCAAGATTCGTTGAATAATGTGACCTATCACAATGTGAGGAAAATCACAATACGCAAAATTCAAATGAACATGCTGTATTAGTAAGTATAAATTAAGTAGCATAGACTGATACAGTGATAAAACAAAATCGCAATCCGCCCTGACTAGAAAATTTCCATGCGGCGCGTTGGAAATACATCTTCCTAGGGACCCCAGGGATTTGTACCTCGAAGTGAACTTTGCTGTATTTGCTGTGCTACACGAAAATAATATTTATGTCTCTTATCCAGTGAATATAAATTAAGTTTTCATGTTGAAGGTGTACCTTTGAGTCTCAGGACGCTGTGCTGTGTTTTTGTTTGGGTTAACAGTTTGTCAGACTGTTATTCACCTGTTTGTATTTTTGTTTCTATGTGCCTGATCTGAAATAGAAAGTTCATAGTGTTTTGTACATTCTAAGTGTTTTTTTAACCCGAATAACCGCTAACTTGCCTAATGGAAAGCGACTTTGTGGTCGAAGATGAAATACACAGAAGATACCTAATCACTCTAATCTTGAAAAGCTTGAAAATGGAAAAATATAGAGCTCATCAGACGTAACTAGTCTACTAGACATACTAATTGACGTAGCCAGCTGGGCATAAGCCGGCTATAGATCTCCAGACCAGCAGTAACACCGACTAAAACTACTAGCACAATCCTGCGGTTTCAATAAGATCTTTCCACATTTTATACTATATATAACGGGACTGAACTCACGTGTGGGGATAGTCGTAACGACTATAGTTTCGGTCGCATTCGGCGACCTTTCTCAAGTTGGCGAGTGCTAGCACGCGGAGCCGTCTCGCAATGCACTGTCACACTATAGTCGTTACGACTATCCCCACACGTGAGTTCAGTCCCGTTATACCTTCTGTGTACTAAATATCGGGAATTTGTCAATAAAACAAAAAATACATATTATTCATCTAAATTTATTTTATCGCCTTCAAAGTAGGCCCAATCGCTTGCAATACAACATCTCCAACGCTTCACCCAGTCTTCCATACATTTTTCATAGGCTATTTGCGGTATGGCCTTTAGCTCATTCAGCGAATTTTCTTTTATGGCTTCTATCGACTCAAAACGTTTTCCTCGAAGTGGTAATTTTAACTTGGGAAATAAAAAAAAGTCAGACGGAGCCATATCAGGTGAATACGGTGCTTGGTCGAGAACTTTTGTTGAATTTTTCGCTAAAAACTCTTTCACTATAATGGCTGTGTGTGATGGTGCATTATCATGGTGCAGCATCCATGAGTTGTGTTGCCACAAATCTGGACGTTTTCGGAGGATACTCTCACGCAAACGCTTCATGACGCCTAAATAATATTCTGTATTCACTGTTTCTTCCTCTGGAAGGAATTCAGAGTGAACCACACCACGGTAGTCAAAAAAAACTGTCAGCATCACCTTGATTTTGGAGCGACGTTGCCGCGGTTTTTTGGGTTTCGGCTCGTTTTCGAGACGCCATTCTGAAGACTGTTGGCTTGTTTGCATGTCGTACTCATAAACCCATGTCTCGTCGCCAGTTATTATACGTTTCATAAAGGTCGGATCCGTAGAAGCTCGGGAAACCATGTCTTCAGCGACATGCTTTCGCTGCGCTTTTTGAACAAAATTGAGCTCATACGTCGATTTTCGAGCAATAGCTTCTTGATTCTGTCGATGTTTTCTTTGGTCGTAGCGGTTGAAGGTCTACCAGAACGAGGCAAGTCTACTACTACTTCTCGGCCTTCTTTAAAAGCCTTATACCATTCATAAGCCCTTGTTTTCGATATACACGATTCGCCGTAGGTATTTCGCAACATTTTTAGTGATTCACCACATGAAATATCATTCGAAACACAAAATTTAAGGCACACTCTTTGTTCAACAATATTTTCCATTGTAAAAATCGCCGAGAACTCAAAACTATGACCAACAAAAAGTGTAGTTTAAAACAAATTAAATGACAGATCCCGCTCAAACTTTGCGCGCTAAATCAGTACAGTGCTACCAACATGCAGTAAAAAAATTAGAACGACCTCTTTTACACGGGTCTTTTTATTGACATATTCCCGATACTTTTTACACAGAGTAGTATATAGTATAAAATGTGTGAAAACCACGTTAATTTCCATAGTAAAAAAGATCTTTCCACCTTGTATTAAAATGGCACGAATTTATTAATGATAAATATTGGTGGCAGAACTTAGTATCAGAAGCTAGGACACATTTTGGGCTCAAAAGAGATAGATAGATATTTATATTTCACCTTACAGCATCAATACTTTGTGAAGCCAAAGAAATTCTATCGCACCAATCCATCTTACTTCCCATTTTGTAAGGAAAGACGCTTCAAGGTCGGAACGAAATTAACTTTTTGGTTCCATTCACCAAAAAGGTTTTCTTATACCTTCTATTCGTCCATGATGATAATTTCCGAAGACCCAACTGAACATAAATAATATGTATAATATAAATATATAATTATAATTATTAAAATGGCAAAACCGACTTCCATCGTGTACGAAATTCGAATAGTTCACTCGAATTGATATATGCAATTTTTACATTATTGTTGATTTTTCGAAAATCGCTCAGCTGATTTCGATAAAATTATGTCCACCTCGAGAGTATATAGTTGTTATTAGTTATTAGTAATTATACCTTTAGAACTAAAAATATTTTTTTAATTCAGTTCACAGTTGCCTAAAATATAGATGAACATACACAAAAATCGATTAGACGAACATACAACCTCCTCCTTTTTGGAAGTGGCTAAATTAAAGATACTATAGCGAGTGAAACGGCTACCACTTTTCGCAATACAAGTTCTTACTAAAACATCAGAATTGACAAGTTTTCATATTTCACAAGTCTATGAAATTCCAAAACCATTTCGAGATATCGGGATGCTGATAATTATGCTTATTTTTCCAAAATTTTTAGTGCAGTAACTGCTAAGATATTAGATAAAAAGTCTCACCCAAGCCGTTTCGGGATTCATACTAAAAGTTCAGTTGCCTATGATAAAAAAAATACTAGCAATATAAAATGACAGTTAACACTGACAGTGTTGACACATAAAATGTAGTTTAAAAATAAAATGTCAGTGTCATTTTCAAATTACTTATTTTGCTTTAGCCCGAGATGTAAACGCAAAAAGGCAAATATTTGTCAAAAGCTGAATTATTGGTACAAAGTTATCAAAATGGTGTACATCAATACCCTGGAGTCAGTCAGTTGGGTTCCCTAGCATTTGGTGGAAGAATTCGTTTGAATTTTAAAAGTATCTTGGAACTATTACTACTTATTCTTCTTCTTTTAAGTGGTGCTAATTTAAAGCCTATATGGCAGACCCTGTTACATATTTCAGGTGATTGGCAGTTGTTAAACTTGTTTTATATTTTTCTTCCCATAGTATACCGCGGTACATAGTGGACTTTTTGCACTGACCTCCCGGCCTATTTGTTGTGAATTGTGACGGATTGATTGGCATTGACAGTGACAGTAACGCTAGCACCTATTTTTTTCTAATGTGGCTCCAGTAAAAAGGTTTATGAGTCCTAAGTTTTGCAGTTACGTCCTTTTAGAATAAGCTACTTTTCAAAACTTAATTTTACGGAAAATATAAGTCGTATTGGAAAAATAAAAAATACGTATATGTTATTTTGCAATATTCTTTCAGATAATAAATAAATAATACTATGTTAAAAATTTGAAATGTTGTCAATTGTCTACGTTTGACTGTCACCTCTTCAGATTTCGTAAGAAAACTGGTAATAAATTTTACTTTTAATTTGCAATCAATGATGGTGTACCGTTTTTAATTCGTACAAAGATCAGAATTCAATCTAAAAAGGCGGTAGCAAAGGCAGTTGCAGCTTGCGATTGTAATGTATCGCGTATTTGTAAAAACATCGGGAGCGAAGGCGGCTCGAACACGGAACCGCCACTCATCTTGTCGTCAACGGGCGAACGATAAACACCATATTGATATTTATTGCTATAACATTATAAACTACTTTGTGAATTTATACCTGTTTTGTGAATGTGATTTGGAATTATCACGGTTTTGAATACAAACAAAAGGACATAGTTTGGTGCTATACGCCGGTGGAAGTGTCAACGTAGCCGGAGCAGACCCAGGTACGTGGTGCATGAGTATTTGCTCCGTCTTTCCTTCTGATCTTTCAAATTATGAACGAATTTTCCCAGAGTGTAACGGAGTATCTATTTCGGTTAAGGCGACGTTACAGATGGATTACCTAGACTGAGTCCTTATCACTATTGGAAGATTTACTCGTAACTCCGACCTTTAAAATTCAAATTATATCTCTCGGGAACATTAAGTACCTAACCAAAAGGAGTCGACACTGCAAAGCGTACCCCTCTGCCAAAAGTACGCGACCGGCGGTCATGCTCTTTATATAAATATATCGGTCTAGTTGCGCGTGTGTTGCGTTAATTTTCAGCTAGTGTTAGTAATTAAATTTGTGTGCGTGTAAACTTGCTTATATTTTGGTTTGTGTGCGTTTCTTCTCCCCCCACTGACTTGGCAGTCTTCGGTGCTTAAGCGTGTCGACTTCTTTTGGTTAGGTACTTAATGCTCGGGAAATAAAGAAGTATCGGCGAAGGTAATATAAATCGATTGGTAATATTTCTTTAGGTTGTGTCGTGTCATGTCGAAATGTAGTAGCCTTTATAGAAAAAAAATTGTGTAATATTATAACGGGACTAGCGGACCCGGCGAACTTAGTTTCGCTTTCCGTAAGAACCTTGTACAGAGTATTAGAAAACTACAAAAAAAATAATAAGCCAAATCGGTCAAGCCGTTTTCATGTTATGTCGTGACAACGGAAAACGTGTTTCATTTTTATATATATGTGGGATGTGTAGCACTTGTCCAGAATAAATAAACTGTAACTTTTAACTCCTTTTATTAATTTTAACTTGCAATAATCAGACCGTCGTAAACATCGTATCAATCAAATATTTTCAACTAACTCCTTGACATTTGACAATAACATAAGATAGGTGATACCAGTAAAGATAGGTGATACCAGTACAAAACAAAAATTAAATCTAAATTAATATTCGACATATATAGATAGATAGATAGATTAATTGCATTGATATCGAAAATTTGCGGTTGCATGAGCAGCTCCTTATTTAGGTATTTTTAAAATAAACCTTCGGGACGTATCCACATACCCCGCCTAAGGTAGCAATAACCATAATACTATAACCGATGAGTATGTTTTTATGAGGAATCCGCGGTACGCAATATGTTTATTTAATGACATCGTAACTTCCTCGCAGGACGTGATTCCTCATCTGTTATGATGCTACTCTCCCTAATTAATGGCAACATTGGCGACCTTGCAGTAAACTTCGTAATCACGTCAGTAATGGCAAACTTCGTAATGATGAATCCAATAATGGCTAAGCTCATAAATTGGGAATTAGTGCTCTCATAACTCATTAATTAGATTAATAGAGCGTGAGTTACGGTTGAGTTAACGCATTAGCGGAGATGAAGAATAAATACCATGATATTTTTTCATTCGTTTCAAAGATAGGACGTCTACTGTTGGACATAGGCCTTATAAATCTCGAATAAGATCGGTTGTAAGTCGCTATCATCATAGATTTTGCGACTTTAATGAAATGGGTACAAAATTGTACCGGTAGTTACAATACTACTATAGAAGATTTTGCTTTCAGAGTTCATCGTCTATATGCATACTTTACGTTGTTTCCTTACACTTGAGTAATTATTGAGCCATCGGGCTTCATTCTTCCGTGCTATGTGCCCTGCCTACTGTTATTTCAACTTGTCAATTTTAACTTGGGCTATGTTGGTTACTTTCGTTCTTTTACGGATCTCCTCATTCCTGTTTTGATCTCGCAAAGAGACTTCGAGCATAGCTCTCACCATAGCTCGTTAGGCTACTTCAGGTTTGTCCATACGATACATACCATGTTTGTTAATATTTAACTGCATGATAGTGTCGATTGCAAGCCGCTTACATGTAAATATTTAAGCGAGACCGTGATGTCTAGACAATCCAATCTTAAGTTTTAAGACAATTGAATAAGTTGTAATATGTATTAAATAAAAAAAACATTATCATTGGTCCTATTGAGGATCTATTGGAGACATCACCTTGGCATTTTTTATAACATATTGATGCAAATGGCTACGCTATTTATTATACTTTTGGAGAACGAGAATGTGATGACGTATTTTTCGGAATAATGTAAATATGTCTTTTAAAGCGTACAGGATTATTCCTGACATCAAACTTATTATCTGGCATTGATGCGATGATGAAGTGTAGGTTTTTGTGGAGCAGAGACATGCTGGATGTAAGACGGTTTAGACGACTTCTGTTGAAATCTCAGGACGCTAATGTCAATCAGTAACTTTTCAGCTTAGCCAATGGACAATAGACGCCCCACAAAATACTAAAATGTTAAAGATGAAGCGATCGTCCATCTGAATATCAACCGTACCAACTGCATCCAAACAAATTTATTCAGAGAAAATCGTACTCAAGCCGGCATTTGAACACGGAATCGTATACCCTACCATAATAAATCGCTATTTAACTCTCAGTTTTCCCGCTTTAATACGAGGACATCGGTATTTCGATAATGTCCCCTTTATCTTCTATACATCTCCCCTCCACAGCTGGAATTTATCAGGGGTGAGCATGCGAAAAAATGCGTAATAATGAGCATGGAAATACTATGACTTAGAGCTTTCTTGCATTTACAATAAGGTACCTTTCGGAATACTTGTGCTAAACTTAATAGTTGCACTACGCCCGTGCAATTTGGCATACTTATTGCAGTTAAAGTATTTTCAAGCTTCAATCCTATTATTATCTTCATCATCCGCCTTCTGGACTATCCCACTGCTGGGTATAGGCCTATCTCTTAAGGTGCCATTTGTCTCGGTCTTGCGCTAATCGTGTCCAAGTTCTACCCGCAATTTTCACGATTACAATTCTATAGTTTTAAATAAGTAGTACTTTTTCTTTACTATTACAGTAGATAAATATGATGCTATAATAGAATTGGGATTTTTACCTCTTAAAATATGTACACAACATAAGATTTTATTATTTATTATTATTATTTTTTTTGGAAAATGGAAGTACCTATAATACCTAAATAAATTTAAAAAGACAAGCAATTGCAAAAATTCCTTAGTTTTACGTAAAAAATATTTTTACAGTTCGCGTATGCGCTACGATTTCGTGTGCTACAAAATATGCTACGAAAGCTACGGGTTTTATTTATATAACTCATTTAGTTTCCATAGATGAGGAATATGACTACATTTACTTCTTTTTTACCAAATAATTTGATACGATTTTTACAAATTTAAATAGGGTATAATTCAACCAATAATAACAAGCTTGGTTTGGCATTATAAATATATAAATACTCAAAATTTTTATGGTATACTTATTCTCAATCGCCTTATCATATTTTCACAGCAACTGGCGGCGGTGACGATTGGTAAATCGTATCGACCTCCGGCATCTTGGTTATAAATTCGAAACGTCAGCAAAAGTCATAAAAACAAATCGATAACACGAATCTAACCCTCCGTTAGAGTCCCCACGCTATTTTCCGCATTTTGATTTTCAGTTGATTAGGGCTGCTACTATATCGAATCATCAAAATAATTTCAAATAATACTTTCAACTATTTGAATAAGAAAAAAAGCGCTAAAAAAGTACTTCACACGCAACGTAAAAAACGATAACATTTTTTTTAAATGAGTCAAATTAAAATGAGTGTGACATTTGTGAAGTTGTGTTAAAATGAGTTTGCGTTGCGTTTGAGTTGAATAAGACCGTCCGATACACTGGACTCGATATGCTGCGTGTAGTCCGCGGCCGGCCGGAGCACAGGCAGAGTGGGAAATGCAGGTCGTTGGCGCGGGTAGTGTTCCAGGTCTTCGGAGGGCAGGGTCTCCGAAGCAGGTAAGGAGCGGCAGCAGCAGTAGCAGCAAGTGTGCCAAGTAGACGGCAGCAGCCGTGGAGAAAACCCCTGGAATTCAGGTTTCGCCGTCTTAGAAACTTCCCTCACACAACACTCATTTCATTGACAATTGACAAGTTAAAATGAGTTATTGTAAAGTGCATATAAAATATCGATAGTTATTGTTTTGTTTAAGAACATCCCTACTTGTGATTGGATTTAAACTACCCTCTCAGTTTGTTGGTAAAGGCCGCAACAAAATTAGAACCTTCCGAGTCAGACCTTTATGAATATGAAACGGCTATTTTAGAGCAAATTGTATCGTTTAGCAAAATTAAAGTTACGTTTTCATGATGAACTAATCTGATCTATCTATATTGTATACACAGGGTTATTCCTAATTAATATGCGTCCTTTCAGGGGCTTAAAGCTAATAAAACTTACAATTATTGTTCCGCGTCTTTTATCAAAACTCAAAAACAGCTGTTCTATACATTTTGTCGCGGGTGAACGATATTTTTCTAAGGAACAACATTTTTTTTGAGTTTTGATTAATGTCGCCGAAGAGTTGTTAGTTTTGATGTACAGAATAAGCCCCTAAAAGCATGCCAATTGATTAGGAATAACCCTATAAACGTACCTACATTGCTAAAAGCTAGGAATTTCCAATTCTATTTTTAAAATTAAAAGAATTCGTAGAATTTATTTTCTTGAGCACAGATACACAAAATTTTATATGGGTCAACTTTTCATACTCTATCCCGCATTTCTTTTGTATGCAAATTACGATTCCCATTTTCCTTACCATTATTGAAAAGTCCACTAATTTCACGAAACACAAAGCTTAACGAGTTTCGCTCACGTCGACAAACTTTTCATTTGGCGAAACCAAATTTCATTTGAAACATTTTTTCAACTTATTTCGACTTTCTGTCAGAATTGATATGGTTCTTATGTTGTGAGTGGTAGGGGCGTGTTTTAAGTGGATTTTTTCTATGATGCATGTTTTCATTTTCGCGTAGTGACAGCTCAAGGGGACGTATGATGGGCGGTCTCCTCGAAAATCCAATATGACAAATTCGGAAGTACGTGATTGGAATGAATGTAGAGAAGGAATTTATTTTTGCACTGTGGTGCCGAATGCCGAGACACCTGGGCCGAATCACGCTCGGGTGAATAGATGAATTTCAGATAAGATATTGTAAAATGATGGTAAATATCAAATCAAGAACCGAAATTTGTTCGGGACAAAACGAATTCTTGTTGGGAAATCGAGTTGGGGATTGTGTGATGTATAATTTAACAGCTTTTGAAATTTTGAGGCATATGCCATCGTGGATTTGTTTTTTGCTGTCGAATAGCTAATCACAACGTAAAATGCAACATCGAAAATAATTTTATCAATAACTCTTGAAAATATTTTCCACAAAACTCTGCATAGAGCAACAAAACTGTTAATATAGCTTTAACAATTTAAATTGATAGCATCACCAACGGGATGAAAAATTTGATGATTGTATTCTATTTATATAATATGTTGATAGACAATAAAGTATGAGATTATAAAACAAATAAAACACTCGCAATGTAATCTTTCAAAAACCAATTAAATAATAATCCTCTTATCCCAAACACGTATTACAAAACCAACAACCCCTAACTGGTATTTGTTAACATCGCAATAAGAGTATCGGAGGAAGCTGAAATAAGATAAATATTTGTTCCGGACAAGCGAACCGAAAAACCCGAAAAGGAGGCATCGATCGCTAAAGTAACACTAAAGGCCTAGTGCAATCGCCTGAGGGGTCTACTCGGGATCTATACTGGGACCCGCCCTGTTCAATGTATCAGAGTGAAAGATTTAGAGGCAATAACGTACGGTGTTAGCGAGGAGATATTTCGTCTTATTGTTCGTGCCGTCGGATTAGTCGTAACCGAAGATTGGAAGGTACAATCGGATTGAATAAGATTCAATACTGATCTGGTATGTACTCACTGCTAACACGGTTATATTTAAATTGAAATCTCTTTTTAGGGTCAAAATGACCTAAATAATTTACATTTGCCTCACGATATTAAATGAAAAATATTGTATACAAAAAAGTCAAAAATAACATGACTGTTGGCGAAAAATGAGTCTGTGCTAATTACTCTTGTACCATATCAGTATATATTTTTATATGTTTAATATAAATAGTAATAAATAATTATAGCAAATTATCATTTGCTGTCAAAATGAACATAACTAGTAAGTTGATTTGATTTCACATCAAAACAAACAAGAAAACCCCGACAACAATCTTTCTTATTTACTATTAAAAAAAAATGCAATATTGTTACACTACTAATGTAGTAAGGCTAATGCCCTTATTCAAAAACTGTGATCAAAATCTTTATTCAGTCCGCGACTAAAAGTCAATCAAAAGCGCTGCATTAAATATAAATCCACAGAAGTAAACAAAGTTGGCACTGTATAAAAGCCTAAAACGAAATCCGCAATCACGACCTAGATGTTTTAAAATGTAACGCTTGAACTTTATGAAACATCTGGATTTACTCCAGAAATATGACTTGTTACGAGCTCTGGAACCAAAGTCCTGAGGAATAAGACCCACTAAATTCAGCGAAAGCATTTAATAAAGGAACCATGCTCCTTCAATGAGAACATTACTATTGTCTACCCTCTTTCATTTCAAACGGCGAATGGAAGAGATTCGACGATAAAATTTAAATAAAGGTCATTTCTTCTTTTTAAAGTTCAAATCTTGGTGCTATTTTAGGAGAGTTGTGGAACACTTTTGTGAAGGAAAAAGAACGGCCACTCAGCGGTTCCTTGATCGTTTCGCACTCAATTATTGCTAAATCTGCTTTGTGGTATTTTTCTTTTAATTTTGTTAAGTTGTTTTCTTGTGAATTTGGTTATTTATTATTTGTGTCTGTTCAAAAACATTTTGTATTCAGTGTAAAAATATAGTTATAATTATTATAACATCTCTAAGTAAACTTAGTCTAATAATTAACTATCTAACTTAATAATTGAACGGGCGCACGAAAAGGGAGTCTTAGTTTTGACTCGACAATTTTGCTTGTGCCTATCCGGATGTTGATTTTCTTCTACAGCTCATATTTTTAACGAATGTTGATGAATTTTTTACATGAGTTTTATATGTGTCTGTTTTTTTGTTTTTTGTCTTTGTTGATTTTGATTTGGGAGATGTTTCTTTTAAAATGGGGGGAAATTTACTATAGCTATTTATCAACTAATTTTAATTATATTTGGCAAGGTTGTTTAGTATTTAAATCTTAACAACATTTACGAGTTGGAAAGAAATTGGACGTAGGCTTCAGATTCAATGAAACATAGTCGGAGAACTACTGTTCTCCAAACAGTAAAAATCACAACTGTTTACTGAATATATAATATATTCAGTAAACAGATGTGATTTTTACTGTTTGTATATTCAGTAAACAGATGTGAGTTTTACTGTTTGGAGAACAGTGGTTCTCCGACTCACTAGTTATAGGTATACTTAATTTAAATTATCTTTGGTAGATTCCCTTATAATCTAACAGGATCAAAGCATAAGTAATTTAATAAATTGTATGAAAATCTTATTAGTGTCAAGCATATTTTAAAGATCTAGACACATAACATAAAAACGACTCTTACAACTTAGTTAATTTAATCTCATCAAAAACATAAATGTGAAATATGCGTTCATTAAAAGAATATATGCGTCGTTGCCAACTTCCCAACAAAATATTAAGATCTACATAATAATATGGGTCATGAGCTCTGTAGGAAATCCTAAAATGTTAGCTACAAGAACACACAACGTTCTAAAGGGATGTACTTACGTAATTCAAGCTCAAGATTTAACTCAACTTAAAATTAGACGCGCCGAAGCGCGTCTAGATTCAATCGTGTCGTGTCATGAACTATCAAAAAGTATAAATATCGGTTAAAAATTACAGCTACATCCTGTGTACAAAACACTTGATGTTGTTTTTTGAATTACCAGACTATAATAAGTGAAGTTTGCAAGTACGTGCTTATATTTACAGTAAATATAATAAGTACACGATTGGTACTCGTGTCTTTATACGTCAATAAAAATCATTTTACTCCCGTCGTAACGTTTTATGTCACTTTACTCCACTGAATTGTAATAACTGTCGAAATCAGAAAAAGACATTCGGCGCGACCCTTTTCAATCTCGCGTCTTGCTTAAACTTGAGTTAGTCGGTCATTCTTCTTTTAAAGACCGTCGCAAACTTGGACCGACATCATTTGTCCTAAAATGATAAGATTTTGTAACATTTTTGTCAGCTGGAATATTTTATGGCACAATATCTGGGACAGCAGTTAAGAGTCGCTATTTTCGTAGTAGGTTTTTATCATATTATTTTATTTTGTTCCTATGTTTTGTTTAATCTATCAAATGAATTAGGCCTCATAATATTAGGTCTATTGAACCAGAAGCTTAATCGTTTTCACTCAGATTAAATAGATAAAAGTTTTTCAGCCTTGCAAAATGTCAAACTTCAGTTTTCCATAATACCTAGACAGGTCATAAGTATTGTCACACAGTAAAAAGTTTTCTTTTAGAATGCTATCCATAAAAAAGTTTATTGAATTCGAATTTCGAATTTTTCATGAAAATAAAAATGTATGCTTTTTAGAATTTTTTAAATATGGAGAGGATGCTTGCAATAATACCTATATTTGGTCTAAATAACAGTCATTTTTGTACCGCACTCATAGCTCGAGCGTATTATGACAACTTTCCTTCAGAGAAAAGATATAGGCAATAGACAAACCTACTCAAGATATAGGTAAATTTCATATTCATTCTAGTTTCATTTCACCTCATAATTATAAGTTAAATAGGTTCAATGGGATTACCGACATTCATCTAAAACAAAAGTATATCTATCAATTTTAGTTAATAACTACTCATTTGTAAAGTGCAAAGGAGCTACACATTCAAACTAAATCCAACATGTTAGTAGTAAGACGTTTCTTTCTGCGACACGAGAGGGGTGAAAATGAAATTAAATTCTAAATGAAAGCCGATCTCGCCGTGAGATAAAGGGGATCTTCTATGAATTATATCCCTTCTAAGATCCCTTTAGCTTTCGCAGGGGTTTCAGGACAATAGTGTAATCGTCCAATTAAGTGTTTGTATGAGTTCAAGACGCCTGGAGAATGCTCTCGAAAATGTGAGCGAGAAATATTGTTGATGGTTGGATTTAGGCGTCTTTGTTGAGACTTTTATTTTACGACGTTTTTGACAGGTTCTTGTATTGTTCTGAAAGTCTTTTAAATGGGTCATGTTGTTAGTTTCTTTTAGCGTTTACTTTTCATTGACTGCCTCGGTGGCTCAGTGGTTAGTGAACCTGACTTCTGGATCAAAGAGGCGTGGTTTCGATCCCCACCCAGGGCAGGCATTTTATGTGATGAACATAGGTGTTTGCTCCGTATCTGGGTGTTATTTAGGTGCTATATACATAAGTATGTATTTAAAAATACGTATATGTGGTATATAAGTCTCTGGCAGCCATATCACAAGGTTAGCTTAGTTAGGGGTGTGTAAGTTGTCCCAAAACATTTATTTATTTATTTATATCAGTCTTTGACAGCCATCTCACACAGGCATTGCTTAGTTTGGGGTCACAGGCCGTGTGAACGATGTCCCCCAATATTTATTTATTTATATTGCTTTTCACACACATTATTTCATATAATTGTCATCGTCAAATATTCAGACACACACCTAAACTAAATAGAGATAGAGTTTTATTAGTCTTGAACAACTGTAAAAGAGCTCAACATTTCTTCAAATGTAGATCATAAGTAGCTAACTCCATTTGCGTTTACTAATAAATTTGGTTTGGTTGAAGTCGGACTTAAACCGTGTACAGGATTCGCGAATCTTTCGCACGAATCTATGTAGCATTTTCACATTATTGTTGATTTATCAAAAGTGGCTCCGCCGATTTCAATTAAATTTAAATGGGACCAATTTCGAATTCTTCCCAGTAAAAAAATGATTATTGAAATCAGACCACTACGTGAAGAGTTATGCGTGGTTATACATAAAAATAAATACGCGTCGAATTGAGCACCTCCTCCGTTTCGTCGGTCAAAAATGGTAGATTATTTACTGTGATTGGTATTCTCCAACGACTTGCTATTTTTGAGGTGACGCAAAATATTATTGGCACTTTTTAAATACTGACATCGAGAATAACTTTATTCCCAGTAGTGAGTTATTACAAGCTAGGCTTTTTTAGGTAGAAATATTTTTTTGTCGCGTGAGAGTTCTTACAATACCGATGAAGATGCGCAAATAATGAACAATCAAAGGTTTTTAGTGGTTACATCGCCTTGTAGTGCGATTCCCTGGCTCTCCCGTAGAGATAATTTGTACTACAGTTACATAGATATGTAAATTGTAAACTCAATTATTTTCACTGTAGTAAAATATCACCCTAAACCTACTCTAGGGAAGGTTCCATTCATATTCATAGTCTGGAGTTCACTAAAGCACCGTAAAATCTGCCCGGTTTGTGTCCTGGACATTTCCAGCGGGAACTGGTATTAACCGGTTTGAATCGGTCATAATTTCCGATTTTCCGTGCAATTGAGCAAGATCAGCACCTTTTAGATATATATTTTAGGTATTTGGTGTTTTATTGTTACTATAGAGGGTGGGCGATAACAAAGAACACATTTTAGCTGTATTTGATTTTTACATATTTGAACTCATAATTGTATTTTGTGTCTTAACTGTTTGCCTTTGTCTCAATAGGTGGAGTTTGTATTTGATTCTTTCAGTTACTTTAGTATATATTTGAATTCACAATAGTATTTTTTATTCTAATCATCTATTTACCTTTTTCTTACTAGGTAGAGTTGGTAAAGCGTGTTCCTATTATCTATTTTACTCTATTATACGCTATCATCTATTATGATTTAGAAAATAATTAAGTTGGAAAATCTAAGAATAGCTATACTAACGTACTTTAAATATTTTGGTTGATGATACGAGTATAGCAAACCTTCGTTTGAATCTAAATATTTTCATTTATCACGTGGTTAGTAAAGTACAACATTTACATGGCATTTTAACCGGAATTCCGTTATTTTTTGTAAAATTGAAAAATATGGACTTAAATAAGAACAACCTACAAAATATGATTAATAACACCAATTCTTACAAGTCAAGATCCTCTGTTTTGACAGTTTCGTTTGTCGCCGTTAATATCTAGAAGTTTTTATCATTCATTTATTTATTTTTATTTCATTTATTTATTATTCGTTTGTTTGAAATACTGTCTGATGTTAAGCAAAATGTGTGGTCTAGGGTGTAGTGCGCTTACTTAGAAGATACCTATTTACTCGAGATTTGAAGACAATGTTGTACTTTAGTTGAAAGATAAATTCGAGTATAAAAAGTGAAATGAAACTTTATAATGTAAATCTATACTAACCAAGAAAAAATTTGAACATAAACAACCAAACATGTTTTACAAATGCTGGGGGACAACCGCATCTTGAGCAAGAATATCGTCTAAACGTGGCCAAAATTCAATTCGCCCAGTAATTTGCACTTTATTTGTACTCTCAATGCCATATATGTCCTAAAATCCGTGCCAACGTTTCTATGGGTGCTTAGTAACTTTGAGTAATAAGACACTGGGAGAAGTTAGATGTATGTTTGTTTTTCTGCACACATTATCCTTTAATTTTATTATTTTTAGCTTGTTTGTTAAGTTTCGCCTTTTTCTGTTCAAATTTGTCTGCAGCCTCTGACATGGCAAATCGGTTAAAAATACCGGGGCTCATCATCTGCTGTAAGCGCTTAGTCGTAAATGCTACCCAGCTTCATCAGACAGATGGGTGTCCACTCCTATCTGTCTGACGCTGATAAACATTGATTAACTTTGTTGATTGTTTCGTGAAAAATAGTGTGAAAACTACGCTATGACCCTACAAGAGATGTACTAAGCTACTCGGATTTGTTATACTTATCAGAAACTTTCAGGCGACGAAACACTTACAACCGACTTTGTCCACAACATGTCTAAGACAGGGGTAGACTAAGTAAAGTAAGTTCGTATAGGCCGGGTGGCTAGCCCTGGTGTCAGAGTTTTGAAGCCACCTGAAGGCCTCTGACATGGCTAAACGGTTAAAACAACCGTAGACTAAGGGGTAGACTACAAAAAATCTTTACAAAGTATTAGGCTAGCCACTTGACCTACATGAAGATAGGTCCTTAGGTGCCTACTTTTTTGCAACTTTGTATATCCTAGTGCGGACTTGCCTTCATAAATCTTAGGCCATTCGTATTCAAGTCTTGGACGGGAGCATCATAACGCGGTAGCCATATTTGTCATCTTCGTTCTGAAGCAGCTGGAATTTTCAGTCAGTTCCTTTAAGCGAAACTAGACGCTTTGGTTTTAGACTTTGTGGTTCATTTTCCATCTTACTTGATTTAGTGGGATAGTTATGGATTGTGGTGTCTTATGAACTGAGTTAAGTGGTAAAGTTGTCTTTTAGTGCCATAGAATTAGGACCATATTGATTTGGGATGCTATTTTGATGCACGCTTGTTATTCTGATATTTTATCTTCTACTTTACGTAATTAATTTTCAAAAGTCTTTCTGAGCGCCTGGTGGACGCGACGCGTGACCAAAATGCTGGTGTTTATTTGGCTCAACGTATAAGCATTGCCATTCAGCGTGGCAATGCTGCCAGCATGCTGGGCACGCTGCCAACTGGCAGTGGGCTTGAGTATTTGGATTATCTTTAGACCTTCAAGGGTCTATGGATGATCCAATTGCTTGTCATGTAGTAGTTTGTGTAGTTTTAGATTATGTCTTGTATTTAGTGGTGGTTAATAATTCACAGTGGAAAATGAAAAAAATATCTATAATTATTATATTCTCATCATATCACTATACGCCTTTTTCACTATTCGACTATTGACAACCTTTACGCGGATATAGCCTTAGTCACATTCTTAGTTACAAAGATCTCTGCATATTTTATTATGAAGTGGGTATTTATTAAATGAAAATATACATTTGGCGTAAGCTCAACCATCCCCTTCCCCTCAACAGAATACCAATTACTTAATGAAAAATATAAGTTAACAAAAAAATTGACGATATCACAACGAGATCTCTGTGAAAACCGTTGTCACCAAACAAATTAAAAGTAAATAACAACAACAAATAAAATTATCAACAAATATAATTTCATTGTGACTATTAAAATAATAAAACGGTAGAATCTAGTGTAGTGTGCATGTGAATATTATATCTCGAGAGATAATCCCTCGTAACTCATTACCGTAAGTGGTTTATAGCTGGCAACACAGCCTAATCGTATTAGTGTTCGTGGTAGTACACAATTTAAATACGTAATCACAATATTACGAACACGTGAGATTAATTTTGTAACTTTATAATTTTACTGAGAGCTTAGATTGGAAGGTGATTTTAATAGATAATATTGTAAAATAAATTACTAAATACTACCACTATTCCAGTCACTGATAGACAAAGGTCTATGTTTGTAGTAAAGAATAAGCAAAAAGAAAACCGTCGTTGCGTTAAGCCGGAAACATACTATCGGACGCGGCTGACGGATGCGACTGACAGCCGCGACTTAGCAATGTGCACAGTCTTAAAACATCCGGTGTGCCCGATCGTTCTCGGACGTCCGAACGCTCAAGGTCGTCCGAAGGTGACGTCCGCGACTTATGTCCGATAGTGTGCACGGCTCAGTATACTTTCATAGTCTAGATACCTATCAGTCCGGACTGTCAGTCGCGTCCGTAAGCCGCGTCCGTTAGTATGTTTCCAGCTTTCCAGTGAACTAACAAAAAGATTTTAATCAGCAGCCAAGGCACCGACTATACTTGGTAGACGCGAGTACTGATGAAAACCGAATTGGTGTCTACCAAGTGTCAAACACTTTTAGTTGTACTAGCAATGACAGAGCAGTGTTGTCAACGTAACAAAATTAGTAAAATGGCACACGGGCGACCTTACCTACGATGTTTCTCCTTTTGCACAGACTCTAGTTGATAATGATAGCTTTATTAACAATCAACTAACAACACATTTGTGTCCCTAACTAATTAATCCTACTAATATTAAGTGAAAGTTTGTGAGGATGGATGGATGGATGGATGGATGTATGGATGTTTGTTACTCTTTCACGCAAAAACTACTGAACGGATTGAGATGAAACTTTGCGATAATATAGCTTATATAGCTTATATATCAGAATGATACATAGGCTATAAATTATCCTACTAATATTATAAAAGCGAAAGTTTGTGAGGATGGATGTATGGATGTTTGTTACTCTTTCACGCAAAAACTACTGAACGGATTGAGATGAAACTTTGCAATAATATAGCTTATATATCAAAATAATACATAGGCTATAAATTATAATAATATTGCGTCAAAAACAAAATATCATGCGGGCGAAGCCACGGGTTACTTATAATATGCTAGAATATGTGATGTTCGTTCTATTTCGACACCAGTAATTTGATTCATTTTTTACTTTTGATTGTCTTGTTTGTACGAAATAAAGAATTTTGAATTTTTTTTATCAGCATAGGCCTCCTCAAGAATTTTCCAAAGTGATCGGTCTCTTGCTTTTCTCGTCCATGTACTTCCTGCTACTTTTTTAAAATCATCTTCCCATCTACGTCTCTATCTGCCTTTTTTTCTTTTGTATTGTCTAGGACTCTAGTTGATATTTTATGACTAAATAATTTATTTACATTTATAGACATTTACACTCTTCAATTTATTTTTTCAATTTTTTAAGATATCAGTTTACCTATCATCATTACCAACTTTCACTGAGGGACCAAACCTAAAATCCCGAAAAATCGCTGTTCCATACGTAGGTTCCATAAAAGTTTTACCAACTTTCACTATGAGACCAACTCTGAAATCCTAACAATAATCGCTGTTCCATACATTTTTCAATGACGGAAAAATACGAGTATATGTGACAGCTGCTTCTATCGCGATTTCTGGGTAAGTTCGGAAATCAGAAGTTGGCAATAATGACTGGATAATACAAGATGACGTCTTTGAACACGTATATCTTCCAAAGAAATATCTTCTAAAAAAATCTCCTTATATTGTTATTATTTAAGTAGAAACTAATGATTTATTCGCAACCCCCGCTAAACGGCGTTAAAATTATGCGCTGATTAATCAAAATGCATTACCCTCTTTGACTTGTAAGGCAACCCTTGCATTCAGCATTCTAAGAGATTGCTTCTCATTATTCACAGTTATATCTTCTGTCTCAAATAGCAAACAACTCGATATTTTTAACCGGCGAACCACCGGAGGAGGTATACAATTCGACGCGTATATATTTTTTATGTATAACCTTATTTCATAGTAGTCCGATTTCAATAATTATTTTTTTATTGGAAAGAGTATACTTCGAATTTGGTTCCATTTAAATTTTATCGAAATCGGCTGAGCCATTTTTTATAAATCAACAATAATGTGAAAAATGTTACATCGATCCGTGCATAATATTTGCGTTCTAGCGATGCGCCTCGGATTCTCACAGGTGTATTATACATATAAACATTTCTCTTGAATTACTCTATCTATTAAAAATAACTGCATCAAAATCCGTTGCGTAGTTTTAAAGATATAAGCATACATGGGGACAGACAGCGGAAAGCGACTTTGTTTTATACTATATAATGATTCTGTCCACGGGTGAAGTCGGTCATGCTATTTTTTTCAAAAAAAAAAAAATATTCTCTTAGATTTTGTGCAAAAGACAGAAAAAAAGTGTCGACTATCTTTTTGACAATTTTTGATGAAAATGAGTTTTATGTTGCAAAATATATATCATGATAGAGATAAATGAAGTATACATACTATACTTACCCGAAATAAGTGGGATTGTTAGGTAGTTGATGATGAGTAAAATCTTACATAAACTTTAATTTCATCCATGCATCTCATAAGATGCTACGGAGGTTATTATTATATACTACGGGACTAATCGCGCACTAAAATTACGAGTTAAATAAATACCTCCTCATCCCGACGTTTCGGCCGAGTTGCATCGACCGTGGTCACGGGTAGACTCACTCATCCCGTAGTATATAATAATAATATGTTCAAATCGCGAAAGTTTAAAAATGCTACGGAGGCTTACAAGCTTTTTAAGATACCATGTGATTTTGAATTCCGTGTTTTCAGGTTAAACCTTGGTTAAACCCCGTCAGAAAAATCACTGTTTTAAAAATATCCTCTAAATTTGAATAATAAATGAAATATTCCAAGTTTGATGCACGTCTAAAAATGTTTCAGAATTAGTTATATAGTTTAGGTCAGAACCTTGGTTAAACCCCGTCAGAAAAATCACTGTTTTAAAAATATCCCCTAAATTTGAATAATAAATGAAATATTGCAAGTTTGATGCACGTCTAAAAATGTTTCAGATTTATTTATATAGTTTAGGTCAGAACCTTGGTTAAACCCCGTCAGAAAAATCACTGTTTTAAAAATATCCCCTAAATTTGAATAATAAATGAAATATTGCAAGTTTGATGCACGTCTAAAAATGTTTCAGATTTAGTTATATAGTTTAGGTCAGAACCTTGGCTAAACCCCGTCAGAAAAATCACTGTTTTAAAAATATCCCCAAAATTTGAGTAATAAAAGAAATATTGCAAGGTCGATGCACGTACAGAAATGTTTCAGTCTGTAGAAAATAAATAAATAGCTGTCCATCCCAGCTTCGCCACGATATGGACAGATTTGGAAAGTAAAGTAAACAAAGCGATTATAGATTGAGATATAAACTAACCTATCTCTAAAGTACTATGTCACAAACTGCACACCAAATTTAGCAAATTGAAAAAATTGGTTAAAATCGGTTAAGTAGTTTAGGAGTCCATCGCGGACAAACAATGTGACGCGTGATTTATATATCTACTTATATTAAGCCGCCATCCAATCTCAAAATACCTTTATAGAGCCCTAGTTAAACTGATTTTTCTCCATCAAACCTTGAAACTGTCGAAAAAATAAATTACACAATATTCTCAAAACTATACGGTAGGGGATTCAATAACTCGAAACACAATGCAAAAAACTTCGCTCGATAGGAATTAAATGCAAAGATAACGCTTTTAAGAACAAATTCATGATTTCTAAGAAATTTTATTGCATATTTGGGCACGATTCTACACGTTAACAATTTTTTTTACATCTGTCATATATGCGCATGAATTGAACTATAACTTTCATCCATAAAATTTAGGAAAAAGTGGTGATATCAATTTTATATTGATTTTTGAATGCAAAAATCTGGCGAAACCCGGGGCGTATTGGTCTTCACCCGCTCATATGAAAAATTACGCTGATACTATGGCGCCTTAAGATTTTTCCTGTTCGGAAGACTAACAGATTCCTCCCAAATATTCTAGCTAGGTATAAAGCTCAGCGTTTTCAGCTCTAAGGATTTTTATTATGTCAAAATTTAAACAAGTAAGGTATTTTATTATTTATTACAAAGAAAAGGTACTTATACTCTATAAAATTTAACTTGATCTCTGCGACAGTGACATTTTGACATATTTAGAGTTGAGATAGTGGTGGAAAAAATCGATTTTCAAACAATGTTGTAATGAAATCGAATGAGTAGTTGAAGGTGAGAAATTGGATTTTATTTACTTACTATTATTTAAGATCAAGTATATATAAGTATGTACACATGTAAATAATGTTATGATATTAATTAAATACTCATAATAATGTAACGATAGTATTTATCGACGTTTTTCACTATTATCGATGCTAATGTAACATATAATTGAGTTTTATTCAATTACACATGTAAAAATGTTATGATATTAAAATATACAATAAAATTAATAATAAATTAAATTTTATTTAAAATATCGTCATTATAAACTATCGATATTTTAATTAAAACTCTATCTAAAACTCTGTGGTCACGATTATTCGTCGCCCATCACTAATCGGCATGCCCATAGAGTATGACATTAACAGTTACTGTCTGTACTATTAAGAAATTCAGGACTTCATAGGCGTGATTTTTTTGACAGCTGTCGCAGAGATCAAGTTAAATTTTATAGAGTATAGCTGCTTTCTTTACATAGCTTCTTATTTGAGACAGGTAATGAGAATAAAGACAAGTCCTTACAAAGTTAAACATCGCCTTGTTTTGTCCATTTGTTTAGTCCCAGATTTAAGGCTTTAATACTTTCTTTTGTCAACGAGTTTAAATTGGCTCATTTTATTACGCAGTCTTTGCAGGCAGATTTTGCTGGAGCAGATTATTTGAAAAGACGGTACTCGGTTTTTGCTCCATGAGTTCTTGATGAGGCGTGGTATTTGATTCACGTTGCTGTAGTGTCTAGCTTTGATTATTTTAAGCATTTGTAAAGTGTGAAATATGTTAATTAATACGAAAACATGAATAGGAATAATAAATAAAATGAATAAATATTAGGAGACATTTTTGACGGCTCAAACAAAACAAAGCTAGTGATATGACTGCCAGAGTCTAATATACTAGGTACCTACAGTCCTACATATTTTTTATATATACTTATATGGATAATAACACCCAAATCCAGATATATAGCAAGTATTAATTTAGTTTCTTAGAGAGAGACTTAAGAGAGGAAATAATTGTACAAAATGTAATAGGTCTAAGTTACGTAAGTTATATAAGGACACTGAGATTTAGTTCGTTAAGTTTGAAGCATCCTACTAATATCATAAACGCGAAAGTTTGTGGGTTTGTACGGATGGATGGATGTTTGTTACTCTTTCACGCAGAAACTACTGGACGGATTGAGATGAAACTTTGCAATAATATAGCTTATATATTAGAATAACACATAGTCTATAAATTATAATGATATTGCGTAATTTTTTTTTAAATATGACGATAAGTGTTATGTTAGTAAGAATAATTCTGCTATCTGAGAACTCTGAGAAGCTAGAAATGTCAAAAAAAAAAACAACTGTCAAATCGAACAACCGTCAAATCGTTTTTTGTTTTATTTTTTTGATTTTCCACCTCCTTTATTAAGAGTGGTAAGGTAGAGCCTCGGGTTTGAAAGACGGGACGTGACATAGTTTACTTTTTATCCCGGATAAATAAAGGGTTCCCATGAGATAGCACAAAAATCAAAAAATCATGCGGGCGAAGCCGCGGGTAAAAACTAGTATTAATTAAAAACTGGTTTGCCTATCGTAAATAATACTTAACCATTAATTGTAGCTAAAAATTTTGCACACACCGAGCAAACTCACCACCACCACCAAAATATTTACAGTGAAATATTTAAACATGGACGTACAAAACTGCAGACAAATTAGATTTCCCAAAGTTACCGTGAAAAAGTTGCTAAGTACCAAGTTCGCGAGCCAAGGAAAGCTGCAACTTTCCTCGCAGTTTTGTTCACCATCTGTTAGCTAATTAGAAAACAACTTCCCGAATTGGAAACATCATTGTTTAGCCTCTAAACTCCACAAAAGCGAAACGAAGCGGAGCTGGCAAAGCGTTGTAATGTAATCCCTTGCAGAATCGGTCAGACTGCAATGGATTACAAAGGTCAGTAAATTATATTGTCGGTCGGAGTTATTTCTAGAAAATGTAGAAAAAAAAATATTAAAATTTGGATGGGATTAAGATTTTACGACGATTATCTACCATTTTGACCGACGAAACGGCGGAGGTACTCAATTCGACGCGCATATTTTTTATGTATAACAACGCAGAACTTTGTACATAGCAGTTTCGACTTCGATTATAGTAGTATAGTTGGTACGATTTCGTTTATTTCTTTTTTTATTGGAAAGAACATACTTCAAACTTGGTATTATTATTATATTTAAATTTTATCGAAATCGGCTGAGACGTTTTTGATAAATTAACACTAATGTGAAAAATGCTACATCGAACCGTGCAAAATATTTGCGGATTCTGCACACGGTTGAAACAGGTCATATTATTTTTTATTTAATTATTAGATCATACTTATACACATATTAATGGCAGCGTTGCGGTCAAACATCGAACAGACAAAAAAGTTTGAGATCTAAGTTTGAGTTTATTCGTAGACGAAAAACTACGGTAGCTTTTGTTTAGTTACATACCTACAGCTAAGTAAGTAAGTATGCCATACTCTCGCGAAATATTTTGCTATTTAGGATTATAACACTTTGTACATCTCCGTTTCGTATTGGTGGGAGTCTGGGCCAGTTATTTCTCTCGCATAAATCTTGATTATATGCAAATTTTATTTCATTAAAGCGGTTACTATAAGCAATATTGCCGGGGTGAAATACAGCCGGTCTGCCCTTGGATTAACTAATGGCTATTTATCTTGTACAGATCCCTACCCTCCAAGATGTGGCCGAATTATTAATTCGATCCTTGTAACTTGTAGGCTCTTGCTTGATTGCTTGGATTCGTCTTTGAGAGTGTTAACAACGTTTCACATACTTGAAGATTATGTTTTAATGGCACGTAAGTCTAGTGAAGAAAATAGTCCTTTATAATAACTGGAGAAAACGTGGAGGAAAATTAGATCGTCGTGGGTAGTTGTTATGTAAATTTATTGTTAGTAAAAACAGTTATGAAAATGGACGAAAAGAAGACGCTTCCTTTTGTCGAGACTACATATGTTAGATTTCTAAAGCTGAGTTAGAAGTTTAATGTAGTATCTACTAAGTAGTACGTAAGTATTATATGCATTAAAAGCTTTATTTGGTGGCGACGACCAAACAAACATTTTTGTTTTTCATTATTCTATGGAACTCTACCAGTTATCCCGTGAAAATTTAACTAGTTAGTAGGTAATGTTTTCCACTAACTTTTCTCAACTTGCTATTTTGTTTTAGGTTTTCTTCTCTTATACGAGTCTTTATGTTTATTTTATAACAGAGAAAGCATTCACTAGTAGAACTAAGTAAATCAAATTTTATTTTGCTTATTCAGGAACTTTGGTCTAACCGCTGTTTATTAATTTAAATATTAAAAAACCGGACAAGTGCGAGTCAGGCTCGCACATCGAGGGTTCCGTACCAATCCAAAAAAAACACAAAATTAGGAAGTAAGTTGTTAAAATCTAAGTATATACTTCCTTACATGATACGATTTACTTACTTTGAATTTTGAACCCATATTTTGTGAATTTTGAGGCCTTACTTTTTGCGATTTAAATAAAAATGTACAATTTTCAGATTTATTCCTATATGTGTACTTTGAGACAATGCTTCTTGCCAAATTTCATAGTTCTATGTCAACGGGAAGTACCCTGTAGGTTTTGATTTTTGTGTCGAAATATACGGTTTTTTACGACATAAACGGCTCTAACTTTTTTAAACGATAACTGAGAAGTTTTATTTTTACACAACTGCAAGAATTCATAGATATACCTATACAGTTTAAATTTCAACTCGATATCTTTACGCGTTCCCGAGATAAAGAGTCTTGACATACACACAGACGTACAGACGGACAACAAAGTGATCCTATAAGGGTTCCGTTTTTTCCGTTTGAGGTACGAAACCCTAAAAACTAGTAAATATTACAATTTACCATGTCACATTTAATTCAAATAAAATGCAAAACAGTTTTATTATTAAACAATACCTAACTGAATATCCCACACAGTCTTCTGAAAACGGTCACTGCGAAGAGTCGAAACTATGTAACATGTTAATTACGTCTGATGTCCCCAAATTTTCATATTCACATCATAGCCAACTTCTCTAATTGCTTTTGGGGAGGCTAATTGTTACTTCCCAGTAAAATTCTGCTCAGTTAACTGCTAAATGTATGCACCTCGTCAAATAGCCAATCAACGGGTCTGACAGGGTTGGAATTCGAGCGACAACATTCGATATGTCTCATAATCGAGACAATAGCTCGCCAGTATTCATTCCCATCACTCATTTGCGTTATTGAATCACGCCGTCGATTATTCGAATCGAAATCTGATAATCGAATACGGACGTATTAATTCACGTTCCAATATTCAAAAGCGGGTCATAAATCTTTGATGGGACGTCATTTTTACCAATTTATTGCGCCTGTTTGTGAGAGATACGATTTTGTTTTGCGTATTCTGTAATTGAATGCGACTGCGATCGTATGGAATGTGTAAATTATGCGTAAAAAGTAACTGTAAAACTTCGTATATTGAAATTTATTTTAAATTCTTTTTGTTCGATTCGAATAAATTATTTAACGTTTAATATTTTTTTAGTTAAACGAGCTATGGAGAGAGAATGAGGAGATCCGTAGAAGAACCAAAGTTACCGACATAACCTAGCGGATTGGCAAGTTGATATGGCAATTGGCGGGGCACTTAGCACGGAGGGCTGATGACTGATGGGGTCGAAAAGTTCTCGAGAGGAGACCACGTACCGGCAAGCGCAGCGTATGTCCACCCACAAGGTGGACGGATGACCTTATTAAGACCGCATGATTGCGCTGGATGCAAGCCGCTACCAACCGGTCTTATTGGAGATCATTAGGGGAGGCCTATGTCCAGCAGTGGACGTCCTATGGCCAAAACGACGACGAACGATTAAATTTTTACGTGCGATTTTCAACCGCGCATTTCGTAGGTACTCAAGGCTTGATGCATTTTGGAGAACTGTTTAGGAAACAATGAATACAAATGCGGCGCGTAAATGATAGACCTCGAGAGGTGTGAAAGCAATTTTCTCCGTTCAAACACAAAGGGCTTGCATATTTTTCTACCTCTTCTATACTGCTCTTTTAGAAATGAAACGCGACTGTTTATGTTTTCACACAGTGATTAAAGTGAAGTGTCGAAAACAAAATGGCAACACGTTGCCCCATAGGGGGTGTGACGTCATCGCGACACCCCTAAGGGGGGCGTCATTTTTGCGTCGCGTCACTGCGGTACGTTATGGCTTTGACGGGGTGCCGATAGTGGTGAACGCTGAAGGCGGCAATTTCTCTTTGTTTTTGCCTGTTTTAAATTTCAAGAGACTTTTTATGGGTGCTCTGAAGTTTCTTGTAGAAAATAGATGAATAATGTCTGAGAAAATAGAATACTCACTTTTATTAAGTTTTATTTAATCTGTTATGTCCCATTGTTACGTAATAACTAGCTATTATTTCTTTACTTTTAAGTATATTATCCCACCACCATATTCCCAACTTATTTATTTTTTTGCAAATAATTATGTTCATGTGTTAACCCCTGATTAAAAAACTTTTGGTTTTTGAATTGGGAATAGGTAAAACATTATTTTACCCATAATAATTTTACGAAAAACGTAACGCTACAGTAATAATTTCCTACCACGTCCTTAAAAAAGTATCAATGTCACTCACAGGAAAGAATCCCTTAAATCTCTGACATAGAAAAATCCACTTCTTATCTCAAACCAGCAGTCTTTTTAAAAACAAAAAGGCAGGGTTGACACTATCGCTAAGGCGCAGAAATCCTAAGAGATTACGTACTGAGTGATTGCAGTTCCCAAACTCTTGCGGCAACATTTGCAAGTGAACACTGCACCTTATGATTTACCTACAAAAGTTTTTCAGAGAATAATAGACAGTGTTACGTACTTGCTTTGGTCGTTTTTAGATTGCAAATGATGCTAGCCAAAATTGGTGGATTGCCATCTCTCGATGTCTTGCCGTGATGGGGAAAGTTTTCTTATTATTTTTTATTTATTATATTCCCCGCTGTTCCAAGTTCGTTTAATGGTTTCGAGCACTTATAGGGTGTCTTATACTAGGTAGAGTTGTCTCAAAATTTTTGGTAAATAGTTATGAAAAATGATTGAAAATCCATGTTGAGTTTTTGCTAGTGCTAAATCAATTTTTTTAACCGACCAGAATTGTATTAACACAATGATTCGGCTTCATTTGAAGACGAACCATTCGCATATAAAATCCTGAGGGCCAATAGTGATTAACCTGAGGCTGTTATGATTATGATGAAATGATAAAATATTGGTAATTAAATTAGATCTTTTGTTCCCAACGAGTAACACCCTCAACTGTCACACTGTTACTGGATGGGAAATATTACAACTTATTATCGCACATATAATATCGAAAATTAACAAATTACTGCAATCGACACACATCACAATCGACGATCGAATTGCTGAGGACAACTTTAAAATTAAAATCCCATTTTTTCACTGAAAATTTTCATTCATTGACCGACGAACCAGCGGAGGAGGTAATACAATTCGACGCGTATATATATATTTTTGTATAATCACGCTTAACTTTTTTTGTAGTAGTCCGATTTCAATAATTCTTTTTTTATTGGAAAGAATTTACTTAGAAATTGGTCCCATTTAAATTTTATCGAAATCGGCTGAGCCATTTTTGATAAATCAACAATAATGTGAAAAATGCTACATCGATCCGTGCGAAATATTTGCGAATTCTGTACACGGATGAAGTCGGTCATGCTAATTTTTACAAAAAATAATCTTGTTTATCATCCATATGACGTCCACTGCTGGACATAGGCCTCCCCTAATGATATCCAATATGACTGGTTGGAAGTGGTTTACAACCAGCGTGATACTGCAGTCTTGATGAGATCATCTGTCCACCTGGCGTCCTACGCTGCGCTTATCGGTACGTGGTCTCCACTAGAAAACTTATCGACCCCATCGGTCATCAGTACTCCTACCTGTGCCCTTCTAACATCCATTTTAACTTACCTACCAATCCAGCGACTGAAAATTTACTCATCCTACTATATTATTAATATTATAAACGCGAAAGTTTGTGAAGATGGATGGATGGATGGTTGGATGTATGGATGTTTGTTACTCTTTCACGCAAAAACTACTGAACGGATTGAGATGATGATTGATTGGATTGAGATGCTCGATGGCTGTTAAAATATTTAATAAACTTCCGGTCGAAATTAAGAAAATTGAAGACGAAATCGAATTTGTAAAAGTAAAGAACCTACTTATCACGAAATGCTATTATACATTAAACGAGTACCTATTGGACAGTCATAAAATAGCAAATTGAAACAAATAAATCGCTCCGCACAATATTGCTATACCCTAATAGGGTCATATGTATAACTTATAGAATATAGATACTAAACATGTTTCTTAAGACCTGCATGTAAATTATACTACATATGATGCAATAAACGATTGATTGATTGATTGATTGATGAAACTTTGCAATAATATAGCGTATATATCAGAATAACACATAGGCTATAAATTATAACGATATATTGAGTCAAAAATCAAAATATCATGCGGGCGAAGCCGCGGAAAAAACTAGTTTAGAATAAAAACAATCAACATTCCGTATCAGTGCACGCGTCATGTTGCACTGACATGAAGACAGGGGTAGCAACCGCAGTCATTTCATTGGAGATAGGGCGTCTGTCGCTAATTGAAAACAACGTAATTTACGAATAAATACACTAAATTGAGAGAGTAGAGTAGAGATGAGTCTGTTCTGCGATATTTTGTTATATTTAACAACTTCTAAAAAAGAAGGAGAAGGTACCTACTACGAGTATATTCTTCTGTATGTATATTTTTTGTGTGTGTTCATCGATATTTTCGGCAATTGTGAACCCATTAAAAATCCTTATTTGGTTCGAAACGGTATACTTTTGAGGTTGTCCTAATTTGATTTTATAGAAATCGGCTTAGCCGTTTTTGATAAATCAACAATAGTGTACATGGATGTTACATCGATTCGTGCAATCTATTCGAATTCTGTACACGATGAAAGTCGGAGGTGCGAATTTTTGCGAAAAATAATAATATATATAAATCTCGTGTCACAATGTTTGTCCTCAATGGACTCCTAAAACACTTAACCGATTATAATAAAATTCGCACACCATGTGCAGTTTGATCCAACTTGAGAGATAGGATAGTTTAAATCTCAAATTATAGTCGCATTTTTAATTTATTTAGCCACAGCAACGCGTGGCCGGGTCAGCTAGTAATAATATATTTTTATCGTGCTATTTTCTTTACTACCAGAAATTTTAAATGGAAAAATTATAAACACAATATACAGGATTATTTCTAATCAATTAGCATCCTTTTAGGGGCTTATTCTGTGCATCAAAACTAACGCACAAAAGTAGCAGAACAAAAGTTGTTAGTTTTGATGTACAGAATAAGCCCCTAAAAGGATGCTAGTTGATTAGAAATAACCCTGTATATAAAGACGGAGATATTAAATTCAGTTTGCATTTTCTAATTATTCGATAGACAAACGAACAAACACAGAGTTAGATAGCTATACTCTTCAATCTCAATACATTAATCGAACCTATCTAAAATAAAAAAGTCTTTTACTAAATCCTATCTTTCGTGGTAGTTTTTTTATTTTACCCGTCGGATGTGAATCGACAACACCTGATATAGGCGACCGCATCCGGCAGCGCGTCCGGTCGCAGCGGATTTCACTCGTTGTTTGATTAATTCGTAATCAATGTTTATTGTGTTCGAGCCCAGTTGCGTTTTATTTGTGTGTGTAGTTAGTTGTATGTGTTATTTATATGTGGACGTGATGGGGTGAGTGTAGGCGTTAACATTGTTTTAGTCCCTGAGAGTGAATTGTGTTTTCATCATATTTTGAATAAGAAAAAATAAAAATAAAAATCATTTATTGCAATACTATGTAGGTGTAGTCATATGAGCTAAATCTTTGACTATTTAAGTGGTTTGCCACCGAGTGTTTTGCTAATCAAACTTAACTTATTACAAGCTTTTATTTAACTTGAAATGTATGTAAGTAAGTATGTAAGTTCGGGTGGAATCTTGCAAGTTAAACTTGACCAACTTCCCGGTTTTCGATTGAGCTGAAATTTTGCACGCATTTGAATATTACATGACAATGCAATGTTATAGTACCCTGGGGCTGATCTGATGATGGAGTCGGAAGGTGGCCATAGGGACTCCTGTACTAAACAAGATAGAATCGTCGTGTTTGGGTTCATTTTACTTGTCTTAGCTGGCACACTGCTACTATGTGATATCCAGGATCTCAAAATTTGTATTAAAAAGTTATATTTTATAATAATTTGTCACACTGATGTTAAAATATAGAGAAAAAAATATTTAAGAATCATCATCATACCATAATTACATGTAAAAAGCAAACACAATCTGTTAAAGAACACACACACACACACATTTGCCTGAACTAGGTTAAACCTGTCATTCAGGCAGAATTTTTGTTTTTTTAAAATATCTTCCAATACTTAGGGATTACGGGTAGGTATTTGCGTGGTAGCGTGGTCATTAATCATAAATTTTACAAAGAGTTACAAGCTTAGTACAGATAGAAGTACTTGTACTCATCATTAAAACAGCTTTTGCTATGAGATCAACTTCACTAAATTCGATTTCATATCAATATTATCTAAGTTCGAAGTATCAACCAAGCAACAAATTATTACCTATCCTTTTGCTATTGCTATTATAATAGTGCATAATACCTTCATACTCAAATCTTTTCCGTCCAATCTCCCCGACGAAGGTATCCGCAGCATTCCCGGGTCATTGTTAAAAATGTCCGGTCACTGACGATAAATATAGAATACATTTTCCCCGAGATGAGAATATAATCCGGATTTAGAAAAGTGCCGTTTTTTGTCAGACTATGTCGTCAGGGTTGGGCCAGAGATATAGCGATTAAATAATTCTGGTAGAAGTTTATCATAATGTAAACCAAGTTTGAAGCTTATTGGTCCGGAGAATAAAAAGTTACATACTATCAATATGGGCCCGTTGTACTCCCTTAGAAGTTTAACTTTCGAAATTTCACCCTATGTGCTCCATTACGTGATAGAATCGGCAAGTTGATTGGCAAGTCGAAATGGCAATGGGCGGGGCACATAACACGGAGGCCTGATGACCGATGGGGTCGAAAAGTTCTCTAGTAGAGACCGCGTACTGGCAAGCGCAGCGTAGGATGTCCACCCACAAGGTGGACGGAAGACCTCATTAAGACCGCAGGATCGCGCTGGATGCAAGCCGCTACAAACCGGTCTTATTGGAGATCTTTAGGGGAGGCATATGTCCAGCAGTGGACGTCCTATGGCTGAAACGACGAACGACGTAATAGAAAAAAAAATACATGTATTGATTCATTTGCAGCGCAATAAATGCAATAAACAATGATTTTATGTTATGCTATTTACTTGTTTTGACTGTACAATTTGATCCCGAATTGGCAACGACACTACGGGCAGTGCGGCTGGTAGTGTCGTTGCCAAAAATGTTTTTTTTTAACTCTATCATTGTATACTGAGCTGTTGTTAAATAGATAAGCCAATTTGTATACCTCACAGCTGTAAAAAGGTGACGCTAATCTGGCCACAGCGTGTCCAAAATACAGCCTTTGTCAAGTTAAGAGATGGTATAAATTAAAAACATCCAGTTGAATTACGAGTAATTTATGGAATAATGTATACATATTACTAATGTGTTTTGTGGCTCAAAAATGATCTTCTTGATCTTTTCACCTTACGTTTCTCTTTCTCTAGATTTTAAACGTAGCTGTCGAAGCTGTACATTTATGTAGTTTTCCGCTTATCGCTAATACCGTGTCCTCACAGTAATGCTTATAAAAATGCGCATATCATAGGAGAGAGAAAGGACAGTTGCGGGTAAACTCGGGTAAATCTCGCGCTTTGTTGCGGCCAGCGGTCCTTTGTGGTGGGCATAATAAAGAAATAAAATTTTCGCGTACATAAACCTGGATTACCCTCGTTTTGATACTAATGTGGCTTACTCTAGCTTCTAGTAAAGTTTTCATAAATTCAAAATAACGCTTTTGTGGAGAGTGCTATAGTTATTTTTAGATATATAGGACTGAGTACGTAGAGATGGTCATAGTAAGTAATATATTATTTAGATGACAGAGTGGGAGAAGCGCCCCTATCGGTCGTCAGTCGCCCGTGCTATGTGCTCTGCCCACTGCCATTTCAACTTGCCAATCCGCCGAGCTATGTCAGTTACTTATTATGTAATTATTATTATGTATATCTAAAATATGTGGAACAAAGGATTCATTTCGACTTTAACTTTAACAACGAGACGTGACTCATTTCAAGTATGATAAAACATTATGAATCTTTTAAATGGTTTTGCTTTATTTATTTTAAAATATATAAGTATATACTAAGCCCGATTACAAAGGAGCCATCATAATTATATTATGGTACGAGAGCCCACGACCAACATTTTTGTCTCATAGCAATACAGCCAAAACCGCATCAAATCGATAGATACGATTATCCTGAACTCGAAAATACCAATATCAGACATTTTCCGCGTAGCGTTTGATCTGACCGAATTTCCAAAATTGTCAAAGAATTTTACCGAACTGCATCATAGCAATATGTCTAATTTGCAGACTGTAGTTGAATGATAGTTCTGAGATACCGGAAACATATTTTTCAGACGTTAGTGGTGTAGCGCAAACCCGTAAAATCACTTAAAAAAATAAAAATGAGACAAAAAAATGTCGCATAGCAATACGTCTGAAAATCTTTTTTATTAGTAAATTTTGGTTATTTGATGCGAACAAAACAATTTTCAGACGGAAATGTGAACGCATTAAATTATGAGACCGTTTTGAAAATGTTAACAAATTTTACCGATCGGTATCATAGCAATATGTCTGAAAATTGTTGGACATGATAAAATAAGTTGTCCACATGTGCAAAAAAATTATATCAGACAAATTAAGTGTAGCACCTTCTCTATCAGACAACTTTTCGATACTCAGATATAATTTAAAAATCGTATTTAAGGCATCTTGAATTCTCTGTTACAAACCAATGAATACGTTGCGACCCTGAATTTATTAGATGATAATTAACAAAGAATTTACCTGAAACCGTAACATTGAAGTTGAAGGACTGAAATAAATCGCACAAAAGGATCATAATATATGTCATTTGTCAAAGTACATATAATAGACAAGGGAGATTCTTGAATATCTATGAAGGCTGTAAATTTATAAAAACATTTAACAGAGGCGTCGGCCAGGCGACTCCGAAACGTTATTTTCGTTTTTGGGAGTATATGCTACACTTAAAATGTCTGAAAACAGGTTTTTGGTAATCATGGCAGCAATACGAAAAGATAAAAAAAAAAATTATCCGTATTGCTATGATACAGGTCGGCTAAATTTGTTGACATTTTCAAAAATGCGCTCAGGCTATGTGCTACGCGCAAAATGTCTGAAAACAAACTTTTTCGTAATACAATTATAAAATCTATGTACGTTTTCACTATCAGACGTATTGCTATAATACCGAATGCCTTTTTTTTGACACAGCAGAAATGGCCTCCCACGCAGTTGCTACACTTTCGACCGTTACTACACACCTAGTCAGGTTCAGAATCATACAATTAACGATTTTATAGGGTTTTTGCCGTATTGCTATGAGACATGGTTTTGGTCGTGAGCTCTAGTACTATTAGCTAAATAGCATAGTTCTGTTTCTTTTTCACATTAGGCATTCGATAGAGAGAACGCTTTTTACGTAATACGTAAATATTTTACAAAGGCTTCGCATATTTAACCGATATTATTTTCCCCATACCTAGGGTATATACCCGCTTTGAACAATGGTCTGATGATATTGTTTAAAACAGTAATATCCCACATATGACCAAAAATCGTCTATAAAACTCTCATTATTTCCCCTGAAAGCTTTATGACTGCTATATAATAATGGGCCGCCCACCGCGGAATGCGAAATTGCCATAAAAACAATTAGGAGCTCGATTTTTTTCCAAAACACGTAGCAGTAATTACGCACAGATGGCGCTAGTCGTTAGGGGAGATATTAGTCATTCATTCGTTACGGTCAAGTAGGTAGAAATTTCAATGAAGTACCTATATGTCCGTATATAAGCCGTGGTGGTCTAGAGGTAGTGACACCCGCCTTACAATCGTGAGGTCGTGAGTTCAAATCCCCGGTCCCGTAACAATGAGTTCTTTGGAATTTATGTACGGAATTTCACACCACTGGCTTTTCTCTGAAGGAAAACATCGCGAGGCAACCTGCATACGTCCGTAAAAGAAATTTGATGGCGTATGTGAATCCACCAACCCGCACTGGGCCAGCGTCGATATGGCCCAATCACCCCTCGTCTACGTCCTGCAGTGGACTATTAAAAGGCTGGCACAGTACAGTACAGTACCTATATGTCTGTTCGTGAAAAAATATTATTAAGTGTATTAGACAAGTGCCATAGCAACATTAAATTTAGCTGACCTACTTTTAAATTATATCTTACACAGCATCATGCATAACATTATGTAAGATGTGGTCAAAAGCTAGACTATCATGCATAAAAAACTGTGTCTATTGTACTTAAAACTGTATCTCATTTTATTCATTTTAAGGGGGGAAATAGCTCATTATTTAAGATGGTGAATTATTAAGTAAGTAAAACAAGTAGGTACCTATTGCATTTGCTTGTATTAAAATGTGTGTCATTGCTACGTTTCAGCTTTTTTTATTCCAAGAATGGTTAGGTCCTATGATTGTCCAATGTAGGTTGAAATGATAGATTTGTCCTTAAGAACACGAAGAGTTTTCTGACTTACAGATGTCCTTTCCATACACCAAGTATTCGAAAAGATACTTATATAAAATTCCTTTCATTCATTTTATTCCGGTTCTACATTAAACACCTTTCTCAACAAAACGAACAATTGACATTTTCACAACCAAATCCCAACCTCATATCGTACTCACGTCTACATTGTCTCTCAAACATTAATTACAGTTTCAGTATTCCGCTAGTCACGTAGAATCAGGCTGACCAAGCCTGAAGGAAAATAAATTAATCTCCCAAAGTTCATTATAGCACGATTGAGGCTAAAGGGCGCGACGAAATAGAAAGATAAAAGGATTTGTTGAGTAAGCTTCCCTTTTGTTAGGTTCTGTAAACACTGCGGGATAGAACTAACGACTTTGACGGCTATGACTTAGTAGGCACGATGACTAAATAGTAGATTGTATCATATGGCAGCAAAATAATATTTTTACGGCGAGGGCGCTTTTTTGAATCCAGAGCGAAGTGAGAGATTCTAGAGTAGAATCCTGAACGTAGCGAGGGACTCAAATGACGTCGCTCGAGCCAAAAATATATTTTGCGCCCGAGTGGTACACTCTACTTTTCATCACCTCTATGAGAAAATAAAAAGCACCTCATATTTTATTGTAATATTATTATTTAATAAAACATAGAGTAACAACTAAATTGAAATTAAATGGTATCTAATAATAAAACAAATGAAAACTTATATTTACATTATTATCATTCATTTTCTTAACGCTGAACACTAAAATTACAAATACTTCCAAATTCAAAAAGTGCGCGGCAAAGATAATTTCGTCGCACTCATAAAGTTCCTTATAGAAAACACCACCTTTGCGCATTTAAAGGCGAACTAAGTAGTCCTTTTCGAATAGATGTGACGAAAAAACATTATAAATCCTTCAAATAGATTATTAAAAAATATTAGACACGTATTTTTTCTTTCGTCAATTAAACAAAAGGATACGAAGATATAGCATGTTAAAGTTCTGCGTGACGTCACGAGTGTCATACAAATGTACGATACGTTTCGTAGTCGTACGTCACGACCCCCATTCCCAATTTTTGGCAAGGTTTATCTTTGCCATTTTTGTTTTCTTGACACGAAGAAAAAACACGTGTTAAATATTTTTTGATAATTTCTCTGTCGGACTAATTATAATAATGATTTTTTACTTCGTCATTGGACTATCATAGGTAAGCGAGAAAAAAAAGAAGGTAAACAGTATCTACAATACAAGCTTTTGCTTAGTGTAGGTTCTGTGTACTAACTAGATTTGTAACCGCTAGCCGATAATATAAATGCGAATATTATTTATATCAATTTTATTAATAAGTGGCTGTTGTATCATGGAATAAAGAATTTATTTATTATTTAAAAAATAAATAAAACAACGGGTTGCACTCCGGGAGTACCGGCAGAAGTGAAAACTTGGACTTATAAAGTACTATCATTTAAGTGAAAACTTGGACTTATAAAGTACTATCATTTAAGTGAAAACTTGGACTTATAAAGTACTATCATACAATATCACACACGCACACTCGCGCAAGCGCCCTGCGTCGTCTTACGAATTTTCGATCAGGTCACGTGTCCTGACGCGAGTTTAACATTTTTTACCCATCCCAAAAAGTGCACAATGCCGCTTTTTCTTTTTTTGAATAGGTTCGCGTTTGACTACACACTGCCCGATGTTAAGCAGATGTGCGGTCTAGGGTGTAGCACGCTTACCTAGAAGATACCTATTTACACGGGATTTGAAGACACCCACGTGTACTTTAGACGGGAAGACAGACCCAGGCAAAGCGTTCCACATTCCGGCTGTTCGTATGAGGAATGAGGATTTGAAACGCTTGGATCTAACGCGCGGAATGTCCACCATAAAAGGGTGGCGCTTTGGTCGCGTCCGTCTAGCCGTACGATAGAAGAAAGGGGCAGGGGGGACCAGATTGTGCAACTCCTGGGCGCTATCTCCGAAGTGTACTTTAGAAAGTACAGTAAAAGGCCGACAAACACGCTACCTTGCGACGATGCTCAAAGAAGTTTTTACTTCAAAAAATACAATTATTACAGTTCAGTTACATCAGTAGCTTACCTGCCAAAATACTCGTGCTCGTTAGTAGTTCTTGTTAGAACCAAGTGTTGTAAGAAATGTTACGAACTAGTACTTAGTAGGTATACAAAATCATCCCTGTCTGCTCCCACATCCTCCCTCTATCTGAAAAGGGGAGAAGATCTTAGTGCTCGATACCTACATTTTTTGAGCTTAATCTACGCCTACACAAAGCGATTATCCCAACAAACTCCAAAGTGTTTTCCAAGACAAGATTGGTAAAGTTGCGGTATTGTTAGAAATATGTTTTTATTAAGAAGTGAAATTATTTGATAACAAAGATTGAAGAAGTTTGTGTAAATACATACAATAAATGTACATAGTTATGTTCGCTCATCGAACAGAACCACCTTTAGTACTCTAAGCAATGTGTTCTCTCCCACGTAACTTGATACTAGCGATAAGCGGCCTGTTCGCAGTAGCGAACCGGGGATCGGTCTTATCGGTAGAGCTGAGTAAGCTTCTGCGAATAAGACCACCTAGATGAGTAAGTTAGCCTGTAAGATTTCTCAGTGTATTTTATTCATTAATTATAGTGCCTTTGCATCGGCAACACCTTTGTTTAATTTCTAGTTTTTAAAAACATTCTCTCGCGCTCCAGGAAGTTAACTGGCGCAGCCGGTAGGATAGTCGGCTGCTGCCAGCGCGAAAAGTTCGCTCGTAAATTCGGTGAATTTTCCCCGCGTTGTGCAGTATTAAGTAAACGGTGTTAATACTCAAGTCAGTGATATCCGTTCCGGCTATCCATACGAACCAAACAAATAAGTTATCTACGGGCGCAGAAAATGCAGGTCGGTTGGTGAGTAAGCCTTTTTCGCCATCCTTAACCTCACACCCCATTTTTCCTCGAATTTTGTAAATTTAGACCTTGGTCATCGGTCAGATTTGCTTGTGTTCATTGTAGTTTTGGAAAATTTGGTCTTAAATCGATTGAATTGTGTTAATTAAGGATATTTAGTAATAGTATAGTGTCGGAAAATTTAATCTCAAATCGGTTAAATTGTGTTAATTAAGAATAATTAATATTAAGTAATAGTTTCGATATTGACTCTACCCAGACTTTAAATTAAGTGTGAATTATTTTAGTAGAGTTGTGTTAAAATATAATTAGTTAAAATGGCGCAAGAACATAGGGTTGGCGCTCTTGCACAAACGGAAATCCCAAAAGAAATGCTAGGACTAATCCCTGTCTTCAATGGGGAGACTAAATTATTAAATTTGTTCATGAGAAAGTGTGAATATGTCCTCCGACAACTACAGGGCACCCCCACACGTAATGAGTTTCTTATGCAATGCATTACGAGCAAACTAACTGGGAAGGCCGCCGCCGTTATTAGCGAGCGAAGCGACTTCACGACTTACAACGAATTAAAAGAAGTTCTAGTGCAACATTTTGGTGACCCTCGGAGTGAGGAGTGCGTTGCCATAGAATTAGAAACACTTAAAATGAAACACCATGAATCTTACTTAGACTTCTGCAGTAGAATACAAGATGTTAAGGCCATTCTAATATCCAAAGTTTTTCAATCCAACACAGAAGAAATGAGAGTCGCGAAGAAGATCATTTATGATCATACAGCATTAAACGTCTTCCTTTATAATTTGCCCGAGCAAATGGTTCGGTTGGTTAGGTTAAAAAACCCAACCTCACTGGAAGACGCTCTAAAAATTGTACTTGAAGAGGTAAACTTCCAGGAACAATACAATATGAAGTCAAAATTACTAAGATCTCAGTTTTCAATGCCCAGTAGCCAGAATACCATGAGACCCGCGATTCCCGCGCCTCAATTCCAGTTCGGTATACCTGGGAACCAAAATTTAAATAGGCCACCGGTTCCAGGGTTCGCACAGCCTCAATTTGGCTATCGCCCGCAGCTAGGCTCCGCGCCTCAGTTCGGTTATCGCCCGCAGCTAGGCTCCGCGCCCCAATTTGGCTACCGCCCTCAGCTAGGCTCCGCGCCTCAGTTCGGTTATCGCCCGCAATTAGGCCAGCAATCAACACCGCAGCAAGGGTTCAGACCCCAATTAGGGACGACCCCTCAGCTAGGTTATAGGCCACCCCAATTCGGGTACAAACCACCCCAATTCGGGTACAAGCCACCCCAATTCGGGTATAAGCCACCTCAATTTGGCTACAAGCCACCCTACCAACCTCCTCAACAAGTTAACCCGCCGCACTTGCAATCCGGCGACGTATCCATGAGGACCGCCCGTCCTGCTGGATTTAAGCTTAACGAAATAACCGGTCACGACGACGAACAAAATAATTACCATGACGATGCTTATCCCTATGACCACGAAAACGACATGTACGGACAGTATGAATATTACGACCCTACAAACGACTTCGAATACGACGCATACAACAACGACTTGACATAAGAGACCCCACTGACAGATGCAACACAAGAACAGCTGGCTGAAAATTTTACAGCACAGGCCTCTTTAGAGGACAAGAAGTGATAGAGCTAAATTGCGACCCCACACTTAAACTACCCCACATTTACATCCCGGAAATAGACGCGAAATTAATGATTGATACGGGTAGTACCAGATCATTTTTGAAACCTCAGAAAGCATATGAATTTTTCTACGAGAGCGTTAGGAACGAACCCTTTGAGGTAGTTAGTACGCATGCATCTAGTAGGCATAGCGAAGTAGTCGAAATTCCACTTCTGCCAACATTCCGAACAGATGACAGCCACAAGTTTTACCTGTATAACGTTGACTCAAAATATGACGGACTGATAGGAAATGACTTACTAAGACAACTTGGTGCCGTAATAGACTTAAAGTATTCGGTGCTTAGAACAAAAACAACTCAGATACCGATCATCAATACAAATTTGGACTATGAAATAGAGTTGCAACCCCGATCAGAACAACGTGTCAGAATACCAATAGACCAACACTCCGGTGAGGCTGTATTAGACTACCGAAATTTTGGCCCTGGTGTACGAATGCCCAGTGCCCTAGTAAACTGCATTAACGGATACGCAACCACCGTAATACAAAACACATCAGAGGAAATAGTGACTCTTACAGTAAAACGACCTTTACAGGTGACTAAATACGAGACTACCCAATGCGACCTCAATGCGACTAATGTGACTACTACAGACCCACAAACAGACAGAATACTGACTGAAAATTTGGACAAGTTAAAACTAGACCACACTAACCCTGAGGAACATGAAAAAATTTACCGGCTCTGCAATGAGTACAAAGACATCTTTCATTGTGACGAATTACCCCTGACCTTTTCCAACGCAGTCAAACATAAGATTAGGACAAAGAATGAGGACCCAATTTATGTAAAACCCTACAGGCAGGCCCCCGCTCAAGCGGAAGAAATAAACCATCAAGTAAATAAAATGCTACAGGACAACATTGTCCAGGAGTCACACTCCCCCTGGAATGCCCCAGTGCATTTAGTGCCGAAAAAGAGGGACGCGTCCGGGGAACAAAAATGGCGACTTGTAATTGACTTTAGGCGCTTGAATGAGATTACAATAGACGACAAATACCCATTACCGAACATCAGCGATCTTTTTGACAAATTAGGTAAAAGCACGTACTTTAGTACAATCGATTTAGCCAGTGGGTTCCACCAGGTTGAGGTAGAAGAGCGAGATAGACAGAAAACAGCTTTCAGTACGCAAAACGGCCATTTCGAATTTTTAAGAATGCCGTTTGGGCTGAAAACAGCCCCCGCGACCTTCCAGCGTACAATGGATCATATCCTGCGAGGACTGCAAGGACTACACTGTATGGTGTACCTTGATGACGTAATCATATTCTCGTCCAGCCTAGAGGAGCACATCCAAAAACTTAGACTAGTTTTCGACCGACTCAGAGAAACCAATTTAAAGGTACAGTTAGGGAAGTCTGAATTCCTACGTAGGGAAGTGCTGTACCTGGGACACATCATCACCAAGGATGGCCTAAAACCAAATGATGACAAAATTAAAGCCGTGATGAATTTCCCAATCCCGAGGACTACGACGGAAATCAAAAGTTTCCTCGGACTTGTAGGTTACTACAGACGCTTCATCCCCAACTTTGCAAAAATAACACAACCACTGACTTCGTGCTTGAAAAAACGCAATAAGGTTATAGTAGACCAAAATTACATTGACGCGTTTAATAAATGCAAAGAACTCTTGACACATGCACCCCTCTTACAGTACCCCGACTATGACAAACCCTTCATCTTGACAACAGATGCTTCGAACGTAGCCTTGGGAGCAGTTCTCTCCCAAGGACAAGTAGGCAGTGATAAACCTGTCGCGTACGCGAGCCGTACCTTAAGCGACACAGAATCTCGTTACAGCACCATAGAGCGAGAGTTGCTCGCTATTATCTGGGCAACAAAACATTTTCGCCCCTACCTGTATGGACGAAAATTCTTCATCTATACAGACCATCGACCCTTAGCTTGGTTAAACTCCCTGAAAGACCCCAATAGTAAATTGACACGATGGAGGTTACGCCTCCAGGACTTTAACTTCGAAATAATCTATAAAAAGGGGAAACAAAACACTAACGCTGACGCCCTAAGCAGAGTTAAAGTTAACGCCTTGACCGACGATGACTCAATGGCAGTAAACATAGGTGACCAGGAACCTAAACCACAGACGAGTAGGCAAACACGACAAAACCTAACAACCGTGGAACTATCCGACGAAAGCGACACGATGTCTATTGTGACCCTCTCCGACTCTGACGAGTCCACCATATCGTTACCCGACCTAGAAATAGAGAGACCGGTTATTCCGTCCCCGCCAGCCAGTAGTAGGACGCACACAGTGCACTCTGCTGAAGATATGGACTCCACCGGGATACCAATCCTTCACGAGGCCATTGATACCAAACCCAACCAAATTCTGGTATACTCATGGCTAAAAAACGAACTTCATGTCAAAGATATTTCCGTAAGGAAACACAAAATTTTGGAAGTTTTCTTGCCTATTAACAACCCCGAATTAGTCAAAAACTTTCTGAAGGAATACGCTAAGCCGAAAGCAAAACTCTTTATTTATTTCGAGAATCCAGAGCACCGTAAACAATTTAGCACAACCGTTATAGAAATCTTTAGGAAAGGGACAATAAATCTAGTCGAGTGTACAGAGCGAGTAGTTTACGTAGACGACGAAAATGAACAGAAAGCAATAATAATAAAATATCACGAAGGAAAAACCTGTCACCGTGGCATTAAAGAAACATTAGTTAGGCTTCGTAGGACTTACTGCTGGGACAAAATGCAAGAAACCGTTTCAGCCGTGATAAATAACTGTGATGCATGTAAGAAAACCAAATACGATCGAAAACCAATAAAACCCGTATTGCAGCTTACTCAGACCCAAGATGCACCCTTTCAGGAAATTTTCATCGACCTTTTCAGCATCGAGGGAAAGTATTACCTTACTCTCATAGACGCGTTTAGTAAGCTAGGCCAAGCATTCGAAATCCCAAACAAATCCACCCCTGAAGTTGTAAGAGCCCTCATGAAATACTTTTCATTTTACGGGATACCAAAGAAAATCAGTTCGGACCCCGGTACAGAGTTCAACAACGAACTCCTGAAAGAATTCCTTAGCCTACACAAAATACAGAGACACATAGGCACTGTCAACAACCCCAATTCCATGGGCCTTGTAGAACGGTTCCACTCGACCTTAATAGAAATTTATAGGTTGGCTAAGTACGAACAGAAATGCACAGACGCCGCGTCTGTCATGACTTATTCCATCATGGCTTACAACCATACCATACATACTGCAACGGGCTTAACGCCCTTCGAAGTTGTCTTCGGGCATACCGACACAGACAACCCGTTCAACTTAGAATTTGAAAAATCTTATACACAGCAGTTAGTAAAAGACCACAGTAAACGAACAAAACATCTGTACACACACATATCTGAAAAACTTAAGGCGGACAAGGAAAAAGTTAGGACGAAACGAGGTGGGGAGGCCGACGTAGAACTTCCAGAAGTAGTATTCGTAAAGGACATAAATAAGAGGAAAAGTAAAGAAAAACCCCGCTATAAAAAGGCCAAAGTAATAGGCTCTGTCGAGAAAAATGTTGTCCCTGTCAAAGTAGAGACCGAGAGGAAAAATAGTAAAGCACCCATTAAAAACATAAAACGACCTCCGCAGGTGGTGCAGCGCGATGCTAGCAACAGCAGCAGTCGCCCTTCATCTGCAAAATCTTGAAGGGAATCCGGGACTCCTGCCAGTAAAGAAAGGTCAAGCTCACATGCAAACCGACAGTTGGACAATTCTAAAAACTATTAGGTTAGACAATATTTGGACCGATTTAAACTTAGTAATTTCAAAATTTGCAGAATTCCAGCAATTAATTTCATCTAACAAAACGTTCCCGCACGAATTCATAGGAATGTTTATGCACGCAGAATACATGCGCGACATAACCATAGACAAGTATCACCAATTAATTCCTCAACGAGTCAAACGTGGGATACTTAACCCATTAGGATCCATTATTAAGATTGTAACAGGCAACTTAGACCATGAGGACGCCCTTAAGTATGATCGGTTGACCTCAGAATCGAGTCATAATCAAGTTATATTGTCAAAGAAAATCACCATTGTCACTAAAATGCTAGACAGCTTAGTAAACGCCACAGAGTTAATTCAGCAAAACTCCCTAACGATGGATTCCCGTCTAAGAAGGGTTGAAACTACCCTTAAGGAGACTGTTATCCGAGAAAATAATTTAGGTATATCATCTTATGCGTTAGGACTATATAGTTTATTCATAAGTAGTTTTAGGACTATATTCATTAGATTAAGTGAAATCGAAACCGCTCTAGCTCTAAGCAAGGGCTCTATACTACATCAGGCCATAATTAACTCCACCGAACTGCTATACCATTTGAACCTGATAGCAGAATCTAGGAACCTGGTATATGTACCCAGTGAATTTAATTTAATTAAGATTGAGGAAACCATTGATGTAAAATCTTTTATTAAAAAAGACCAAATTACCTTTATTTTGGAAATCCCTCTGACCGATAATGTTACGTATAACTATTTCAAAATGTACACATTACCCATTCTCCTCAAACCTGAAAACCTAACCGTTGCCATATTTCCCAAGTACCCATACCTATTGGCGAAAGGGCTGAAGTATCAGCCGATCGTGAAGCCGTGCCGCTCACTCGCTGCTGGAGACGAGTTTCTCTGCGACGATGACAACCGCGCCCCATACAGCGGACCCTCCTGCGAGGAAAAACTCATGAGATACGAGGACACCACTGGCATCTGCAAACAGCACCCTATCCACGTCGAGGACGTAAAGCTGCAGAAAATAGATAGAAACAACTGGATACTATTCACCAGATCGGAAACAACCCTCACAGAGACCTGCGGCGAAGAAGCTTCAAAGCAGCAGATCTGCGGGACGCACATCGTCACGCTGAACAGGCCCTGTGATGTCACTGTCAACGGAACGACCATCCGCCACCACCGTCTTTACACCGAGTCAGATCCAGGGAAGCCACTGCCCATCATCAACTTACCCAAATTGCGCGCGACCGAAGAGCTATTCAGTGCACATGCACTCAACATGCGAGAGATTGCACTGGACGAAGTTAAATACATGGCCTTTGCTTTGAAGAACAGTGAAGTTTTCGGCGACAACAGAGAAAAAGACTCTAGAATCAGTGTCATAGCATTAGGATTAGTAGTATTAAGTATAGTTTTGTTTATTTTTTATGTTTCGTACACCAAAATTACTCCTTTTATTCAAAATTATCGGAATCCCTCTAAAATCGAGCGCTCCGATAATTTTTCGCTTAGGGAGGGAGAAGTTATGTTCGCTCATCGAACAGAACCACCTTTAGTACTCTAAGCAATGTGTTCTCTCCCACGTAACTTGATACTAGCGATAAGCGGCCTGTTCGCAGTAGCGAACCGGGGATCGGTCTTATCGGTAGAGCTGAGTAAGCTTCTGCGAATAAGACCACCTAGATGAGTAAGTTAGCCTGTAAGATTTCTCAGTGTATTTTATTCATTAATTATAGTGCCTTTGCATCGGCAACACCTTTGTTTAATTTCTAGTTTTTAAAAACATTCTCTCGCGCTCCAGGAAGTTAACTACATATTAGAAATGTTTCCCCCGTAGAATATTAGGAAAATCATCAAATACAGCATAGACCAAAGTTCAATTTTCATTCCTAAAGTAGGTACATTTCCTATAAAATGACACACATTATTTTTCGCAAAAAATGACAAAACCGACTTACATCGAGTTCGAAATTCGATTTGTTCTCTCGAATTGATTTATACAATTTAGTATTGTTGATTTTTCAAAAATGGCTTAGCCGATTGCGATAATATTTAGAAGGGACAACCTCGGGACCTCTTTCGAACTAAAAAAAGTTGGTTTTGATTCGGTTCACAGTTGACGAAAATATTGATGAACATACACAAAAGAACATACAACCTCCTCCTTTTTGGGAGTTGTTGTGTCCACATTGTAATATAATTATTTTTTGCAAAAAATAGCAAGACCGACTTCACCCGTGTACAGAATTTAGATATGTAGCATTTTTCACATGTTGATTTATCAATAATGGCTCGGCTGATTTCGATAAAATTTAAATGGGATCAATTTCGAAGTATATTCCTGCCAATAAAAAAATAATTATTTTAATTGAACTACTATGAAAAAAGTTATGCGTACCTCCTCGAAATGAGTACCTCCTCCGATTCGTCGGTCAACAAAAAGACAACTCCACAAACCTTTTCTATTGTATTGGGATAAGTATTCTATTTTAATGCCCTACTGGTACTTTGATAAAGCGGACCAAATCGATTAGCATACCTTTAAATATTTATTTAGGTCGTATAAATTAATACTGTCGTTGGGCCTTTTAAATGAATTTTTACCGCTATCTAATCAGGGTTGCCCTTTAAGGGCAATTTCTAGAATACTTTACCTAATTTTGAGGCTTTTTAATTTGGCAGTTTAACGTTTGCCAGCTTTGTAATTTTGAAAATGGCGATGTTACGTGGGGTCATTAATTAATATAATAATTATTTAGCTTAATACTGGCTGTATTTTTTGGTTTCACCTACGTGTACCTTCGAAAGCGTACAATTTACGTATATGTGATACTGAGTCACATACGCTCCAACCTCTAAGCAAAACCAAACAACAAGTAAACTGGTTGTATTTTTTTGCGGGATGAAAAAACTGCTCTTGGTATAATTATTTTTGAAGTATTCTGGTTTTTGCAAATACGCTGCATTCTGGAATATAATAGGTATTTCTGACCAGACGTTATCATTTACAAGTACTTACTTATTTTAAACTAGCTGCCAGTTCTGGCTATGCGCGGCTACGAATTAGTTTTGGCATGTTTTAGCTATGAAGGAATGGAAGGAAGGTTCGTTCCAATTCCAAAAAAAATATTCTATAAGATAGCGAAAACCGCATTGCAATCTATTAATATTTAGTATAGAAGATTAAAACGGATACACAGACAGACAGACACACATAATAATTTGTAGTGATAGGGATAATAGTGAGTGATAGATTATAAAACAAAAGTTTCGAACAATTCAATCCATACCTGCGGTACAGGTTCATTAGTGAAGGGTCATCTAGTACTTTTGTAATCGTATCATCAAAATTAATGTTTAGTACCTATTTGGAGCGTTGTATAATTTTTTGGTAAATAAAATGATTTGTATTTGTAATTCTAATATGTATTATAATATGACAAGAAACGCCTTTCATGGATATTTTGCCAGAAATAATAGCGATTTTAGTGAACTCATTGAATGCAGTTTCACAAACTTTCACTGAGTTACAAACCAAATGAAATAAAATTAGTAAGTCTGGCGTAGGGAGCAGTATCTTTACCTGTCCGATGTCTCCCCTTATTCTTTTCAATAAACCCGAACTTGAAAGCTTTTCAGAATATTCATGAATGTCTCCTTCTTTTCAGGTGGGTGCCTACGATTGGTTGCGGTGAACGTTTACTTTTTTTAACGTTTTTTCTGCGCACAGGTAAGACTTAGTTAAATAAAACTTACCAGACTGCGGCGTGATTTTTAATTGAAGAACTATTAAACTGGAATACCTGATTAGTGTCGAGGAAGTTGGTTTGAGTTGCAGTTGTTGAAGATTTTTTCTTGGTTTAGGTAGAATTTGCTTAGTGAAATTTTGATTCCGATGTTCTGATTCTGTAGCATTGTCATGATATTTTTGATGTAGCCTTACAAAATTAGGAAATTGTCTTCACCACCTACTTCGTACTTTTATTTAAAACGACAATTCAAGCCGGTTATGTTATTTTCAGCGAAAAATAATTATATGGAACTGAAGGAAGAAACTTAATTTAAAATAACTGTTTTTCGCCAAAAATGGCATAACCGACTTTAACCGTTTGCGTAATTCGAATAGTTCGCAAGAATCGATGTAGTAATATTCACATTATTGTTGATTTTTCAAAAACGACGCAGCCAATTTCGATAAAATTTAAATAAGAATAATGATCTACTGAACAAAAAAAGAATCATCAAAATCGGTTCATGGTTGGCGGAGTAATCGCATATACATAGATAGAAAGAAAAAGACATACGAATAGAGAATCTTCGTTTTTGTAATCGGATCAAATGATGAACGAATCAAAACTGAATCAAATTGGCAAACGTGATGTTTACCCAGAAGCGAACAACTAATAATTGAATCTTTTCGTTTGTTAGGTAGTTGTTTACTGGCAAGACGATATTTCTCAGAACATTTTCTAACTGCCATTGTTCTGCATCGTGTTAGTACAATAATCAGTAATTCCTCTGCTATATAGGGTTATTTCTAATCAATTAGCATCCTTTTAGGGGCTTATTCTGTACATCATGACTAACGACATTTGTTTTGCGACTTTTGTCAATACTCAAAAAATATCGTTACCCGCGACGGAATGTTAGGAACAGATGTTTTTTTTTGAGTTTTGACAAAAGTCATAGAACAAAAGTTGTTAGTTTTGATGTACATACCAGAATAAGCCCCTAAAATGATGCTAATTGATTAGAAATAACCCTGTACAGTACTAAAACAATCAGTTCTCCGTCAACAGTAAACAGAAGCTGATCTCATGGACACTCCATCATAAAACATGTTCACGTCAGCGTTGGCTGTGTAACTTGCGCTGTTAATTTATTGAAGCTTCACCGAAGACAGTATGTCAATGTCTCTGATCAAGATATCTAACCCGTGAACAGTTGAGCACATGGTTTGACGTGCAACTTTATTAAGTTTACACAACGTGTAACGGAAAGGCTGTATACATAAAAAGTGGGTTGATACTATACCTTATATAGATGCTGTATTCGAAATTCCGAGCCAAAATAACAACATAATATATACTCTTAAAAAAAAAATATGACTGACTAGAAAAATCTTTTGCACGTAAACAAACATGTCACAACAAGAAGGTGTGGTCTGATTTTGATGGGCAAGGTCGTGTTATTGACCTCACAGCTGTTTAGTGTGATAGTGCTGTGCAAATGTGAATTAGTCATAAAAATGACTAGTTTTTCAAAAAAAGATTAAAAATCAGCAAACGAACTAACACGGCTAAACAAGCCCCCATCTAGTTTGTTACTTTCAGTATGTATACAGTCTTTCCGTTACACGTTGTTCAGGCTTGTACAGTACCGGTGCACCACCGGTTGTGGCCACTGCCCCGGTTTTGGCCTTTGAAGTCAACATTATTGCATAAATAGATCATGAACAAGTTTTACAACGAAACAGAACAGAAACAATATTTATGGTGCTATATACCATAAATATTGTTTCTGTAAATATCAAAATTAGAAAATTTATATGAAAATATTAAATTTAACATTAAAATTGTCTACTTAATTAAAGTTGAAAATTACCAGAGATGGCACTAAGATGGCCACAACCGGTGCAACTACCCTATGTAATGTAGTATATTCTAGTTCAATAGGTGTAACCGGCCGACTAAAACTCTGTGGTAGAAAAGACTCCAAAAAACAAACAAACAAAAAATTTCTTATCGTTATAGATAGGACCGGGCGTATGCTTTTTTTTTCTTAATATTGTATGAAAACCTTACCCATGTTACGCACCGAAGCGAAGGTTACAGTACCTACTGTTTTTCACAAACCACCTTTCATAATATAAGAGGTAACATAAAACGCTGAGCACAACAACTTTTTCAGGCCTCCTAAAATAATCTCTATACTGCGTTTTATAAAACACAATTTTGCATACGTGCCACAGACAGGGAGATTTGTCAACTTTGTGTGTTGTGAACTGCCCACCTGGTGTCCGAAGTAGGCCTTTACCCTATTAACCTGTGACCCCATTATGTGGCATAATTTTATGTCTATTCAGGGTTACACAAACCGGTGGTATTAGGCCGAAAATAATATACCACGTTGATATTGTTGTTTTTAATAAAATTTGACCGATGTGGTCAGAAAATATCATCTGTATTGATTATTTTCCATCACTTTTCAGAAATATACCAGGAAAGCATGTTAGAAGTTACATATATTACATATATTACTATTTAATATAATTTAAGCTGATGAATAAGAAAATAATGTATTAATTTTGTTGTTTTATTTTCAGTTCAGCAGCTTTGATTATAATATTTTATCCACCATGCAACTTACATAGATATGACAATAGGCTATTAGACAACATTGAAAATAATTATACTATTGATTGTGGTAATCCATACAGATAATAGCCTGAAAAAGACATATTTCACTTTATTTAAACTAAAATAATGTTTATTTTAGCAAATCGCACGAAATAATATACAATATTTTCTTGATATTTAATCTGTAACGTGAACGCTCTAAGAAGGGCGGCAACTCTGGTAACGTCACATGCTAGTAAGCTAGAATTTCTCGATTGACTGTTGTTTGTGTAATTTGTGTTTTGTGTTTTCAGAGTAATATTATTGGATCTGTAAGATGCTTTTAAATTATTATTTTTTCAATTTTTAGTTGTGAACTAGCGTATTTACTAGTATAAACTAACGTTATTTACTAGTGTGTGACATCACAAACCAGCGCCATTACAGAATGTCGTTTTGGCGGGATCTTGAATATCTATTTCTTTCTATCTTTAACACTTGATTTTCATTGTTAACACAGTAGATCTCTCGGAAATATAAATGTTGTGTGCTTATTATGGACCAACGAATAATTTAAAACGATTTCCAAAAGCTAGTCAAATAGCCTATAGTGTCGTTTTATTGTTTTGTTCAATGCTGTTGTTACATAAAATGAAAAAATATGCTAAAGTATTTAATAAATGTTTCTGCTCATTGCAAGTTAAATAAGTTCCATGGCGGATAAAGTTATCGATAGGACGATAGTTAGAAATACGTTAATTTAAAAAAAAAGGAAACTAGATATAACTACTTCAGTTTGTACGCATTAACTTATCGAACTTAGGATTATCGTTTTTTTATAGTACCTAAACAATTCAAAAAGTGTCGCGACCGCGGATTTATTTCAAAGAACTCTTTCGAGGTAATCTGAATGTGGGAACCAGTACAAATAAAAATGTTTTCTTTAAATTTTTATGGTTTACAATGAGATTTACTGCAACCCTTTAGTGAAATTATCTATATTGTAAATAACCCTGTATCATGTTTCGTGGTAAGATGAGTTGGGTTGGCGGACTTGTTATGATGCAAGTGGTCAGTGTACCTCGCTTAGGGGAGGATTATTATAGGTACTTACATGACGTGTTAGAGGCTCTCTAATTACTAATCAAAGTTTAGAGTTCAGTCTAAATCAGTGCGGACAGGTTAAGTATTAATTGTAATTATAGTTTGGATATTATATTTGTTCTATTGATTGCCATATCGTATATATTTGTACAGTACTGTACCAGCCATATGCATCACGCTGGCCCAGTGCGGGTTGGTGAATTCAGAAACGGCATCGAATTTCTTCTTCTAATTTGCAGGTTGCCTTACGATGTTTTCCTTCACCGAAAAGTAAAAGGAAAAGGTGTCAAATTCCGTATAATGGAATTTATTCCAAGGAATTGATTGGTGTACTTATTCAATACATAAATTTTTCGTTGTACGAAATTAGCAGGTATTTATGCCGATTTAAAATATTCTAAGGAATATTATCTCTGATTTGATTTTTCTTTGAAGTACTTTTTGATAATTTCTTTTAGATAAAAAGTAAAAATTACACAGGGAAAGCTGTCGAGTCCAAAAGATTATAATATTTGTCAAAGATGTGAGAAATCTGTTGATTTGGTTTAGCTACGATAGATAGCAGGTAAATTGTCGCTAAAAACTTATCACGAGGCCTTAAACTTATCGCAAGTTTAAACAACGTCTTAGTTATATGACTGGTCATTGTCACACAATGTTTACAAATCTATTCCCTGTCAAATTACCTATAGCTTTCTAAACAACAGCCAGACAAGACAGACAAGCTACATTAATTTTACATTGGAATCTTAAGCACATCACGGAGCATTTCAACAATAAATTGGCGCTACAAATCAATTCATGGACATTTCAAGACGTGCAGAAGTCACGTTTTACCCCCTGTCGGTGGCCAGGGAATGACGCCCAAGGGACTGACGGTAAGATTAACGTGGCCTGTCTGTCCTCGCCCTTAAATCACATTATGGCCCCTCACTTTTGTCTAATGCTTGGACTCTTCCGATGAGACCGTGATTTCGCCCGGGATTTTTAAGTGAATTGAAGTTGTTTTAAATTTGTGTCTTTTGAAAAGGAACTCAAATAGCACTGCACAGGTAGCTAGTAGATAATGAGTGTTTGTAATCTTATTTTACTAGGTAGAATTTGCTATTTTAAAAATCAAACATGTTTTTTTTGTACCTGTACCGTCCCATAGCTGAGGAAAGGGCTATAATCTATTTTCTTTTGAGTCACAATCTCCCGCAACCTATATTCAACCCCTTTTACGTCAGTCGAGCACATTATTCTAGCTTACTTAGGCCTTTTGCAAGACAGTGCATATTTTTTATTAAAAAAAAACTCATAATATTATCTTGAATTTTTAGCGTTCCGTACCCCTTAAAAAAACGGAACCCTTATAAGATCACTTTGTTGTCCGTCTGTCCGTCTGTGTGTATGTCAAGACTCTTTATCTAGAGAACGCGTAAAGATATCGAGTTGAAATTTAAACTGTATACGTATATCTATAGTTTCTTGCGGTTGTGTGAAAGAAAAACTTCTTAGTTATCGTATAAAAAAGTTAGAGCCGCTTATGTCGTAAAAAACCGCATAATTCAACACTCACAAAAACCAAACTCTACGGGGTACTTTCCGTTGACATTTAACTATGAAATTTGGCGAGAAACATTATCTCAGAGTACACATATAGGAATAAATCTGTAAACTGTACATTTTTGTTTAAATCACAAAAAAATAGGGCCTAGATTCACACAATATGGGTTGAAAATTAAAAGTGAGTAAATCGTAATATGTAAGGTATCATATAAAAGAACTTCATTAGTACATGCTAAAACAGGTTTTTTATTATTTTGACAATGTGTAATTTTCGATGTATGACGAGAAAAGTAAAAAAAAAATATCTATGATTATAGTAGGGATTTTAACAACTTACTTCCCAATTTTGTGAAATTGTCTGGATTTGTACGGAACCCTCGATGTGCGAGCGTGACTCGCACTTGTCCGGTTTTTTATTTATTACTGTTATATTTTCAAAAACGTACAAAAAGCGTTAAATCTGCACACGGCAGCTTCCCCAATATCAATTTTTGTTTCCTCCTGATTGCGAAACTTTACAGGTCGACTCAGCGCAAAAAATTTCTTGTGATTTTTTGTGAGGTCGGGTCCACAACGTAACGTTATTATTTATTATACCGTTGGAGTGATCGTGTGGCGATTGTTTTATATTATGTTACATTGTGCGTTTTATTCAGAACGGATGGCCATCTTTAATTTGAATTTTTAGTATGTGTACAATATTCAACATGTAAATTTTTATAGAGAAAAAGATATTTTAAGAATCTTTCTCATTCAATTTTAACTGTAATATCTAGATACTTATCTTAAATTATGTAAACATAAACACATATTCACATATTTGCATAATGGTTGCATTTGAATTTTGATTTTATTGCGACGTACAACTTTTAGCCAAGTAGTACCTAGTACCTAACATTCACTTTACAATAATAAGCTTATGGGTTCAAATCCCGGTCTCGTAAAGTCTTTGGAGTTTAAATACAGATTTTAACACTACTAATATTTGAGATACACAGGGTTATTTCTAATCAATTAGCATAATTCTAGGAGCTTATTCTGTACATAAAAACGAACAGCTTTTGTTCTACGACTTTCGTCAAAACTAAAAAAAGACATCAGCTGTTCCATACATTTAGTCGCGGGTGAACTAAATTTTTAAATGGATCAACAAATTTTTTTTTTAGTTGTACAAAATGTATGGAACAGCTGATTTTGTTTTGAGTTTTGACGAAAGTCGTAGAACAAAAGTTGTTAGTTTTGATGTACAGAATAAGCCCCTAGAAGGATGCTAATTGATTAGAAATAACCCTGTATATTAATTATTGTTTTGAAAAAAAAAAACGTTTTAGGATGGATAAGAGGTAAAAACGTAAAGTCACTGGGCGCATTTCATACATTTACCAGATACCAGACTCGCAGCGTGCGCCGTTAATACACCCTTGCGCAAACATACGTGAAGGTAATATTGATTTATTTATCTCTACTTTAATGAGAGAATAACTCGATATGGGAGCCACATGTGGACTGTGGGGTAAACGCATCGATTCGTTGCGGCTGAGGTTGTACGTGACTGGCGATTTTCAACTCTGCGTCGGGTTTCTGATTGCACTGAAGGACTCTTTTTTTTTCAGTTTATGTAGTAGATTTTTTCGCACTCTAAATAAAGCACCATAGCTGATAGCGGGCGATGCAAGAAGCACGGGTGAAATCTGTATTTTTTAATGGCATTAGGCGCACTCTTAAACACCACTGGCACACATGATTTATCATAAAAAATATTATTTTTTATGTATGTATCGTACTGTACCAGCCTTTTTAATAGTCCACTGCAGGACGTAGACCTACCCACGAAGGGTGATTGGGCCATATCCACCACGCTGGCCCAGTGCGGGTTGGTGGATTCACATACACCATCGAATTTCTTCTAAGGACGTACGCAGGTTGCCTCACGATGTTTACCGTCACCGAAAAGCCAGTGATGTGAAATTCCGTACATAAATTCCAAAGAACTCATTGGTACGGGACCGGGGATTCGAACCGACGACCTCACAATTGTAAGGCGGGTGTCACTACCTCTTGACCACCACGGCTGTTGTTTATGTATGTGTATTAACTTAAATAACGTTGAGTTACAAAAATTACACTACTTTTTAACCAAATGTATAGATTATAGCAAAATATAATATTTAAAAAAATAATATAAATTTACAAATTAACGAAACATACAATTAATTTCTACTTCGAGAACTCAGGAACGAAAGTTGTAGACTATGTCGATATATTTGATTCTATCCTAATACCTATCTTATATTATGTAAACGTAAGCACATATTCACATATATCATCACAAACCAAGCTAACAATGCAAAACAACTATTATACGTAGAAACCTTCCACAGCAAATACTTAAACTATTCAAAGCGGCTGAAACTCTAACAAACAACCAATAGTGTTTGAAGCTTGTTCAATAACCACAATCAATTCAGTTCAGTTCAATACCACAAATGGTATAAATCTTGAAACTATTGCTTAATACCGCAAGCTTGAATATTAGGTAGAAAACGAATTGCGTTTCGTTATTTTACCGTTAAAATTATGTGTTATTTTCCAGGGAAAAATAACACATGTTTAGCTTTTATGTTTAGTTTTTATGTATTTAATAGGACACCTCTACTTAATAATTCGTTATTCTGTGTTTTGCAGTAATTGAAAAATACAATAATTGAATAATTCGTTATTCTGTGTTGTGTAATAATTGAAAAATATAAAAATGCTAACCGTATAATTTTATTCTATGTCTAAACTAGATTGAATTGTGCATTTTATAAATAGTGATTCTAATCATTTAAAATCTTTAATGCCTTTAAAGATTTTAAATGATTACAATCTTTAATGCCTTTTAAGATTTTAAATGATTAGAATCACTATTTATAAAATGCACAATTCAATCTAGTTTAGACATATGATAAAATTATACTGTTCGCATTTTTGTATTTTCAATTATTGCACAACACAGAATAATTATTCTAAAAATGCGAACAGTATAATTTTATTCTATGTCTAAACTAGATTAAATTGTGCATTTTATAAATAGTGATTCTAAACAACTTAAAATACGTTTAGTTCTTAAATTAATGATGGTCTCACTGCGTTCGACCGTGGCGGGACCAAAAATTAATCTAAGTTTGATCATTGTTAAAAAATACAGTACCGTCTGCTTAAACTAGTATATTAGAGTAAGTAACCTTACTCTCATAGGTATACAAGTTTAAGCAGACAGTACTGTATTTTTTAACAATGTATAACAACTTAGATTAATGTGTAATTTATAACAACTTAGATTAATTTTTTCTAAATATGTTCTGATGTAAATATGTTTTATAAAAAACTGATTTATTTTTAATATTTTCACAAAACTTAAATAAAATCTAAACCAAAATGACTTATTTAGACCTATACAAACTAAATTATCCTATCTTAACTAAACTAATTTAAAAAATTAGACTGTAAAAAGCTGATTGAATAATATATATTTTTAATATATTTATTTTTGAGACTGTTTGATCATTTTTGGAAAATTTCAGGACTGCTAGCTTAAATTCGCAAGTATTAAAGATCTTAAGGTTTCCTTTTGGAAATTGTTTGCAATTGAAATATCAAACGTCGCCTCTTAAACTTGCTCTATTCACCAAAACAACTATTTGTTACGTCGGCGTCGTCGTTTTACCCTCGTAGCGTCGTAGCGGTAAATCACGATGACGTCACGGCGTAGCGCCAACGTAGCTTGCGTAGCACGTAGCCTTGTTTACTGAACTGCTGTAGCATCTAAAGTTAGCTGTTCAGACTAGTTAAAGGTTCTTGAACTGTGCTCAAAAATAACTTTGTTTTCTTAGAATTGTTTCAAACTAACATAACAATTCATTCAGATTTAGATCTGATTGGGCCATAAATCGTAAATTTTATTGTGTAAGTCTGTCTGTAGGCATAATCAATTTTTGCCTTGAACCGAAATATTGTGTACGTGTATATATGTGTTTATTTATTGTATTTTGACGAAATCTTATTTCATATTGAAATTATAACTATTAATGTATTTAATAGGACACCTCCACTTATGTTGTCTTGATTATCGGTGTGTGAGGTTCCCACAACATGGGCCTAGAGCCTAGTATGGGACCACTACCTATACTTGGCGTAGACCTAACGTAGTTTTTTTAATTTAATGTATATTGTATTTACAAAGAATGAGAAAAATCTATTGTATTTCACTGTATGTTGTCAAAGTGTATTATCTTTGACAACATACATTTTTGCCTACTTACTTTTTACTTATAAGTTAATTAATTACGTAAGGGACTAAATTGATGTAAAGTAATCATTTATCACATCAAGACAATAACACAATTATATCTAATTATCTGTTAAACAAATTTTATCCACATTAGTTTCTGAAGAAGTTACTTAAAAAGGTGGCTCATTTTTCTAATAACTAAGCGTAAGCTTATTTATATTTTTTTCATTAAATCTTTTCCCAAAAGAAGCAATTAAACTTAACGAAATCCATTTAATTGGATTAAGAAAGAAAGCCTATTTTATTTATTCACCATTTTGGAATAAAGTTTCGTATTGGAACCCTTTATGAAGTTGAAGTTGGCAAAGAAAGGGAGCAGTCGGACTGACCCTTGCTTAGGGCGTAACTTAGAAACGTACTTTTCAAAGTTAGGGGTCTTTGCTAGTGAACTTGAAAAGATACATGTTTTTGGAAGTAACCAGGAAATGGGATAAAAATAGAATAGGGGAACACGAATGGAAAAGTTGTATCTGTGTCGCAATGATATTATTGACGAGTTCTATATGGACGCTGTGGGTAGCTAAAAACTGTTTTTAATGTTGTTTTTAAACTTTCGCGATTTGAACACATTATTATTTTATACTACGGGACTAATCGCGCACTAAAATTACGAGATAAATAAATACCTCCTCATCCCGACGTTTCGGCCGAGTTGCATCGACCACGGTCTACCCGTGACCACGGTCGATGCATCGGCCGAAACGTCGGGATGAGGAGGTATTTATTTATCTCGTAATTTTAGTGCGCGATTAGTCCCGTAGTATAAAATAAGAAACTGTTTTTAAGTTACATTAGACAGTATCGAATAGCGGACAAATGTAAGTATTAAATTGTTTTATTTACACAACACAGAAAAACAATAGATTGGGTGTATGTGAGGGAGAAGTAAAACATTACACTTTTAGTCATGAAATTGAAGTACTTAGTCATTCTAGTAATTTATTCATCATTCTAGGACTAATAAATAAATTGAGCCCAACTCTCATGAGGCTGACGCTACGCAGATACGTCACTCATCTTACATCAAATACACACACACACATACACACTCACGAACACACACATATACTACATTCACTACATACCTACGAGTATATTATACATGCCAGTTGCCACCGGTAGTTCGGTGATAATTTTCTTGGGTTATATGTAAGTTATATATGTACTGTTTATTATAATCATTATCTATTCGAAGTACATAGCTAAATTCACAAAAACGAAAGACACTAGATTTCGCGACACAGGCTAGCCTAGTGCGAAATCCAGGATGCATAAAATTACATTGATATACCTACATTACAATTTACCTGGCCGGGAGCTCATCTCGTTTTCAAAAGTCTTTCTGAGCGTCTGGTGGACGCGACGCGTGACCAAAATGCTGGTGTTTATTTGGCTCAACGTATAAGCATTGCCATTCAGCGTGGCAATGCTGCCAGCATGCTGGGCACGCTGCCAACTGGCAGTGGGCTTGAGCACTTGAATTATCTTTAGACCGTCAAGGGTCTGTGGATGATCCAATTGCTTTCTATGTAGTAGTAGTGTAGTATTGTCATTTATAAAAAAAAAAAAAAAAACCTGTTTTGTTAAAATTAAGTACTATTATAACAATGTCCTGCACATGTGTTATTTGCAAATAAATATGTTTATGTTTATTAAACCACGAAATTATGTGGCGAAATACTTATAAAATATGCGAAATAAAATTTGTTACATATGTCTAAGCCAGGTGTGTACAATTGAGAATTTTCGGCACCAGCACAAAAGTGGCGCCGAAGAAAGAAGATAATGAATCAAGTTATGCCAGGGCGTTTCTCTGAAAACACGTAAACTTTCACTCCGTAAGACAGTAATGTTTGCACTACTACTTTCACGACTATTAAGTTACATCAACTTAAGTTAAATTAAGCCTTAAGTCGCTATCTCAGAGAGTGCACAATTTCTCATTGTTTTATAATTTTGTGCCAACAAGTTCGTATAGGCCGGGTGTATAACCATGGTGTGATAGTTTTTATACCGCCTGAAGGCCTCTGACATGATTAAATAGTTAAAATTACCGCGGCCTAAAATCCGAGCCACGGTAGCGCTCATTTGTAAATGGCATCTGCGGTCACCCATACGAAGACTGGCCGTGCAATAGTTCTGTAACTCCTTATACTGTATAAAAACATCACTAGACGTCTTGTCAAGGCCAGGTGAAACTCTATCGGAGCCTCGGACTTGTTTACCAAACGGTAAAGTTCAAGTGTCGTTAAGTTTATTAGCTATCTGCTGTTATAGACAGCTTTAATGGTTTCGCCATAGGTACTGTTAGAGGGACGCTGTAATGGAGTAATTATGTTGTTGAGTTTATACGGTGCTATTTTATAGGTTCTTGTTTAATTTTAGTTGTTAAACTTGAAACTTGTCTTAAGATAAGTATCATCATTGTTAGCTTGTTTTAACTCACTGCTGTATAAGGCCTCCCGTTATTTGTGTTATAGCTTTTTGTCTCGGTATTATCTCATAAATGCATGGCCTCTAATGTGTCTGATTTTGTAAACCCTGGGAAATCTGCCAGTGATGTGTGCATGTATGCTAAACAAAACACAACCAATTTTTTATAGGTACAATTAGTGCTTATTGCTTATACTCTATAAAATTTAACTTGATCTCTGCGACAGCTGTGAGAAAAATCACGTCTATGAAGTCCTGAATTTCTTAATAGTACAGACAGTACCTGTCAATGTCATACTTTATGGGCATGCCGATTAGTAATGGGCGACGAATGATCGTGACCACAGAGTTTTAGATAGAGTTTTAATTAAAATATCAATAGTTTATACTGACGATATTTTAAATAAAACTTAATTTATCATTAATTTTACTGTATATTTTAATATCATAACATTTTTTACATGTGTAATTAAATTAAACCCAATTATATGTTACATTAGCATCGATAATAGTGAAAAGCGTCGATAAATACTATCGTTACATTATTACGAGTATTTAATTAATATCATAACATTATTTACATGTGTACATACTTGATCTTAAATAATAGTAAGTAAATAACTCATTCGATTTCATTACAACATTGTTTGAAAATCGATTTTTTCTACCACTAGCTCAACTCTAAATATATAAATCTTCTATGTCAATGTCACTGTCGCAGAGATCAAGTTAAATTTTATAGAGTACAGTTATTATATATACCTACTGACAGCGATCTGAGTACTCATTCAACTGACAGTGACCTAGATCACTTAGACAATGCTATCTTTCGATTTTCAAAAATGTGTGGATGATACAATTTATCATCCAGACATTTTTAACAAGCAACATATTACATTTAATGTTATATATTGCTCCGTTGAGACTTTCGAAAATTGGTATACGATTATATTCCAGTAAAATGTTGGGTCGTTTAACAGACTTTCTAAGTGTGTATGTCCGTAAACCTACAGTTTTCAAATACAGTAGAACCTCGATTATCCGGCCGTCAGTTACACGGAATCGCAATTATCCGTACTACTAGCCGCGGTGAAGAAACTTATTTTTTTCGATTTGAATCCATAAGTTTACGGATAAGTCCGAACTTGCAAACTAGCCCGCGCCCTGCACTTTCTCTGCCCCATGAATATTGCTATTGTTTTAAGGAGAAACTGGTCGTAAGTTGAATCTTGAACCTGATTGTAAGTTATCTAAATAATAAAAAACCGGACAAGTGCGAGTCAGGATCGCATACCCAGGATACCGTACAAATCCAGAAAATTTCACAAAATTGGGAAGAAAGTTGTTAAAATCTCTATACTATAACCACCGACAAAAAGTTTTTTTTTTTTCACTTTTCTCGTCATACATCAAAAATTACACATTGTTAAAATAATTAAAAAACACCTTTTAGCATGTGCTACTGAAGTTCTTTTATATTATACCTTACACCATACGATTTACTCACTTTAAATTTTGAACATATATTTTGTGAATTTTAAGACCCATTTTTTTTGTGATTTAAATAAAAATGTTCAGTTTTCAGATATTTTCCTATATGTGTACTCTGAGACAATGCTTTTCGCCAAATTTCATAGTTCTATGTCAATGGGAAGTACCTTGTAAGTTTTGATTTGTGTGAGTGTCGAAATATGCGGTTTTTTACGACATAAACGGCTATAACTTTTTTAAACGAATGATCTGTCCGGTTAATTTAGAGTTTATACTGTTAATTAAAAAAAATATGTCTAGCCCTGGTTGCAGAGTATTTAAGCCGCCTAAAGGCTTCTGACAATGAAAAAATGAAAACATCCTGTTGTGCTACAAATGGGACGTTAAAACTAAATCGCCTACTTACATCCTCGACAATTCCGTTCAATTTCCCTAAGCACTTGTAACATAAAATAAAAGGTCCTCCAAGTTCGTGCAGATCGTACAATCTGCTCCTTCCCACCGGGAACTTTGTAAAACATTCGCCCGATGATTTATTCTTCCCCTTATCTCTGGGTACATGTTCCTACTCCATTAAGATTAGGTATTCATGGAGCACACCTGATACTTTAAGAGCATCTGACAATGCGGTGAGGACGTAAGCGGTTGCGTGTGCGAAATAGTGGGTATGGATTGGGGATCAAGTTTTAAAGGATTGGGTTGATTGTAATGATGTTTGACGTTGTATTTACCGAACACTTAAAATATTCGTGAATTCGTTCTATTAATATAAGCATATAAGTCTGTACAGTGGCTTTATAGGTAATTTTAAGAGCTTTATAGCTTAATTCTTGGCGACCGATTCTTATCTGTTTAACCAGTTAGGTATATTAGAAACTTTTGGCCTTGGCTACATAAACTATTATTTATTATACTGCACGCCTGAATGTTAACATTTCATGTCTAATGTTAGCTCCTGCCAGAGATACGGAGAATATATATAGGTTCTGTATTAAATATCTTACAACTAAAATAATAGATATGATAAAGATGGACAAGTGACTAATTTTATATGATACCTCACATGATACGATTTACTCACTTTGAATTTTGAACCCATATTTTGTGAATTATTTTTATGTAATTTAAATAAAAATGTACAGTTGTCAGATTTATTCCTATATGTGTACTCAGAGACAATACTTTTCCCTTTTGTGTCAACGGGAAGTACCCTGTAGGTTTTGATTTTTGTGAGCGTTAAATATGCGTTTTTTACGACATAAACGGCTCTAACATTTTTATACGGTAACTGCTTTTATATAGTTTAAATTTCAACTCGTTATCTTAACGCGTTCCCGAGATAAAGAGTCTTGACATACACACAAACGGACAGACGGACAACAAAGTGATCGTATAAGGGTTCCGTTTTTTCCTTTTGAGGTACGGAACCCTAAAAAGAGAGAAACCTTAAGATAATTTTAATCAAAATTTCAAATGGTCGAACGTAAAATCGTACTTCTGACTATATTATAAATGCAAAAGTTTGTATGTATGGATGTTTTCACTCTTTCACGTCAAAACTATATTGACGGCCTGAGATAAAACTTTGGAATAATAATGCTTATAACAGAATAACACGTAGGCTATAATTTATTAAGATATTATTACGCGTTACGAAGTTCACCGGGTCAGCTAGTGTTTTATAATTGTGACAATGAATACCGAAAGAGGTATTAGTTTTGTTCATATCAGGATTATTACAAAGAGCGTAACTAAAACTTGCCTATTCAATTCCTCTTCACGCTGATAGCTCTACGAAACTCGAGATCGTTCAAGCAGGTGAGACAGTTCTTAAGTGGTATTAGACGGCGTCGCTGGATTGACTGGAGCTCAGGTATTGTTCAAACAACTCCTGAGGAGTCTATTAATACCGACTTAACAAACACTCTCAAATGTTATTGTATGAACTGTGAAACTGTTGAAAGTTACGCAATATGAAAGTTAACGTCGGAATGGTTGAACTGGTTCAAATAAATCAAAGAAGGTGTGGTGCAAGCTTTTCAATGTAGGATTATAATTTAAAATTTAAATTAAAAACGAAGAAAAACAGAGGTTTCTTAGTTTGACTGTATGATTGTACTGAACATCTTCATTTACTGATTATGATGTACAAACGTTATTAAAGATGAATATAAAAATTATGAAGTCGGGTTATGGTTTAATAGACTCTATATTAGGTTTTTTATGAGGCTCTACACATACCCATTTATTTAAACTAACTTGCATGTAAAAAATGACAAAAAGTAAGGCTCTATATAAGGCTCCATAAATTTGACTATACTATAAGGTCCTTTGTTAACGAGACGGTTTCTAACCGATCCGGCGCCCGTGCTAGCGACGGCGTGAGCCCGTGTCGCGTCGGGTCTATGGGTACAAACCTTGCTCGAGAACAGCCTTAGCCGGCACCTTCCCGTTGTCGGATCGGGTAGAAACCGCCTCGCTAACAATGGGCCTAAGTATCCACCAACGCATATTTCTGTCTCACCCTCTCTACTGCAAAAAGAGCAAAATAAAATCCTAATGTCGTAGAGTCTTTTGTCTTTTATCTTGTTTTTCTATACCATCAATTCAACAGTTCGTGAAAAGTTTAAAATTACGTCATCAGTTCTTGTTTGTTTTGTGAGGAAAACAAAAAATACACGTTGAAAAAGTTTATGTCTGAGCTGTACGAGATTGAAACAACTATTACGGAAGAATCCTTTCTAATAAAACACTTAAACTTAATTCCAATCAACGGAAAACTGCCCACAAAAAATACACGAACAATTTCATTCCGATATTGAAGCGGTTCAGATGTCGCCCGAAACGAAATTATTTTCTAAAAAGTCTCGGCTAGATAAAATTTTCCCTCCGCTAAATGTAAATACAGGCAAAATTGGACTCTACTCGTTCACTTCAAAGCTTATATTTATAAAACACATCAGATATTCTATCCTTGATATCAGCGCAGTAACGAATTCAGTACTTAATCCTTCGTAGAATAAAGGCGCATATCAGTTGGTCGGTTTGGGAAAAGAAGCAAGCGCCACCGTTCGTCACGTTTAAATATGATTTATGCAAGTAATTTAGTTAAGTACGAATATACATTACGAGGTTGGGATAGATTAAAATGTTCAGGCTTTGTGTGGCGCCTCACCGCGTCTCGGGTGGCCTCGTGTGGTTTTCTTCGGGGGTAGTATTCTGGTCCGCTCGAAATAATCTCGTTTTTAAACTCGCGATTTGAATACTGAAGACTCAATACCCCAGTCAATTTACTTGTGACCATGCTCGATGCAACTCGGTCAAAACGTTACGAATTGGGATGATGAGGTATTTCTTTGTCTCGTGATTTTTGTGTGCGATTAGTGTCGTGGTATATCATAATAACGAAATTATCTTGTTCCAACTCTAGAGACTGTAAGAGTTTGAACAACGTTGACACTGGAATTCGTCATATTGCCAACAATAATGTAAAGTTACAGGCCTGCCTCAGACGAGGGCCTTTACTGACTTTTGAAAAGATAATTATTTTTCGAAAAATTGGAAAAACCCACTACAGCTGTACAAAATTCGAATAGTTCGCTCGAATCTATGTACCTATATAATTTTAATAGTATTGTTGATTATTTTAAAAACGGCTCAGCAGATTTCGCTAAAATTTGAATGAAACTCGGAAGTATTAACCAAAAAATATTTACACAAAAAAATACTTGCAGAACATAGAACCTTCTTTTTGGGAATCACATAAAATTCAAATGAGTTACAATACAATTTGTTTCAAAGTTCAAGTATCTACTGCTAATTTATTGCGTATTACGCAACGATGATTTGCAATGTTAAATTGTTACTTATATGATGCCATATATCTTGTTAGGCGTGCTGTCAGGAGAGCTGTTGGCGTTATATACGTCAACAGCTCTCCTGACATCAATAGCGCTAACCCAAACCAACGCGGCGGAAAGTTATTTACGCCGTGCTGCGTTGGTTCTTATAAAATTTAGAGCAGAACGCTCAGAGTAATAATGGTAATATGTTGTGTTCGTAAAAATCCATATAAGTAGGTACAAATCAATGAAATGGTAATTTTATTACTTGTACCATTATTCGTACCAAGCAGCGAGTACACTGAGTTCATGGCAAAATATTGTAGGCAGTCTAATTGACAAGTAGGTAGCGGATAACGGAAAGCGGTCTAAGCTACTCTTACTTACATATAACATATTACTTACTTATCTAACACTAAAAATGTTTAAGCAATGTCGATTCGAAACGAATCGAACCACCATCGTCGATCTGCAAAATAAACTTATTTAATTTCAGTTGATTTTCAATTGGTTCTTGGATATGGAGAACACGTCATGTATATTTTACTAATGATATTTAATTCGCTGCAGCCTTTTTACTTGGACGACAATCTTGAATATTTGAACAGTTTGGCCATGTCAGAGGTCTTCAGGCGGCTTTAAAACTCTGACACCAAGGCTAGCCACCCAGCCTTTACAAACTTATGATTTTTTTTAATGTCAATCTATTCCTACTATACTATTAAGCTCGCTGTAGTCTTATCACTTGGACCATATCATGACTCATCGTTACGAGTGCTTGGAAAACTCTCCAGTCACGTGACAACCTCGTGATCGGTTCATCGATATTGACATGACAATCGAGTTATCAATGTCACGGAATAATACGCGTATTTGTATGTAAATAATATTTTAATGAGTTAGGTAGTGCTTGCGTACTTACTCATACTTTACTTTTTACTAGGTTGTATAATTGTTCAAAGAGTTACATATTAAACTATAAAATAAATATAGCCTTTATTTTCATTTTACATTTTACATTTAATAATTTAAAGTAATCTATAATTTCTCTGGACAGCCAATTTTAAGCGAAGGCCTATTCCACGCGTTGCCATGATTTTCTTTCTTGCGCCAGTCTCGTCCATGTACTCCGAGCTGCCTGTACAATACTCGTATTGACATCTCGCCGCCTCTCGGCCATATTATAATTTATTTCTAGGGTTTTTAGGGTTGCGTACCTCAAACGGAATAAACGGAACCTTATAGGATCACTTTGTTGTCCGTCTGTCTGTCTGTCCGTCTGTGTGTATGTCAAGACTCTTTATCTCGGGAACGCGCTAATTTGTCGAGTTGAAATTTAAAATGTATACGTATATCTATGGTTTCTTGCAGATGTGTGAAAGAAAAACTTCTCAGTTATCGTTTAAAAAAGTTACAGCCCTTTATGTCGTAAAAAACCGCATATTTCGACACTCACAAAAATCAAAACCTACAGTTTACTACCCGTTGACATAGAACTATGAAATTTGGCGAGAAGCAAGGTCTCAGAGTACACATATACGAATAAATCTGAAAACTGTACATTTTTGTTTAAATCACAAAAAAATAGGGCCTCAAAATTCACAAAATATGGGTTCAAAATTCAAAGTGAGTAAATCGTATCATGCAAGGTATCATATAAAAGAACTTCATTAGCACATGCTAAAACAGGTTTTTAATTATCCTCACAATGTGTCATTTGCGATGTATGACGAGAGAAGTGAAATAAAAAAAAATAATTTTAGTTTTTTGTCAATGGTTATAGTATAGAGATTTTAACAACTTACTTCACAATTTTGTGAAATTTTCTGCATTTGTACGGAACCGTCGATGTGCGAGCCTGACTCGCTTTTGTCCGGTTTTTTTAATATATATATAATAGAATAATATTTTAGCTAAAATTCATCTTCATTTATTGTTTGACTTATGTCAAAATACTTCTTTTACATTAGTTCTATTTTGACGCGCTAAAATCTGTCTGTCTTAAGTGTATAGTTACATAATATTAAAAAAATAATTCCGAAGTCTTTTTATTTTAAGTAATTTAGCTAATTAGCAAACATTTAAACTCTAGCGGCCATACCACATAAGTTTTAAACACGCTTTTAACACAGTTTTACTGTGCAATTTGCACTGTTATACACTGTCTAAAGCGTGCGTAAAAGTTTTGTGGTAAGACGGTAAGGTTTTTAAAATCAAGTTTAAATAAACAGTACAGTGATTGTTTAGGTATTTGAAATAGCCAACTGTTAGGATAGCGAAAATAGATGTCAGCATCTTCTCTGTTTTAGAATTCAAAACTGATAACGGAAAACTGAAAAATATAAATATTATAATATACATAATAGGTCCTGTTTTCTATCATATAAGGATAAAAAGAGGACAAGCGCATGAGTCATCATAGAAAACTATCCAGCCACGTGACAGCTCCGTGATCGTGGCGTGATATCGGCGTGACATCTGTTATCCATGTCACTGCATAATGTACGCACTTGTATGTAAATAACCGTTTTAATGGGCACACCAATTAGCATTTTCCCCTTTTCACGTAATATCTTTTTTACTACGAGCAGGAGTTTGCATACGAAATGCCTCATACGAACAGCCAGCCTTGCCTGAGTCTGTCTTCCCGCTAAAGTAGAACGTGGGTATCTTCAAATCCAAAGTAAATAGGAATCTTCTTGGTAAGCATGCTACGACCTAAACCGCATAATCTGCTTAGCATCAAGCAAAATGTCTTAATGGACACAGGCCTCCACTAAAGATCTCCAATAAGACCGGTTGGTAGCGGCTTGCATCCAGCCCGGTCCTGCGTCCACCTTGTGGGAGGACATCCTACGCTGCGCTTGCCGGTACGTAGTCTCCACTCGAGAACTTTTCGACTCCATCGGTCATCAAAAAAAATGTGGTCAAATGCAAATCTATAGGAATTAAAAAAAAACTAAGAGCAGGTAACAAAAATTTTTGTGGTGTAAAATTCTCAAGCTGTAAATCCCAAACCAGAGGTGGTTAATGCGTTTACCTTACCAGGAAAAGCTTGACGGCGCCTCTTAGTAACTTAATCTAATTATTCTTAATATTGCCCAGTACAATAGTCCATAGACAAAAAGGAACTAAGTATATTGCTTCCACTCTGTTATTTCTTAGTCAAAATGAAGTAATTTTCTAATCTGCGTACGCAACACGATTAATGAAGTTTGTATATATTATGTAAGTATCTTAACTTAAAAGAAACTGAACATTTTATTAATAGTTTTGTGAAATTAATTTCCGGCGATCACGATATTCAATTGAATTGGATTGGTTTTCAATTTTATTTAGGGTATAAACTTTATACGTTTCGTCGTTCATAGTTTTAGTCATAGGACGTCTACTGTTGTACATGGGCTCACCGTACTGGACAGCTTAAAAGTAGATTGCATCCATTGGAATATTGCGGTTTTAATATGGATGCCAGTACGCTTTTCTACGCTGCGCTTGCCGATAACTACTCCCCATTTGAGAACTGCTGTGTACTCTGCCCACTATCATTTTAAACCAATTCTCTGTGCTATACATTAAATTATAACATGATGAATTCGTAATGTAGACAGTACAAACATTACTTACTTACATTACAAGTAAGTAGCTACAAGCACTTTTGAAAATACACCGTTGCCAAGAAAACTATTTACACATCGCATACTTTGATAGACATGTCAATCTAACTGAAAGGTGTGGAGAAGTCTGTTTGTCTTGTCTAGTTTGTTCTACGGAATATTTTGATGATTACTCACGAGGTGAGTGACTGACACGCCTTAAGCTAAAATGTTGCTAGACATGTTGAATGAAATGTGGTGTTGGTTATTTTTAACTAAGAGAGAGGCAGAGAAAAATTAGTACCCAGAGGTAGTTTTTGGCCTGGCTACTTTACTTTGGTGATCACAAGGTTTGATTGGGGTCTTTTCTTTTGACTGCGATAATTCATAAGGTATTTTTAGGGTTCCGTACCTTAAACGGAAAAAACGGAACCCTTTGTTGGATTGTTGAAGGATCACTTTGTTGTCCGTCTGTCCGTCTGTCTGTCTGTGTGTATGTCAAGACTCTTTATCTCGGGAACGCGTAAAGATATCGAGTTGAAATTTTAACTGTATACGTATATCTATGGTCTCTTGCAGTTGTGTAAAAGAAAAACTTCTCAGTTATCGTTTAAAAAAGTTAGAGCCGTTTATGTCGTAAAAAAACCGCATATTTCGCACTTAAATAATCAAAAGCTACAGGGTACTTCCCGTTGACATAGAACTATGAAATTTGGCGAGAAGCATTGTCTCAGAGTACAAATATAGGAATAATCTGAAAACTGTACATTTTTATTGAAGTCACAAAAAATTGGGTCTCAAAATTCACAAAATATGGGTTCAAAATTCAAAGTTATTAAATGGTATCATGTAAGGTATCATATAAAAGAACTTCATTAGCACATGCTAAAACAGGTTTTTAATTATTTTTACAACGTGTTTGTACGGAACCCTCAATGTGCGGCCCTGACTCGCACTTGTCCGTTTTTTTTTCAAATGTCGATATACAACCACCTATGTTTTTTGACAATAACACTAATAGGTAGCAGCATCTCAGTAGAGAAACATATTTTAAAATATTTAGTTTACTATGTAAACTTTGTTAGTGAGAGTTTGTTTTATTGCTTATTTTTTAAAGATACTTTTTTGTTTTGTATTTGTAGCTGTTTTTTCGATTATTTGCGAGCCTAACAACGGGTATAGATTAAAATAACTATATCGGATAAAAATAACAATTTGTAAATTAACACTATTTAATTACAACTTAGCACTTAGCCGAAAGTACATAATTTGATCTATAAAATATACAGGGTTATTTCTAATCAATTAGCATCCTTTCAGGGGCTTATTCTGTACATCCAAACTAACAACTTTTGTTCTGCGACTTTTGTCAAAACTCAAAAAAGAAATCAGCTGTTTCATACATTTTGTCGCGGGTGAACGATTTTTTTCTATGAAACAACAACTTTTTTTTTTGAGAATTAATAAAAGTCGTAGAACAAAAGTCGTTAGTATTGATGTACAGAATAAGCCCCTGAAAGGATGCTAATTGATTAGAAATAACCCTGCATATATCATGCGTGTTTCTACCTACAAATATACTCGTATGAAGCAGCTTAATAAACACGTCCAACCGAAATGATTTACCGACAAGGCTGTAGAGTGTAGGTAGAGCTTCGGACGCCTCACTCAGGGGTTACAGGCCCCTAATGATGTATGACCCTAATATACGGATATTAACTTGCACTCTGAGATGTCCGACCAAAAGTGCAAGATTAAGAATGGGTGTGTAGCACGCGATTAGGTTTGAGGGAAATCGAGTGGTGTTTTTGCAAGTATTTGGAATTTTCATTGAAAATAAAACATACTTATTATGTACGGACTTTTAAGCTCGAAACATACTATCGGACGCGGCTTACGGACGCGACTGACAGCCGCGACCTATACTATGAAAGTACACTGAGCCGTGCACACTATCGGACATAAGTCGCGGACGTCACCTTCGGACGTTCGAGAGCGTTCGGACGTCCGAGAGCGATTTGGCACACCGGATGTTTTAAGACTGTGCACATTGCTAAGTCGCGGCTGTCAGTCGCGTCCGTCAGGCGCGTCCGATGGTATGTTTCCGGCTTTAGATAATAATTGAAGGTGCCATGAGCTATTGGCGCTTTTAGGTGCCACAATACCCCTGGCCAATAGAATTAATAAGCCATGGTGGTCTAGTGATAGTGACAGCCTTACAACCGTGAGGTTGTGGGTTCAAATCCCGGTGCCGTACCAATGAGTTCTTTGGAATTTATGTACGGAATTAAACACCACTGGCTTTTCGGTGAAGGAAAACATCGTGAGCCAACCTGCTTACGTCCGTAGAAGAAATTCGATGGTGTATGTGAATCCACCAACACGCACTGGGCCTGTGTGGTGGATATCGCCCAATCATTCTTCGTGGGTAGGCCTACGCCCTTCAGTGGACTATTAAAAAATGGCTGACATGGTACAGTACAATACAAAATAATTACGTTGGAAATTAGAAATTTCCGTTGTTAGTAAAACTTGAGGATAATTGGGTTTAATAAGCTCAATCAAATTTTATTATTACTATCGTCAAAGCTTCTACTTGATGACTGAAGAAGTAGATATTGTTCTACACTACATTATAGAAAAAGCTATGATACTGCATCTCGAGGTGATAAAAGTGTAAGCACTTCCACTGACGAGGTGGACAGATTATATTACTTAGGAAATCGATAAGGAAAAATCTATTTACAGTAGTGGGTATTCTTTATCTGTAATGAAAATAATAATAATATATTTATAGATACGACTAGTATCGCTCGTAGCGTAGTTTGACTAGGTGTTTGTCAGCGATCACCGAAATTAAGCAACGTTTGTAACGGTCAATATTTGGATGGGTAACCGCAGGTGCCATTTTCCAACTGAGCGTACTTACCGTGGCTCAGATTACAGGTTAAATTGTAGGTCCCAGTTCTTTTAACCGTTAAGCCATGTTGGAGGCCTTCATGTGGCCTAAAAGCTCAACAGAGCTAGCCACCCGGCCTATACGAGCTTACTTTAGATACGACACATTCTTATTTCAGGTTCCCCTTGAACCGCCCTACGTGGGGATGTTACTTGTATAGCAATTAACTTGCAGTTTCGGTATCCCTGCAACTGCTAAGATTAAAATGAGCGTATCTCACGCGATCGTTTTTCATGAAGATTGAGATGTTTCTGCGGTTAATGATAATGGAGATGTAATCGCTTCTGGTTGAAAAAAAATAAGCTGTTTTTTTTTTTTTTTTCGTTTTTGATGGGTCAATCTCTCTGGCGTGTAAAAAGATTTGACAATGAAATTAAAGGCGTTCCTCTGAAGGTTGCTTTTGCAGGGTTTTATCACAACTTGAATTCAAGATATTTATTCCTATTTCATTAGATTTTAGAGCTGTACCTATTGCTTGTACTATGCTGAACCGGCTTTTTTTAAGTGTCCAAACTTAGCACATCTCGTTGAATTTTCTTTTGTACCTATCTCCTCTATCCTAAAGTTGCCTGAAAGAAATCACTTTCAGTGATAAGGCCATCGGTTGCTTCACATGTTTTAGTGCCTCGGTTGCTCAGTGGTTAGTGACCCTAACTTCTGGATCAAAGAGGCGTGGGTTCAATCCCCACCCAGGGCAAATATTTATGTGATGAACGTGTTTGCTCTGTGTCTGGGTGTTATTTAGGTACTATCTATAGAAGTATGTATTCAAATATAAGTAAGTATATCAGTCTCTGGCAGCCATATCACAAGCTTTGCTTAATTTGGGGTCAGAGGCCGTGTGTAAGATGTCCCAAAAATATTTATTTTATTAATTTTTATTTAACTATGGTTCTCTATTTCTCTGATTTATGTGTGTGTGTGAGAATCAATAAGGAGTATATCTATCTATCTATCTAATCGGCTTTTAATACTACACTGCTGAATATAGGCCTACTCACAAAGGCCAATGCTGACTCAGTATCGAGTATTTAGAGCACGACACAATAAAAATAGTAAAACAAAAATTAACAGGCTTAAAAAATACAATTACCCATATCGTTAACATAAAAGCTAACAAAGCCTTACTTTTTATACCAACGGTCCGCAGCGGACCCGATTTTCAATTAGCGCTTTAGAGTTTTTCCCCGTGCTCACTGTAATCTGCCTCGCGGTGAAATGGAGCAAAAATCCGCGCGGTACTTTTACTAAGTACTACGGATACCTACAACATTTTATAAGTGGCGAAATATCTGGTAAAATACTATGAGTTCTAATCTTGAGACTTTATGTTTCTTTCTTTGAGGTTTTATTGTCTTCCATAAAAGACGAGTTTCTATGTTCGTCTGTATGTATTTTTTTGTGTATGTTGTTCGATATTTAATCAATTGTGAGCGGAATCGAATAATTATATTTTTGTTCAAAAGGGTATAATCCTGAGGTGGTCCCATTTAGATTTTACAGAAATCGGTTGCCGTTTTTGAAAAATCAATAATAATGTAAAGAATTCGAGCGAAATATTTGAATTTTGTACGCGATGGAAGGCGGTTTTTCTACTTTTTTTTTGCAAAAAGTAATTATCTAAGTACTCTGAACATTAAACGTCGTGACTATCAATTTGTAGCATTTTGAGTAAATCTGAAAATATACGACTTATACAAGAGAAACAAGATTATTTTTTGCAAAAATTAGCATGACCGACTTCACCCGTGTACAGAATTCGCAAATATTTCGCACGGATCGATATAGCATTTTTCACATTATTGTTGATTTATCAAAAATGGCTCAGCTGATTTCAATAAAATTTAAATGGGACCAATTTCGAAGTATACTCTTTCCAATAAAAAAAATATTGAAATCGGACCACTATGAAAAAAGTTATGCGTGGTTATACATAAAATATATATATATATATATATACGCGTCGAATTGTATACCTCCTCCGGTGGTTCGTCGGTCAAAAATATCCAAACTAACATACGAGCAGATAAAAAAAAATTACCATCCGAAACATAGACAATTATTATTGTTCGCTCAAAAAACTAAGTTAACTATACACTATATAAACTATACAGTTTTAACATCGCCAATATTCAAAATCAGATTCTTGCCCGCAATTTGTTTAATGTTCTTGACTATTGCTCATTTATCGTTCAAAAAATGTTTCACTTCAAAAACATTTTTCTATCATCGTCATCTCAAGCGTAGAACTTAATATATTTACTGCTTTTACTACCTAACTTATCACCAAATATTATGTGCTCACTACATTCTAAATGATGACGTGCAGCTCTAAAGCACTATCCGTTCCCAGACACATAGCTTCTAGCCATTAATATTAATGAGAGTACCAACCTAAATCCTCTACGTGTGAAGTCGAGTTTAATTTTACGATTTGGCTGTACGCTTTCTGAATGTAAAATTGGAATCTCTTTAATTTTTCCAGCCATAAACGGTTTCAATCTGCGCGGTAGTTAAATGCACCAAATGGTGATGATCCACGTTGAAAACCTCTTTGGACAACTGCCATTTTTTAACATTGGAATTTTTTTTGAACTTTTTTTTTCAAAATGCCTGTGTTAAATTACAACATAAGTATTAAACACACGTATTTTTAAGAGTACCTGTACCTGTACCAGCCTTTTTAATAGTCCTCTGCAGGACGTAGGCCTACCCACGAAGGGTGATTGGACCATATCTACCACGCTGGGCCAGTGCGGGTTGGTGAATTCACATACGCCATCGAATTTCTTCTACGGACGTATGCAGGTTGCCTCACGATGTTTTCCTTCACCGAAAAGCCAATGGTGTGAAATTCCGTACATAAATTCCAAAGAACTCATTGGTACGAGACCGGGATTTGAACCCACGACCTCACGATTGTAAGCCGGGTGTCACTACCTCTAGAGTGGTCTAGACGGCTTCTTTTTAAGTGTATGTATGTTCATTTCAATGAGTAATTAAATTACTACACATTGACTGGGGCTAACCCGGGATTTAAGATTAGTAATTATTTTTCGCGAAAAATCGCAACACCGACTTTCACCGTGTACAGAACTCGAATAGTTTGCACAAATCGATGTGACATCTATATACATTATTCTTGATTAATCGGCTCAGCCGATATCAATAAAATTTAGATGTAGTAGTTGTAATAATATGTAGACGTCAGTAGTATATTCTACGAAGCTAAAAAATATTTTTTTAAATCGGTTTACTATTGGCGACAATATCGATGAACATACACAAAAAACCGGACAAGTGCGAGTCAGACTCGCACATCGAGGGTTCCGTACAAACACGTTATTAAAATAATTAAAAACCTGTTTTGGCATGTGCTTATATTTAAGTTCTTTTATACGATACTTACATGATAAGATTTACTCACTTTGAATTTTGAACCCATATTTTGTGAATTTTGAGGCCCTATTTTTTGTGATTTGAAAAGAAATGTACAGTTTTCAGATTTATTCCTATATATGTGTACTCTGAGACAATGCTTCTCGCCAAATTTCAAAGTTCTATGTCAACGGGAAGCACCCTGTAGGGTTTGATTTTTGTGAGTCTCGAAATATGCGGTTTTTTACGACATAAACGGTTCTAACTTTTTTGAACGATAACTGAGCAGTTTTTCTTTTACACAATTGCAAGAGACTATAGATATACGTAGGTATACAGTTTAAATTTCGATATCTTGACGCGTTCTCGAGACAAAGAGTCTTGACATACACACAGACGGACAGACGGACAACAAAGTGAATGGTATATGGAATATGGAATCCTATAAGAGTTCCGTTTTTGCCGTTTGAGGTACGAAACCCTAAAAAGAATACGTACAGACAAACATACCTCCTCTTTTTTGGAAGTCGGTAAAAAGAAATTAGCAGTCCCTTTAAACATTGCAACTCATAATCGACAAAACGTATAGAACAGCTGTTATATACGGATTCCAAATGGGCTCTATACAAGGTACTCGTAGTTTCTTTTTGACCGACGAACCACCGGAGGCGGTATTATACAATTCGACGCGTATATTTTTTTATGTATAACCACGCATAACTTTTTGTAGTTGTCCGATTTTAATAATTCTTTTTTTATTGAAAAACGTATACTTCGAAATTGGTCCCATTTAAATTTTATCGAAATCGGCTGAGCCATTTTTGATTAATCAACAATAATGTGAAAAATGCTACATCGATCCGTGCGAAATATTTGCGAATTCTGTACACGGGTGAAGTCGGTCATGCTATTTTTTGCAATAAATAATTATTCTTTTATAACAAAGATTTCATAATATGGCTCGATTTGGCCATCAACTCGCCTGACGAAAAGTAAGTAAATAATCGGCCAAGTGCGAGTCGGACGCGCTCACGAAGGGTTTCGTTTCGTACCATATGTTTATTACAATTAAATATGTTGTGAATATTTGAAGCATCTACCCGTTAAAGTGAATATACAACAAAATATTCTGTGAATATTTCAAGTGTTTCCCGGCTACTGCTATTCATATCGAGCGAAAAACGATTAAAATTCAGGTTTGCTGTATGGGAGCCCCCATTAAATATATTTTTTTCTGTTTTTATATATATTATTGTATTTGTTGTGTATTTTAGTGGCAATAGAAATACATCGTCTGTGAAAATTTCAACTTTCTAGCTATCACGTTTCATAAGATATAGCCTGGTGACAGACAGACTGACGGACGGACAACGAAGTCTTAGTAATAGGGTCCCGTTTTTACCCTTTGGACACGGAACCCTAAAAAAAGAGTATGAGTAATTACCCCATCAGTAATACTGAAATGAACAATACATGTTTGTTGATATCAGTGTTTATTCAGTCAATTGTTTACACAATTGTTGATTTACATTGAATTCTATTATTAAAACGGTAACTACAATAAATATGCAATCTTTCATAAGCACGACTATGACGCGCAGTTGTTTATTGTACTGTGCATTAAAGTAATAATTACTCATTAGTTATGTTCGCATTTTTCGTATTGACGTAATACGAGTATTGTTATTTTGTTTAGTTAATAAAATAATTATTTATAGAACACAATATTGGTTCAATTGCAACAGCTAGTGATTTTCCTGCGTCATCTATGATTAAAATAACAGACGGAAAAGGTTCTTGTATAGAATTATTAATCCTGAATCAAATTTCACTGAAGTATTTCACTTTTTTTTCCCTAGAAAAATTCTTCATCGGTTTCTCCCCGCCCTTGGGGAGGTAGGGTGCTTATTCGAGAATCCTACGATTCTGGACTGGTACCCACTAAAATTCTGGGGTATTCCGTCTCTGCCCTGACACCTTTTAGAACCCGTAGCATAGCAAAAATAGACCATTCTATCCTCTTTTAATGTCGATTGCCAATGTAAATCTTTACAACGTCAAATTTTGTTTCTTCGAAAGAAAAAAATGGTGCAAATACAATTTGCTATAATAAGGCTGCTGGTGAGTTCTACTATATGTGTCGTTATTACAATGTGTAGGGAACACTGCACACATTGTCTAATCTCAGGAAACTCTCAAGGAAATCGGACGGCGAAATTAACATAAAATGAAAAGAAAAATATGTTTGTAGTAGTACTGTTGATAAAGACAAATTATTACAATTTTAACCCAAATTCAGAAAATAGCCTACCATGCCCTATTTTATAGAAATACGTCCAATTGTGTTAACTCCAAGGCGACATTCTTTGTCCCCTGGAGTTAACTGACCCAAAAAAGTTATCCGGGCGGCTAAATTTACGCCCTTATTTGCATGAAGTCATCTGAAAGTTAGGTGTTATTATCGCAGTTTTTGTACAAGACATTGACGTCAGTGAAGAATTTTCTAGACAGATTGTGTGTTATATTCTTTGGAACATTGACGTACACTGAAGTTTCCTGTCTTACATATATGTACTGTAACTATACTGTACTGTAAAAGCCTTTTAATAGTCCACTGCAGGACATAGGCCTACCCACGAAGAGTGATTGGGCCATATCCACCACGCTGGCCCAATGCGGGTTGGTGGATTCACATACGCCATCGGATTTCTTCGATTAACGTATGCAGGTTTTCTCACGATGTTTTCCTTCACTGAAAAGCCAATGGTGTTAAATTCCGTACATAAATTCCAAAGAACTCATTGGTACGGGACCGGGATTTAAACCCACGATCTTACGATTGTAAAGCGGGTGTCACTACCACTAGACCACTACGGCTTACATATACGCTCCACATCAATTTTTTTTCATTAGCTGACGTATTGTACGTTACTGCTCACGTATTGTAAATTATATAATTAATTAAATAAATAGTAATCATTATTATATCAAAATTAATATGCCTATACTACACTTAAGGGCTTAAAATACCTTGTTATCCTGAATCTGTTTTATTGTACATTGTTTAAGGTATGGCTTTTCTTATGGCACATAAACGCGGTCTCTCACCATGGGCCTTATTAGTAAACTCCAAGTAGCCCAACGAGGGCTATGCTCGGAGTTTCTCTGCGATATCGAATCAGAAATGAGGAGATCCGTGAAAGAACCAAAGTTGCCGACATAGCCCAGCGGAATAAAAAGTTGAAATAGCAAAGGCACATAGGACGAAGGACTGATGACCGTTGGGGTCGATATGTTCTCGAGTGGAGACCGCGTCTCGTCAAGCGCAGCGTAGGACCTCCGTCCACCTTGGTGGACTCGCGCTGGACGCAAGCCGCTACCAACCGTTCTAATTTATCTTTAGGGGACGCCTATGTACAGCAATGGACGTCCCATGGCTGAAACTACGATGAACGACGTTGTAAATATAATTCTTTAGTTGTCGTCTGGCTTGAAAAGCTTATTTGTAGTCATAAACACACAATAGTAGGTCGTATGAGTAAAATGTCAATGTAACTAAAAAACCCAATGTTTTACTGACTTATAGCGCAATATTTGATCTACCCTACTCATAACAACAAGGGTTTCAAATCCAAGATGAATATCATAAAGAAATAGACATTCATCATGTGCATTGAGGCTGATCTCTCGCTGGATCTGTGAGATTTATTATGCTTTACGGTGAAACTGATAGGTGCACCACGACCCCTTTTTATGTAGTGCGTGTTCATATTACGCTACTGGCAACAGCTAGTTCAGAAAAGTGCTTGTATCAACATTGATACAAAACATTGTATGCTCTCTAGATCAACGATACTCATTGTGTATAGAAAAACTCTGTATAATAAAACCAATCAAACTGTATAATGAAAATCGACATGTTTTATGCCTGCGCAGTACTTTAGCTACCTCGATCGAGATTTTTTTATTAGACTAAGACTAAATCTGGACGTCACGTCTAACTTAACCTGCTCATGCAAATTTAGCCTGTTATTGATCACTTTAAGATCACAAGAGAGGGCTGACGGACTAGTACTACTTAATACTAGTATAGTTTGATCGGTTAGCCTAGAAATCAATACTTTAATCACGAAAAACGATCGGTTCTATGTGCTTTGTTATAGAATTTAAATTGTAGCTTCTTTATTTAAATCTATAAGTAATATGACATCAGATAAATACATTTTTTGGCATAAGAATGATCAGTATTGTGCAATTGTATTCTGCAAGCTTCTTAAATTAATTACAAAAATTACACAACGAAAATATTTATAAGTTGCCCTAGGATATAAGCATACATATTATTTTACCTTTAGAACAAGAAATGGTCTTTGGAAACACATACTGTACATTTGCTGGCCTCAGAGCAAATAAAAAAATCAAGAGAGAATGTTGTGAACAAACAAGTGAAGCCAACCAAAACTACGCCTCGCCGTGTAGAGACAATTACACACACATCAACGTAAAGGAAACTACGCCTTGGCTTGTCAGTCGAACTATGGCGGCGCAACAGCGACTCACTCACACATGTATAAAAAACCGGCTTCACTTGACTGTTCAACGACGTTCCCTCTTGATTTTTTTATTTGCTCTGAGTTGCTGGCTTTTACATGCTTTGATATCGCTGTAAGCGTAGCTACTTGGGAAGCATTTACCGACACAGATAAAGGGTACTCTTACGAAGTCAGAGGGTAAGATAAATAAAAATAAAATTACAAAAAAAGACGTCCAGTTTACAACTTAAAACCAGTTTAAATTCGATAATAAATTTTAGTTTTACTCATTACAACGCTCGGCGCTGAGTATCACTGTGACAGTCACGTAATATGAAAGCGGTGCTAGAGTTTTTCTGAGTATTGTTTTAGCATTGTTTTTTGATTTATCTCGGCTTGTTTGTGAATTATTGTGGAAAACATCCACAAGGTAGAGAAAATAAGGTGTATGAATCTTTCAAGATAGATGAGGGAAATGCGTGTAAGTTTAAGCGTAAGCAAAAGATTTAGTTGTTTTTGATCTTAGAGAGTTTGAGCAGGAAATTAAAAGAAAAACTAAGCAAAAAAAGAAGAAAGAAATGAAACATAAAAAAAGATTACGTGGTCAGGTGTCAGGTCAGGTAGAGTCTTTGTCATTTGATGTATTATTATTATTACAAGGAAGAAAAATCTTGCAAAGATTTTATCATCATTATCTACAGCCCGTGATTGGCCAATGCTGAACAAAGGCCACTCTTATGATACACCACCCTTCTCTATTCTAAGCCAGTCTTATCCAGTTTTGGTTTTGTAAAATTCTTAATAAAAAATGCTTTATAAAAAAAGACTCTATAGGCTGTATGTATTTGTATAATATGAGTAGGTAATCCATATTAGTTTTCCCAGATAACTAAGCGAGGCGTAGAATTTTGCTTCAATCTACGATTTTTATGTCATACCTACTACCTACAATATTTACGGATGTAAATTTTTGTCTACAGGTCGCATTTTGACTGCCTCAGTAGCTCAATTAACCACTCAGCAGTGGTTAGTGATCCTAACTACTAGGTCAAAGAGGCGTGGGTTCCGTCTCCACCCAGGGCAAGTATTTATGTGATGAACAATGTAGGTGTTTGCTCTGTGTCTGGGTGTTATTTAGTTACTATCTATATAATTATGTATTTAAAAATATGTTTAACTAGTATATCAGTCTCTGGCAGCCATATCACAAGCTTTACTTAGTTTGGGGTCAGAGGCCGTGTGTAAGATGTCCCCAAATAATTATTTATTATCGAACAATTCTCGTCGAAAGATACATATTCATGTAAGAGTATATATAGTTTTATTTTCGTCGAAAATTTTTGATTGTATTGATTGATATTTCCTTCAAAACGGGGGGAAAATTTACTGTCATGCTATTTATCAGCCAATATCGATTATTTGGCAAGATTGCTTAGTATTTGAATATTAACAGGATCTGCGAGTATGAACTAAATTGGTCAAGAGTAAGTCGAGACATACGCTTATGAAGATTCAGTTAAAGATAAGAGAAATATACAAATGAAATCACCCGGTATAAGTATTCAACTTAGGTATACCTATCTAATTCCAAAAGATGTCGCCTTTCCAATTTTCTTTTCCCATTTTCTAAACAAATGTTAATTCCGTAGAAACACGCCGACAAGACCTGTACTTACTTACCTTCTAAGGTTTCCTATCGCGAAGGTTCATTCAATTTACAAACGGCACGTGAGTGTATTTACAAATACCTACTTACGTCATGTCTGACGCAAATTTGAATACGCATGGATTCCTTCGGTTACTGAGTAACAAGTGCTGGTATGGATTCTTCAATTAAAGCTCTTGTATATTATAGAGCAAAGGTGTATTGCTTATCTAATCATCGATTGAAAGGTATATTGTATTCAAATTGGGAAACTTTCTGAACCAATAGTAATGTGTATAGGAAGTTGAAGCACAGATAATAAAGCCCATATCAAATTAATTGTTCAGGACATCGTAGTTTTCTATACAAATACCATTATTTTTTGATAGAAATTAATCTTTATAATCTACTTATGACTCTACATAAGTAGATTATTATTGAAGTGAAAACTTTTTAGCGCCGTTGTGCACTTTTTGGTATGGGTAAAAATTGTTTAATTCGCATCAACACATGCCGTAACCTGATTTAAAATTCGTAAGACGAAGAGAGCTAGTATTCACTTTTGCCGGCACTCCCGGAGTGCAACTCTTTGTTTTTTTAACAGTAAAAACAATCCTACATAGAATACTTTGTAACTTAAGTTTTACCTGTTCTCAAAAATGTCAATTAAATTTTCGGTATACCATTTATTCTGCAAAATAAATCTACCTTTGATCTATTCAAAAAGAGTTGGGAAGGAAATAGCATAAAATACCTTTTGTACCAGTCACGTTTGCGCATTATTTCATAATGCCATGCCTCATATCCTGAGAGCGTGATGGTCCTGTACCAGGAAACGTCTAATGACGCATTGACGGATGGACACAGATTTTTCTCCAATGATTGTGGTTATTTGTAAATACATTGAATCATGGGTCGATCGTGAGAAATTTGTGAGGGATGTTCTTGGTACAGATGGCAAAATAATCTGGTAAGTATTAAAGCAAATGGATTGTTAGTACTGATCTTTAGCATAATATATAATATTCAAAACAGTTTACTGAAACATTATAATTATTATAAGTAATAATATTGAAAAAGTAATCATATTTTCTTTTTTTATTGAACTGAAGAGTACGAAGGCGTCTTTAGCAAATAGGGTAAGTAATACAATTAATTTTGTAGATACAAATCCTAAATTGTAAGTACGTAGATTTTTGTTTTTAAACTCAATACTTGTATATGTATTTTTATTTAATCAAAAAACTACTAACACTAAATCAACTAAATAAACAAAAATAACATAGAATCAATAAATGACAAAGTGAGTTGAACTTTCTGACTGTACCGTACTTCCCTTTTCAAAGCTTCTTAAGAAAAGAATGACTAAACTTCGTCTCCAGAACAGCGATTTACTTTAAATAGCAAACATCAGAAGGATCAAAACGGTATTTTCGGAAATTCGTCTACTATAAGATTGATGCACAGGAATCTTATTCATGTATAAATAAAAAGAAAACAAGGTTAAAAATAGCTTGTGACAAACACGGTACGCAAATACCATGTTATATTTTCCTGTATGAATCGATATTGTTATAAAAGACCATAATTTTATACGATGAAGGTCGTTCGACCTGCGGCGGTGAGTCATACCGAAATTGGGGCATTTCGGTGTGCGGTTGAAGTATCATCGATCAATAGTGTTTAGCCTAAAGCCGAATGTAAAGACGAATTCGGTTTGCTTAAGAACTCGTTCGAGATTGAGTTCAAAGATGAAGTTTGCCTTCGGATACTTACTTAAGATATTTGAGTGGAGATGGAGATGGTTCTTTTGGTTTTGAAGTTTGAATATTTATTTTGAGTTGATTGGGTATCTGTTAAGATACATAACGGTGCAATACAGCTTAATCGTCATCATCATCTATACTAAGGAATTGTTAGATATTATGCTTTCTCTCGTCATTGCTATCTGCCTAGAGTAATTTCAACCGCGCGTGACTCGTAGTATTATGGATAAATAGTCAAACATAAAATAATAGCTATTTAATAAATATATGTTTAAATAATGATTTTTGCAAAAAATGGCAAAATCAACTTACATCGTGGACACAAATCGAATAGTTAGCTCGAATTGATGTTTACAATTTTTACATTATTGTTGATTTTTCAAAAACGGCTCAGCCGATTTCAACAAAATTGAAATAAGACCACCTCGGTACATAATCATATTAATTATATTCAAACCAAACAGACATTTTTTTGATTCGGTCCACAGTTGGCGCAAATATCGATGAACATACACAAACAAACACATACAGACGAACATAGAACCTCCTCCTTTTTTTAAGTCGGTTAAAACAACTCAATTTAACCTCTAAAAATATCTAAACTATGTTTATATTTTTGTCTCTGAAAAATCTGTCATAAATATTACCGAATTTTAAATTAGCATTTGGCACAACTCTACCGTTATTAATTTCGTTCTGATTATAAACCCTCAGTCTGTTATTTCGATACAAAAATGCGTAGACTGTTCGTGTATGACTAATGCTAGATATCGTGCTAATTTCGCCGCCATTGTTCAAAGTTGTTAGGAATACTGAAGGACCTTGACCCTTTATAGACTGGGTGAGTCATAATGACTACAAGCGGGTAGTTTACGTACGTTTAATAGTATATAGTTGGCACAAGAATATACGTTGTTGACGGAAAAGTCTAGACAAAAAAGTTCTTGTCCACGGCATAGTGTCGTGCTTTTTGGCGTTACTTTGCGGAAGTTCATCTTCAAATCTGTTTTAATCTTTATTAACGTTCCGCACGGTCAGTATTTGGATGGGTGACCGCGGGTGGCATTTTCCAACTGAGCGCTATCGTTACTCGGATGACACGTGAAACTGTACGTCCCGATTGTTTTAACCGTTTGACCATGTCAGAGGCCTTCAGGCGGCCTAAAAACTTTGACACCAGGGCTAGCCACCCGGCCTGTACGAACTTACTCACTTAATAATTCTTTAGTATTATTTTCAGTATTTTTCACTTCCATATCTTTCAATAAAACAATTTTTTGGGTAGGTAAAATTGATAAATATCAGGTCAAACATTTTCAAAAATTATAATATTTTGGTATGTCTTGGGACTTTCAAAGGGGTTCAGCTTGTGGTTATTTCTACAAAATCTTAAGTTTTTGTTTCAGACAGATTACTTATTTACTAAAATAAAATTGATCAAGCACGTTAGATTCGAGTTATATATATATTTCAACAATACTAACTGAATTTCAGACGACACGTTAGTATATCCATAGTTATTCTATTCAGTTCTGTTATTCCGTGATCGTAGGGATAATTTTGTTCGTTGTTGTGTAATTCCGCGCGGTAGCTATTACCGTTAAAGTTCGTAGGTTAGGTTGAAGGTTTAAAAGCCTGAACTCTGAGGCTAGTGAATATAACTTTATTTTACATTAATTTTGTAGCTCAATATTACTCACACTGACGTGATTGCGAATCACCGGATTTTCATTTTAAATCGATTTTCTTCTCCGGGCGCATGTAGCTTCATGATATTTTTCTCCACTAGGAAAACACAGAAAAGTGATAAGTTCAAAGAACTCATTGGGATGTGACTGTAATTTATATCCGCGACCTCATTTCCTTTCTTTTTGTTCTCCCTGAAAGTTGCCACCACTACAATATTTGTAATTTTAGTGAAATATAATAATGAATAAGTATGTAATATAAAGTAATTTAATTTATGTTAAAAAAATTGATATGTTGATGTTTGTGCTATCCTATAGTAACTATTTATTTTTCCGGGATAAAAAGTAGACTGTGACGCTATTTGACCTTTAAACTATATTAATGCAAAAAATCAAGTAGATCATTTCTATTGCTGCGTGAAAGAGTAACAGTAATAAACCTACAATCAAATAAAATAACAAACATACACATGCTTCCGGATTTTTAATATACTAGCGTATCCCTGCAGCGCCATCTGATTATTTGTAATTATAAACCATCCAGGGCGCCACCTAAACGCATACAAAATATAACCGGACAAGTGCGAGTCAGGCTCGCGCACCGAGGGTTCCGTACAAATCCAGACAATTTACTCACTTTGAATTTTGAACCTATATTTTGTGAATTTAGTCCCTATTTTGACTGTGATTTAAAAAAATATGTACAGTTTTTAGATTTATTCCTATATGTGTACTCTGAGACAATGCTTCTCGCCAAATTTCATAGTTCTATGTCATCGGGAAGTACCTCGATTTTTGTGAGTATCGAAATATGCTGTTGTTTACGACATAAATGGCTCTAACTTTTTTATACTATAATTTAGAAGTTTTTCTTTTACACAACTGAAAGAGATCATAGATATACGTATACAGTTTAAATTTCAGCTCGATATCTTTCCGCGTTCCCGAGAAAAAGAGTCTTGACATACACACAGATGGACAGACGAACAGACGGACAACAAAGTGATCCTATAAGGGTTCCGTTTTTTCCTTTTGAGGTACGGAACCCCAAAAAACATACAAATCGGTCCAGCTGCTTAGAAATTATAGAATTATATATATAAAGATTATATTCGTAAGAATTAAAACACAAAATCAATTAATCACTTTTTTTTAAAAGCCTTAAAAACCATATTCAATAACGGATCACAAAGAACGGTTAACTGTTACCTAACAAAACAAACAAGAAGTCGCGCATTGTGCAACAAAAGTGAGTTTATTTGTAGAAATCATTTTGACGTGTACTTAGCCATATATTTCGGTACACGACTTACAAAAAGCTAAGTCATTTGCATACAAAAAGAGGCTCGACTTGTCCTATATGCCACTAGAGCACGCACGGCGGGATATAAATGATGGGCATGTTCAAAACCTCTATTTAGTTCGCAACATGCCACGTAATTTTGCAAACTTATGTTTTACTCTTTAGTTGGCATTATGTAAGCCGGGCTTATTTTAAGCCGGTTTTAGGTGGCGTAAGTACTTTGCTAGTTCAAACTAATTACTTAACCACAAAATAGTAAATATATAGAGAAATTATGAGCACACTAAGTACAGAGTAAAGTTTAAAATAAGCTCGCTATTAGCGAATACTTAGTGTACTTTTTTGTCTAAAACAACTGTTTATTTTGTGATGGATTGTCTCTATCCTAAAAGTTATTCATAATGATGCTTTCATTGCTTGATGTAGCTGTGATCTTAGTACCTACATGGTAAGCTTATTTACCTATTTTATCTTAGTACGGGGCAAGCTTTAGGCTTAGGCTTTAGGTCTCAGACCATCTTTAGGATTATGACATATTGAACCTACTGTGGGTATTAGTTTCTTCTATCGTACGCCTAGACAGATGCGACCAAAGCGCCACCCTTTTATGGTGGACATTCCGCGCGTTAGAACTAAGCGTTTCGAATCCTCATTCATCATACAAACAGCCAGAATGTGGAACGCTTTGCCTGGGTCTGCCTTCTTGCTTAAGTACAACGTGGGTGTCTTCAAATCCCGAGTAAATAGGTATCTTCTAGGTAAGCGTGCTACACCCTAGACCACATATCTGCTCAACATCAGACAGAATGTAGTCAAACGCAAACTTATACGGAATAAGGAAAAAAAAGGAAATAGTAGTTTCATAGTCCATTGCCAAACATAGGCTTACCTACGAATGGTCATTGGATTACATACATATATCCACTATGTAGGCTTCGTGGTGTATGCGCGTCGTTAAAGAAAAAAAAAGTATCGTTAAAGGAAAATCCAATCATGTGTTATTTTTAACTACGGGACTTATCGCGCAATAAATCATGAGAAATTTATATAATTAAAAACCTATTTTCCAAATTTTCGACAAAATTTGTTCGTGGTCACGGGCATACTTTATTGCGCGATAAGTCCCGTAGTAAGGCAGGTGCCACGGTTGTGGCCATTTTAGTATCATTTGTGGCCACTTTGAATGTTAACGATTAATTAGACAATTTAATGTTCGAATAATATTTAAAAAAATATAGTTTGCGATTCACACGAACAATATTTATGTAGTTACATTGTTTATTATTACCATTTTTACAATAATTTGGACAACAAAATGGCCACACCGGTCAGTGACCACAACCGGGCCACCTTCTATACAAAGATAAAATATGGGTCGATATCAAAATCTCCCCTTTTGACCTCCATTTCCTTTCCGTTGTCGGGTAAAAAAGTAAATAAAACTAGAAGCATAAAATCAGTGCATATAATTTAATAGGTCAGTAGAAAATTACACTTCTTCATTGCTCCAACCCTAGAATTAAAGGGAAAATTACAGTAATGGCCGCCGCAACAGTTAGTCCTTTATTTTTAAATAGGAAACCTTTTTCGTTGCGTGTGGACTAAAATTTACATACTAATGAGATTCTTATAGTCTGGATTTGAAGTACCTATACAGGAACAGATTATGCGAAGGGGTTTAACTTTTGCTAGACTAGCAGAATGCATTGTGGGATAGATTTTTTGCAAACATTTGCTTTGCTGACTCAGCAAATAAAAGTAAGTATTCTTCTTGGGATTCTAATCATTATTCTGTGCATCTTTTATTGTTAATTCTGTCATAAAATTACGAAAAACATGTACCTACTAGTTAGGATGTCATGCTTAAAAGATCAGAAAAATACTCAGATATTGAGCTCTTTCCATCCGGTTCTATTAAAATCTATAGAAAAACCTACATCTTACGGATTTAGCGGATTTGATGAATAATTGTCAGAATTTATTATAGGCCAACTTTGTATAAGGAAATTCGGGGTTGGTTTATTACAAAGTATGCTATTAGGTACGATGAGTCAACTCCATTCTCTTTGAGTCATTATAAACTCGTATCTTTATATACTCTATACAGGGGGATGCAAAAGATAAATACCACTATCTCGAGTTAATGGTTCCTGTCTCGCACGGTGGTGTGTCCACGAGACGCCTCTGGTCACCTCGGCTTGATTTGTCTTCGTTACGCGGGACGTTACTCGGTGCGTACTGAATTTTGATCTCGTATTCAATTATTGGGCCCACAGTGCGATGGAAATTAAATGTTCTTGCATTCGTAGAGCTATGACATGAATTAGTGACACAAAATTAGATTAGAATTACCTATACCTAGATAGAATACCAGTTTAAAAAATCATAATAAGATGCATAGTCAAAACTATTCGATCAAGTTTTTGTTTAAACTGTGGTACATGGTTGCTAGATTTTGGTCTCTACAGTATATTCATATGATATCACAAAGCTTTGTAAGTATAAATAACCTGAAAAAAAAAACACAAATGTAAAACAAAACCGTAGCCCATGAAATGAAACGATAATGATTTATGCTAAACGGGTTAATTCTGATCTTAATCATGAATAGTTGGTAAATATTCGAGAGCAGGCGCGGACTAAGTACCTAAGATTTGTAAATGGATATAATAGGCTTCAACGGCAGTTGATTTTCAGCCGGGATAGGATGCGCACGACGTAATATTTCTTTTGACGTGTTAGAACGAGACAGAGTTATGGCGAAGTATCTTAATATCTGTCACTTTTTCAAACGTCGAAAAGACTTCTTTCCTTGGCTTTTCGTAGTCGCATGCTAGGCCTGCAGGTGTAGGTACTACATAATAATTTGGAAACACACTGTTAAGTTGCTTGTTCAGAGAATTGAATGCGGTAGATACAAATTCAAGATGAAAACCATTACTTGGGTGTGATTACCTCGTAGAAATAAGGCACAATTAATTCGAAATATCAAGTCCAGTCTTTAAATTGAATAGACTAAGCTTTGCTCTGTGTGAATCGTATTCTTCTACATTTCTTTCACTATCTATAATAAATAATAGGTACTGATAGGTCTGAATACTCTGAGTACATTAATGAGTAATGAGTACTCTGAGTACTCTGAGTACATTTAATGCTCTGAATACGTTATTCATATGTACTTCACTTGTATGTACTAGTAGAATACTTAAACACTTATTTCAAGTGAATATCTGCTAGTGCATAGTGTCATTGCTATCAATCACCTACATTTTACGAAGTACAGACAGACATAAAGCTTGGCAACTGTCTAGGGACAAAAAGTTATTTATTTCACGCTCCTTGTGTCTCGCAAGTAACATTTATACTCAAGACCGTGCGATGCATTTTTCCGACTTCTCTTTTTCTCAGATGTAATTTGAAAGTTATCTCCTGCCTTTAAGGTTCACATTTGATTGTGGTAAATGAAACAAATACCAGTAAGTCAGCGTCGTCACCTGAACAAACGGAGCGTTGCCCCACAACAGGTTTATAACAATTTTCCGCTGCCTGCGTCTGGATCGAGAAAAACACTTAACCGTGCATGGGAGCCTTTATGTTCTTTTAAAAGTAGTTTTATTTTTCTAACTTTAAAGGTGCGTTTATGGGGCTGGAAGATGCTGGATCAAAACGTATACTTATACAAGATTATTTTTTGCAAAAATTAGCATGACCGACTTTGCCCGTGTACAGAATTCGCGAATATTTCGCACGGATCGATGTAGCATTTTTCACATTATTATTGATTTATCAAAAATGGCTCGGCCGATTTCGATAAAATTTAAATTTAACCAATTTCAAAGTATACTCTTTCCAATAAAAAAAGAATTAATGAAATCGAACCACCACGAAAAAGGTTATGAGTGATTATAAATATAATAAAAAAAAATACGCGTCGAATTGGTATACCTCCTCCGGTGGTTCGTCGGTCAAAAATAAAGTCAAAATTAGCATACAAAAATTTGTTTTGTCTGTATTTAATCCTATTCAGCCGTCTAGGAAACCGGGGTTATGTAACCAGTTTCCTTAATGGTTTTTGTATACTCCCAAATAACCGGCTTTCTAAAAAGCTTTTTTTTTACACTGTTTTCCAAAAAGTACTGTGCTTTTGTTATTTCAGCCACTTATGAAACTATGTAAAGTTACATACTTTAGTTATGAAACTATGTTCATTGAAAATTTAGTTATGTCTGTATTTGTTCGATCTCTGCAAGTGAGTGAGGGTAGATTGGAATATTTACTCCACCCGCTTGATATTCGCTACCGTCGAAGGACGGAAGCGTCACTATGTCGACGAGAACTGAACTGTGCGCACGTTGCGCCTACCTCGAAAACTAGTCATCGTTTAAGATTGATATTCCCCCGTGTTCCGTGAAACTAAATATCTGGTGCCCAAAAACAAGTGCTGTGGTAATTTCGTGTGCCATAGACGTCGCGACTGATGCTGAAGTCTGGAGGCGGTCGTGGATTGAAGGTTGGTGGAGATTTCCTTTTACCGTCTCGCAGCTTGCAGGGATACATATCTGGGTTTTAAAATCATTAGACGCACCTCATACAGTCCACCCTTCTGTACAAATCGTACAGTATTTATTCAAAGGCCAGTCTCATTTTGCACTGTCAGCGAATACTTAGTTTATTATTATCAAACAATTTGGACAATTATGTAAATGAGCTGCTAAAAATGGATTCTATTATTTCGCGTGTTTTAAGTAATGTGATTAAAATGTTTATTAAAAACTAGACATTAACTGCCTTACCACAAAAGCTTTACGCAGGCTTAACAATGTTTAACAGTACTAATTGCACGGTTAGACAGTGTTTAAGTCATTTGTGGTAGGGTGGTATATCTCCAGCCATATTTAAATGAGCTACTCGTATCGATCACAGAATAAATAATTACCTACCTAACAGAATTTATTACGTACGATAATAGAGTGATAAATACCATTATAACTTAAAAACTGTTGAAAACATTATTTTTATCACAGCGCAAATAAAATTTCAATGTCCTTTGCATTTTTTCACACGCGTAGGAGTTAAATATAACGATTTGGGCGTAAACAATATTTATCAAAGCTGTTTGTATTGTGTCGGTCGTACATGAATCATTTTTTCGTCTGCGGCATTTCAGTAGGTGAAGTTATTTTAAGCTTTGTGTGACTCACGTTTAGATATTCGTGTTTACCTAATTCCTGAATATATTTAAGCTCGCCGCTATATAATTATACTGAACTAGAGCACAGATATGTGAGGATAGGTGCGCTATTGCCCAGCAGAAGGTAGTTAGTAGAAATCGTGATGACTTAGTGGTAGTAACACTCGTCTTACAATTGGTCGAGATCCCGTTCCCGTACTAATGAGTTTCTTAGAACTAGTACGGATCAGAAACAATACTGGCTTTACGGTGGAGGAAAACTTGAAGCAACTTGAAAATATGCTCGTAGAAGAAATTCGATGGTGTAAGTATATGGAATTCCTCTTTACTGATTACGATTACAACTCGTCTGTATATTTTATCCATAATTTAAGAAAAAATGCCCATAATAATAAAAATATACAAATATTAAGGTATTATACTCAATAATAGTAACTTTGCTGCTCCTGACATTATTCAAATTTTTTTCTTTGTTCCTGTTTTCAATAAAAAATATACGCAAATATTAAGGTATCACACCTTCAATAATAGTAACTTTGTTGCATTTGAATTTATCAATTTTTTTTCTTTGTTCTTGTTCTCGTATCGTGAGACATGTGCCTGTACACTATCTATAGGTATTTGCTCTATGGATTAGGATATAAACCAATCATCTCGGCAAACCTTGGCACGCATTATGTAAACACGGTCATTTCTTCGTTTACATTTATTATGATAGAGAAAGCTTTACGTTTAGCACCAGGGTGAGGATGAGGGAGTTAAGGGTGTTCGTCTATGTTCGAGATTGTGTCTTTCACTTGATAGTAATTTTTGTTATGAGATATATATTACAGTAAATTACCCTTTGGGCACGGAACCCTAATAATTTCAAATGTTGAGATGAATCCTTTTGCAATACCTATTGGTTGAACTAAGTGCCCTGGCCCTCAGAGCAAATAAAAAAATCAAGAGAGAATGTTGTGAACAAACAAGTGAGGCCGACCAAAACTACGCCTCGCCGTGTAAAGACAATCACACACACACACAGCAACGTACGAGGAAACTACGCCTTGGCTTGTCAATCGAACTATGGCGGCGCAGCAGCGACGCACTCACACATGTATAAAAAACCGGCTTCACTTGATTGTTCAACGACGTTCCCTCTTGCTTTTTTTATTTGCTCTGAGCCCTGGTCATTATTATTATTAGTTACATAGTTTATTGGTTTAATCTAGTGTGTTAAATCCATTAGTATGAGTATGTTGTCTGTAGTATCGGTCTTTTAATAGTACACTGGAAGGTATAGGTCTACCTAAGAAAGGTACAATTGCCATGTCCACCATGCTGGCTCAGTGAAGGTTGATGGATAGTGACTAGAGGGCAAGTGTATCATGTGAGCTTATTTAAAAAAATACTGTGATAACGCTACTTACTCTTATTTTTTAATTTTAATTTAGGTATTGAATCTTGAACTGCAATGCAAATGCAGTCCTCAATCATATATATAACTGGTTATATATATCTTTGTTTCAAATAAGTCTGCACAGATAACAGACATAATAATTGTAAGACCTTTGTGCATCTGTAAGATATGACATAGATTGAAATTAATTAAAACGAGCATTAGTAATTGATAGCAAGTAAACAGTGGGTAAGTAATAGAACTGAAGGGCAAAGAGATAGTTATTAATATTATTCGCTACGATCTGACCTTGTTTACCAAGTCGGCTATATCAATATAATCTCCGCAAATGTGGTCCATATTACGTTTGTACATTTTCCTGTTTCATACACTCACATTCCAGTGGGTTTTACAAGACGTCCTTGTGTCCTAGCTTGGAATTACAGTTAAAATATTTGAGTAGGTAAACGTTGTACAGCTTGTAATTAAACATTATTTAAAATTAACAGCACAACTACATACAGACACACACACACACACACACACACACACTAACATACAAATTGACATCATTTATTTCAAATTAATTTTCATGTTTGACAGTTTAGTTGAATTTATAAATGCACATAGCGAGAATGCCTAGGCCCCAAGATGCGGGTGCTTTGTTGTACCCAATTTGGGGAATAGTGTCTTCATAGAAGTTGTATAATTTGTATCTTGTGACAATAAATAATTTTGAATTTGAATTTTGAATTTGTTAATAGCGGTTGACTTTTCAACAAATCGAATTTGGGTTTGGGTGATATTGGCTTTTTACGAGAAATGTACAAAAAAATCTGATCCCGTCCTGTTATAGCTCCCATTTTATAGACAAAGTACGAGTACCTCGTCAAAAGTATCGAATGAACAAAAAATACACAAATGGCGATGATTGTGTGTAAAAACTGCCTAAGTTTGTTTACGCATATCACCACATATTGGGGATCTTTAAAGTTTTGTATTTGCATATTGTATTTTTGTTTCACTTAGTACAATTTGTATTGTAGTGTCATATTATCTAGCCCAAGAATAGTCGCGATAGTTTTAAAAAGAAGAATTAATACTAAATGATTTTATTACTGGTTTGATTAGCATTTCATAGCTTTGCAAAGGTATATACTTAATGTGTACAATTATCTTTAATAAATTGTATAACTAGTTGATTCTTGCGAGCGACCTCGAAGAGTCAACACGTCATGAAGATGCCTCGTTGAGAGGCGATACACGTGTCGAATAGAGTGTAGTACAGTGAGAATTAGGATATTATTTATTGATGAAGAGGTTTCACTACTTTGTCATATTACTTTTTTAAAAATGTATAATATTTCTTTGTTTGATTTTTAACGGATTAATATATTTTTAAGAGAATGTAGTGAAAATAAGAGTGTTATTATTATTATATCTATTTTGTAGTTGTTTGTAATATGTTGGTTTAAAAACAACATATTGTAATTTTATCAATTGTGTTTTTTATTAATAATAGTGCCCTTCAACTTATTTGCCTACAACAACATAGCGGAAGTACACTAAATATTTATTCAAAACAAAGATTTGAATTGTATACTTAACTGTTAATTTAATTAATTTTGTTATCGTTGTTGATATTGTAATATGTTCGATGTAAGTAGTTTTTTTAGTTTCTGTTTTCATATTTGGCCCTAAACTATTGCTATGATATGAGCCGTGGTGGTCAAGAGGTAGTGACACCCGCCTTACAATCGTGAGGTCGTGGGTTCGAATCCCCGGTCCCGTACCAATATGAGTTCTTTGAAATTTATGTACGGAATTTCACACCTCTGGCTTTTCGGTGAAGGAAAACATCGTGCGGCAACCTGCGTACGTCCTTACGAGAAATGCGATGGCGTATGTGAATCCACCAACCCGCACTGGGCCAGCGTGGTGGATATGGCCCAATCACCCTTCGTGGGTAGGCCTACGTCCTGCAGTGGACTATTAAAAAGGTACAGTACAGTATTGCTATGAACACAGTAAAACATTCTAAAAAAACTAAAAGCTTGACATACAACGAAATATCAACAAAGATTTAGCTAGATAGTTCAACTCAGCTTTCAGCTCTGCTGTACTGGTAACTGTGTACCAAAACTTCATTCCAGTTTGGCTAAATGACGTAACTTTATCTGTTCAAATAAAGCTCGAACTACATTGGGTCGTACCTCGCTTGCCTAGAAAGGTTGTTTACTTGAATCGCAATCAGTCCGTCCTTGATACTGAACAAAAGAAACCTCTCCTACACACTTAGGTATTTTTCTTGGAGTGCTTATTTTCGTATGTAAATATTCGTAAGCGTTTACTCGAGTTCGTGCGTGCGCATTTTGATAATATTTTAGCGATCGGCCGTGGGCAGGACTTTATGTACATCAGAAAATTATGCCGTTGAAGCCTTAGGAGGCTTTTATTAATATTTTCGCGATGAATTTTTATCTTTGTTTATATTCGCCGTATAAACGAGGTTTTACTGTATCTAAGTTAGTTCAATGAAAAATAATAACAAACTAGCTGACCCGGTTAACTTCGTCTCACCATCTGTCAGCTGTCAATGACACTAAGAAACCTTCTTTGGCTCACAACAACTTTGACATAGATCATCACATGATCAAATGCATAGTTTACGATTCTATAAAGGACATACAGACAGACAAACATTCATTTTTAGGATTCCGTACCTAAAACGAAAAAAACGGAACCCTTATAGGATCTCTTTGTTGTCCGTCTGTCCATCTGTGTGTATGTCAAGACTCTTTATCTCGAGAACGCGTAAAGATATCGAGTTGAAATTTAAACTGTATACGTATATCTATAGTTTCTTGCAGTTGTGTAAAACTTCTCAGTTATCGTTTAAAAAGTTAGAGCCGTTTGTCGTAAAAAACCGCATATTTCGACACTCACAAAAATCAAAACCTACAGAGTACTTTCCGTTGGCATAGAACTATGAAATTTGTCTAGAAGTATTGTCTCAGAGTACACATATCACAAAAAAATAGTGCCTCAAAATTCACAAAATATGGGTTCAAAATTCAAAGTGAGTAAATCGTATCATGTAAGGTATCATATAAAAGAACTTCATTAGCACATGCTAAAACAGGTTTTTAATTATATTAACAATGAGTAATTTTCAAAGAGAGAAAAGTGAAAAAAACAAAACTTTTATGTCGAAGGTTATAGGTACTATAAAACTATAGGTACTATTTTTACACTATTTTTTGTGATTTAAATAAAGTTTCAGTTTTCAGATTTATTTCTATATGTGTACTCTGAAACAATGCTTCTAGCCAAATTTCATAGTATAGAGATTTTAACAACTTACTTCCCAAGTTTGTGAAATTTTCTGGATTTGTACGGAACCCTCGATGTGCGAGCCAGACTCTCACTTGTCCGGTTTTTTATACAGATAGAAGATAAGTAAAATATTCAAAATCACAGGTCTATCCTGAACACGATTGGCACAGTATCTCCATGGCAGATAGCATAGTGTAGTTTTCACACAACGAGCTTTTCGGTGAAGGAAAACATCGTGAGGCAACCTGCATGCGTCCATAGAAGAAATTCGATGGCGTATGTGAATCCACCAACCCGCACTGGGCCAGCGTGGTGGATATAGCCCAATCACTCATCGTGGGTAGGCCTACGTCCTACAGTGGACTATTAAAAAGGCTGGTACAGTACAGTACAGATAGCATAGTAAAAGCAGCGGGATAATTATGCTGTGCTTGCCAGTTTGTGGTTTCTATTGAAGACCATTTCATTAGTTTTGCGTTCTATGTGTCGTGCCTACTATACTAGGGCTTGTGCAAAAAGAGAATCCTCGTGGGTGAGGTTGCTCGTGTGCCATTTTACTAATTTTGTTACGTTGACAACACTGCTCTGTCATTGCTAGAACAACTAAAAGTGTTTAATACTTGGCAGACACCAATTCGGTTTTCATCAGTACTCGCGTCTACCATGTATAGTCGATACCTTGGCTGCTGATTAAAATCTTATTGTTAGTTCACTGTAACGCCACGAAGGTTCTCTTTCTGCCCATACTCTACCATTTCAATTTTCCAATCTGCTAGTATACAATATAATCACTACCTTTGTTGCATCTACTTAATTAATCAAGTTGCACAAAAATATTTTTACATAACCTATATCAAACACAGCTTAAACAACCTGATTAAATAATATTAGTTCATGTGGTTAAATAAGTATACAAATTTATTTCAAAACCATCTGTACTAACATCGATTTTATTCTATGTAGGTTTATACCTATTATTGTATTTCGTGACAATTTCACGTGAGTGCCTTTTCAGTTAAAGCAATTGAAACTTTTTGCGTCTGCGGCCATATTTAAATGGCATAGCCGAGGGGAAAAGGGCTTAGCACAAAAACAATATGAGTTGACTTGTTATGGCCGCGACTTTGTTTTCCAAAAGCTTTAGCTCGTAATTTTAAAAAGTAAAGAGAGCAAAACTTATTCTTAGATTATGCAGCCTTTTGAATAAAATAGACCACGGAAAATGATGATCTGATTGTCATATTTAACTTTGACTTTAAGCTTGATAACAGTTTGCAAATAAAAAAACTGGACAAGTGCGAGTCAGGCTCGCACACCGAGGGTTCCGTACTAATCCAGAAAATTTCACAAAATTGGGAAGTAAGTTGTTAAAATCTCTATACTATAACCATCGACAAAAAAGTTTTTCTTTTTTTACTTTTCTCGTCTTACATCGAAAATTAAACATTATTAAAATAATTAAAAACCTGTTTTAGCATGTGCTCATGAAGTTCTTTTATATGATACCTTACATGATACGATTTACTCACTTTGAATTTTGAACCCTTATTTTGTGAATTTTAAGGCCCTATTTTTTGTGATTTAAACAAAAATGTACAATTTTCAGATTTATTCCTCTATGACAATGCTTCTCGCCAAATTGAATAGTTCTATGTCAACGGGAAGTACCCTGTAGGTTTTGATTTTTGTGAGTGTCGAAATATGCGGTTTTTTACGACATAAACGGCTCTAACTTTTTGAAACGATAACTGAGAAGTTTTTCTTTTACACGACTGCAATATATCATAAATATACGTATACAGTTTAAATTTCAACTCAATATCTTTTCGCGTTCCCGAGATAAAGAGTCTTGACATACACACAGACGGATAACAAAGTGATCCTATAAGGGTTCCGTTTTTTCCGTTTGAGATACGGAACCCTAAAAAAACACGAAATCGTTTGGCCCAACACTACACCTAACATTTTTCATGAAAGATAGTATTATTATATTATCTTCTTTGGCAAAAGTGACCATAATAATCGTGTTGCGGAGAATGACCTATCAATGTTCTTTCTCAACATCTAAACTTATTGAGACAAACCAAGTTACCGACATAGCCCAGATAATTAGCAAATTAAAGTGCCAATGGGCAGGGCACATACTTCGAAGAAAGGATGCCAATGGGGCCGAAAAGTTCTCGAATGGAGACCACGGATCCGCAATCGTAGGACGTCCACCCACCGACTAGGTGGACTGACGATGTAATAAAAATAAAATAAAATAAATACTTGGGGACATCTTACACACGGCCTCTGACCTCAAACTAAGCAAAGCTTGTGATATGGCTGCCAAAGACTGATGTATGTACTACATATACATATTTTTAAATACATACTTATATAGATAGTAACTAAATAACACCCAGACACAGAGCAAATACCTATGTTCATCACATAAATACTTGCCCTGGGTGGGGATCGAACCCACGCCTCTTTGACCCAGAAGTTAGGGTCACTAACCACTGAGCCACCGAGGCAGTCAAATCGATCAAAGGAACGCGCTGGACGCAGGCCGCTTCCAAACGGCCTTATTGGAAATTCATGGGGGAGGTCTATGTCCAGCAGTGGACGCCCTACAGCTGATAGATAAATAGATAAATATCTAGAAACATTTTCATGTTATAATGTAAATTCTAAAATACAATGAAAATGAAAATATTTTTACTAACACAACCATAGGAAAAAATTACACACACGCTACACTTAATAAAAACATTATTACCTATGCTTATGACAGTTTAATACAACAAAACGTAGTACAACGATTCCGCACTAGGCTGAGCCTGTGTCGCAAAAGCTAATACGATTTTCAAGTGATTTGGAACCTCAATATGTTGTCATTTTTTCTTTGTGTTTAAAATTCTGCTAATAGATACAAAGTACGGATTCTTAGATATAAATACAATGCAATTCACTTTCGATCCCGTCAGTACACAGAACAAGTGGTATGCAGAGGAACGATTACTCTCCCTTCCGAAGCGCAGAAAATACTTATAGTGCCAATTGCACACATGTTGGTTCCCTGAGCACTTCTATTCGCCTTTTTACTTCTCTGTAGATACAGATAATGCTCTTTTGGTGTCGTCCTTTTTTCTTTCCTCATGGGGAGATCGCAAAGGTATAAAAGGCATGTAGGTCGGTAATGGTTGAAATGTGTGAAGTCATAGCTGTAACATGTAATTTGTAATAGTTTAGGGATGATGAATGTTTGATGTCGTATTTGTGTCTCAGATTTTGAAATGTTTTCATATTGCTTTGGTGTTTAAGATGGGTCTTTAACACCAAAGCAATATGAAAATATTGCGTAATAATACTAACTAAAGTATCTATCTAGTATTACTGTACTGTACTGTACCAGCCTTTTTAATTGTCCACTGCAAGACGTAGGGCTACCCACGAAGGGTGATTGGGCCATATCCACCACGCTAGCCCAGTGCAGGTTGGTGGATTCACATACGCCATCGAATTTCGTCTACGAACGCAGGCAGGTTGCCTTCAGCGAAAAGCCCGTGATGTGAAAATTCCGTACATAAATTCCAAGGAATTCATTGGTACGGGACCGGGATTTGAACCCACAACCTCACGATTGTAAGGTGGGTGTCATTACCACTAGACCACCACGGCTATATCTGGATCTAGTATTGCTATTTCTAAAATACTAAAAAGTACTAGGTGTACATAATAGAAGCTGTGGTGGCCTAGAAAGGGAACGGTTGCTTTAGATTAGAATCGCGAGGTCGTATGTTTAAATCCCGGTCCCATTTGTATACATTCCTTGGAATTTATGTACGGATTTTCACACCAGTGGCTTTGGCTTCGGTAAAAGAAAATATTATTATATATTTATTACTATAACCTACAGATGTTCAGAGATTACTTATATTTGAAATCATAATTCATAATTGAAAGACTATAAGTCTAATAGTGTCATTGGCACTAACTCATAGGTCTCATAGGCTTACAATACAACCCTTTATTAAATGGCAGTTTCTATTTAAAATTTTAAATCATTCCATAGGCCCAATTTTAAAGCCGCCATCGTAATTTTAATAGCAATTTAGAATATTCCTGTTTCTTTTTCACTACATGCATTTGATAGAGAGAACACGATTTTACGTATATTAAATTTACGATGGCACCATTAAAATTGGGCCTCTTTATAATGTAACTTGTACGAAAACATTTATATGAGAAACTAGCGACCCGCCTCGGCTTCGCATAGGTGTATTGTCCTACTAATATTATAAACGCGGAAGTTTTTGAGGATGGATGGATGTATGGATGTTTGTTACTCTTTCACGCAATACTACTGAACATATTGAGATGAAACTTTGCAATAATATAGCTTATATATCAGAATAACACATAGGCTATAAATTATAATGATATATTGCGTATGCGGGCGAAGCCGCGGGTAAAAACTAGTACATAATAAACCTTCCTCTAGAATCACTCTATCTATTAAAAAACCGCATCACAATCCGTTGCGTAGTTTTCAAGATATAAGCATACATAGGGACAGACAGACAGGAAAGCGACTTTGTTTTATAATATGTAGTGATGGAAACATAAAAGTACGATAAAATTTAAAACTGTCATACACACCTAAATAGACAATACAAAATAACCAAAAACAATTCCAAACTGATGAACGTGACGTGCACACGCAAGCCATGAAACGCACAATCCGGCCGCACTGGCAACACAGTACGAATAAAAACAATTCAAGCAATTAAGGTCTCCCTGTGTACTGAAAAAAGCAGCGTTTGCGCTAGTTAGCGGAGCTGGATCACACGGAAATATTACCTCGGCAGAGCTGAGCGTATTTCTGCCCGTTGCCGTGGAAACAGTGACTTATCTTTAGTTCATTTTTTAACGCGATTTTTGAATAACCCGCGCTTGAGCACCAAATCAACTGATAGGAAATAAAATCGGCCAAGTGCGAGTTTAGACTCGCGCATGAAGGGCCGTATCAAATGAGAGCTTTTTAGCTTAATTTAAAGCGTCTACCTGACGGCGTTATTAATACCGAGCAAGAAATATCTAGTTTATTTTATGGGAGCCTCCCTGATATATTTATTATATTCTGTTTTTATAGCGGCAACAGAAATAGATCATTTGTGAAATTTTCAACTGTTTAGCCATCATGGACATGTGCAGGTTGCCTCACGATGTTTTCCTTCACCGAAAAGCCAGTGGTGTGAAATTCCAAGGAAATCATTGGTACGGGACTGGGTTCGAACCCACGACCTCACGATTGTAAGGTGGGTGTACTTACCACTAGACCACCACGCCTCACGGCGTAGAAGAAATTCGATGGCGTATGTGAATCCACAAACCCGCACTGGGCTAGCGTAGTGGATATGGCCCAATCACCCTTCGTGGGTAGGCCTACGTCCTGCAGTGGACCACTAGCACCAACTAGTTTTGTTCATGTCTCTTATTTATGACTGAGGTACTTCAAAAGTGTGTTACTGAATCACTGAGGCATTACTGAGGTAATACTAGGTATTTATTGATTGATGATTGTAACAATTATTTTGGCTATAAGCAGCAGTGATACGAGTAAAATCCAATTATCAATTTCAGGCACTGTTAGTATCAATACAGGGTAAACGTGCCGAAGTATGTCGTCGGCCAATTGGCCGTATGTTGCCGGAACAGCGTAGTGTTAATTGAAAATGGCACTTTTTCCTAATCCGACGATGTTCGGGTTAATCGAAAATGTCGATTGGAAATATAGTTCGGGGTGGGAGATTCATTTAAAAAGCTATACAGCGTTATTCA